>CM060203.1:4265176-4865176 GCA_030562195.1 Nipponacmea schrenckii | reverse complement strand
TAGCTTATTCGAAAGATATCAACATGATGCTAATGAGGCTTCCAAAAGGGCTGTTGGCTTTACCTATTTCAAGAAGGTCTTTGCAGAAAATGTCTGTTTTTATGCCTAGGAATGATCGATGCATGCATAGGTGCAAAATTGGGAACTGTATCGGCCGAATAACATCAAAAGCACATATCATCCAAAGATGAAGCCAGCAAAAGAAAGTCGGAAGACAAAGACAGAGCAATATTAGATGATACAGTTTCATGCTGGACAATGGATACCCAAGCCGTACAATTATGTCCGCAAACAAAGGCTAGCACTATGTTCTACCGAACAAAACTTCAAGTTCATAACTTCACAATATGAAAACTCGAGATGGATATTGTTACGTGTGAGATGAAACCAATAGAGATCTATCAAGTGGAGTATTTGCTTCTATCCAGTACGAACGTTTTAAAAAATTTTCTTAATTCGAATAAAAACATCAATGAATTATCATTTGGTCCGATGGTTGCGGTTATCAATATAAGAATTGTAATCTTGCTAGTGTTTACTTGGTATTGTCAAAAGAAACAGGTGTTGTCATTCACCAAAAGTACTTGGTATATGGACACACCAATATGGAGTGCGACTCCATGCACAGCTGCATTGAGAGTAACATTATTGCAGATATCTATACCCCAAGAGATCTTGTCATGATTATGATAACTGCAAGACGAAAACCTAGACCATACGTTGTCAAGGAAATGATCTTCTCAGACTTCCTTAAATTAGCAGAACCAATAGTTAGCTCTATCAGACCTCAATGTACAGATATTCCCCGGACAATACTATTCATTATAGATTATTTTCGGACATAGATGAGGTGTGGAAACCATTGCCTATTAGAATTAGAACACTTGATCAGGTTGCAAAGAGGGATAGAATTTTTGAAAATTTAAGATGCATTACATGTACTACCAGAAATATGAAGATCTCTAAGCATTAAAACGGGTCCTACCACAGAATACTCACTTTTTTAATGATAACTTGCCATATGCATGAGCTCAAAATGCATTAAAACAGCGAAATAAAATGGTATTGATTGTTATAATTAATTGAATGTGTTTGTTGTTATTAAAACGATATATTAATCATTACATCAATTTCTAATGTAAATTGGCGGTTGTGCCCCATTGGTTAGACATCCCATTAGTTAGACATCTCACTTGTTTGACATGGTAAAATTAAGTGTGGATTAAACATACCTACAAGTGTAATGGATTAGTCCTAATTAGATTACTGAGTAGGAATAGGAACTTAAATTGAAAAATATTATGTTGGTTACATATCCTTCAAAGAGGCAACAGCTCTCGTTAAGATTCGGGATGACTTTGAGGCAACGAAACCCAAGAAGAAAGAACATTCTTCGAAGGTGGAGAAACCGAAAAAGACCACTCCAGTATTCGAGACGAGCGTCCCCCCAATGGTGTCAACGGAGCCCGGATTCACACAAGTGTTTCGGGATGCAGACAGTTTCTTAAACTTGATGCTGGTCGTTGCAGAAATTGCTGCAACAGCTGCTAAATCAGACGAAGGGTACGACAAGCGCAGAGTTAGTCCGAAGATCATTCAGGCTATTAAAAACTCTTTTGAGAACTTTAAGGAGTCCTCCATAACCGCAAGTAGCCAAACAGACGTCTCTAGAAAACGGAAAAAGGATGCACGAGGAAGTCCCGAATCGTCTCCTGATGCCTCGGTCGAAGACACAACTAAAAGTAGATCAGCTTTCAAGTATGTCAGAACGGTCAACAGAGGTTGTATCCTCTCAATGTCATCAACTCCAAATTCAAGTAGGACTGATGCTAAGCTGAAGCCGTCTATTTCAAACACAACGGCTTCAGATTCAGAGTCAGATTCCTGTCCAGAAGTGAGCGACGGAGAGGAGGAGGAAATGGAAGAACATGTTCGATCTGAACAATGTGACACCAATACTTCCTTAACTCCTGGGCACGACTGACAGGACGAATTAATTACTTCGAACGGAACAGGAAAAGACTAGCATCTATAGTTCTGTCGCAATGGATCGCAGTCTTTAAATCCTGCAGCATAACCTTAATGGCCTTCGGGCCAGGCTCGTTGAGTGAAGGAAACTTCTTAGTACCGCCCGGTACGACGTTCTCTGTTTCCAGGAAACCAAGCTCTAGACTGGAAAGACCTGGTTCACATAAAAAGCGTATCGGTGGAGGAATTGCAATCTACGTAAGGGAAGGAATACCTTATCAAACACTATCCCTGCGTAGTAACGAATTTGAGGTTATCGGAGTATCCCTCTCCCTTGCTGATGGAAAGAAAATTGCAATAGTCAATGTTTATCTGCCGCCTGGTAGAAAGTGTCATTGAACCAAGCTCATATCGAAACCTACGTGAACAAATATCACATCGGAATGTCCTGTTCTGTGGTGACTTCAATTCAAAACACGCCGCATGGGGATCGAAAAAGCAAGATGGTCGAGGAGAGGGACTACTCGAATTCATAGAGGATAACGACATGTGCTTATTGAACGATGGGAGGCCTACTTTGACCCATAACTCCAGCAGAGGAATGTCTCATTTAGATCTTACTATCGCTTCGACAAATATAGCTTCACATTGCAACTGGCAAGTTAGTTCGACCGAGACCCTTGGAAGTGATCATCTAGTAATAGATATTACTTATAAGGGTCAAGTAAAAAGGGAAGAAATCAAAGGCAAACAAAAATGGCAAATGGCAAAGGCAGATTGGATAAAATTTACTGAAAACTGTTCGCAGTGGGACGTAAAGGACATACAAAACAAGGATGTTGATGTCTACGCCATAAATGTCACCATGGTCCTCATGGAGGCAGCCAAGGAAGCTATCCCGCGAACCTCTGGCAAAAACAGGGCTTGTCCAAAGCCCTGGTGGTCGGATGCTTGCCATCACGCAGTGAAATTACGAAAGAAAGCACTACGTCGTGTCAAACGAAACCTCACCCCTGATACAAAACAGGCTTATTTGGAAACTACAGAAAACGCTAAGAAAGACATCAACGAGGCTCGCACCTGCCACTGGCACGAATTCTGTCAAACGCTAAACCAGCACACCCAGATCAAGGATGTCTGGGCCAAAATCAATTTTCAACAAAGGAAAACAATTAGGACGAAGATGCCAATCAAAATTTTGCCAGAAATCCAAATTCAGACACTGTAATAAATTTTCAGAAGACGATAGAAATTCGATATGTACATCATTTTACAAAATGAAATCTTGGGATGAAAGAAAATCAGTAGTAAAGGCGTTGGTTTCTAGAGTAGAAATAAAACAAAGAAAGTCACAAACAAACAAAAGGTCTTCGATGTTTGAATACTGTCTGCAAAAACAGAATGGTTCAATATATCAAGTATGTAAACAGATGTTCTGCTCAACGCTTGGTTTGGCTTCTCGAACAATTACTGATTGGCTGTCATGTAATTCTGCTACAGTCAATGCTGTTGATCCTGAAAAAGAAATAACGAGGTCTGATACTCCAAATGACAATCATTGGATAACAAAAAAAAATGTCTGAAGAAACTGTCACTTTCCTAAAAGTCTGGTTACTGAATGTCCCTTGTGTTGAATCTCATTACTGCCGTAAGGTGCCCGCATATAAAGAAAAGCGTTTTCTTGAACCAGGCACAAAGGTAATTAGCTTATTCGAAAGATATCAACATGATGCTAATGAGGCTTCCAAAAGGGCTGTTGGCTTTACCTATTTCAAGAAGGTCTTTGCAGAAAATGTCTGTTTTTATGCCTAGGAACGATCGATGCATGCATAGGTGCAAAATTGGGAACTGTATCGGCCGAATAACATCAAAAGCACATATCATCCAAAGATGAAGCCAGCAAAAGAAAGTCGGAAGACAAAGACAGAGCAATATTAGATGATACAGTTTCATGCTGGACAATGGATACCCAAGCCGTACAATTATGTCCGCAAACAAAGGCTAGCACTATGTTCTACCGAACAAAACTTCAAGTTCATAACTTCACAATATGAAAACTCGAGATGGATATTGTTACGTGTGAGATGAAACCAATAGAGATCTATCAAGTGGAGTATTTGCTTCTATCCAGTACGAACGTTTTAAAAAATTTTCTTAATTCGAATAAAAACATCAATGAACTTATCATTTGGTCCGATGGTTGCGGTTATCAATATAAGAATTGTAATCTTGCTAGTGTTTACTTGGTATTGTCAAAAGAAACAGGTGTTGTCATTCACCAAAAGTACTTGGTATATGACCAATATGGAGTGCGACTCCATGCACAGCTGCATTGAGAGTAACATTATTGCAGATATCTATACCCCAAGAGATCTTGTCATGATTATGATAACTGCAAGACGAAAACCTAGACCATACGTTGTCAAGGAAATGATCTTCTCAGACTTCCTTAAATTAGCAGAACCAATAGTTAGCTCTATCAGACCTCAATGTACAGATATTCCCCGGACAATACTATTCATTATAGATTATTTTCGGACATAGATGAGGTGTGGAAACCATTGCCTATTAGAATTAGAACACTTGATCAGGTTGCAAAGAGGGATAGAATTTTTGAAAATTTAAGATGCATTACATGTACTACCAGAAATATGAAGATCTCTAAGCATTAAAACGGGTCCTACCACAGAATACTCACTTTTTTAATGATAACTTGCCATATGCATGAGCTCAAAATGCATTAAAACAGCGAAATAAAATGGTATTGATTGTTATAATTAATTGAATGTGTTTGTTGTTATTAAAACGATATATTAATCATTACATCAATTTCTAATGTAAATTGGCGGTTGTGCCCCATTGGTTAGACATCCCATTAGTTAGACATCTCACTTGTTTGACATGGTAAAATTAAGTGTGGATTAAACATACCTACAAGTGTAATGGATTAGTCCTAATTAGATTACTGAGTAGGAATAGGAACTTAAATTGAAAAATATTATGTTGGTTACATATCCTTCAAAGAGGCAACAGCTCTCGTTAAGATTCGGGATGACTTTGAGGCAACGAAACCCAAGAAGAAAGAACATTCTTCGAAGGTGGAGAAACCGAAAAAGACCACTCCAGTATTCGAGACGAGCGTCCCCCCAATGGTGTCAACGGAGCCCGGATTCACACAAGTGTTTCGGGATGCAGACAGTTTCTTAAACTTGATGCTGGTCGTTGCAGAAATTGCTGCAACAGCTGCTAAATCAGACGAAGGGTACGACAAGCGCAGAGTTAGTCCGAAGATCATTCAGGCTATTAAAAACTCTTTTGAGAACTTTAAGGAGTCCTCCATAACCGCAAGTAGCCAAACAGACGTCTCTAGAAAACGGAAAAAGGATGCACGAGGAAGTCCCGAATCGTCTCCTGATGCCTCGGTCGAAGACACAACTAAAAGTAGATCAGCTTTCAAGTATGTCAGAACGGTCAACAGAGGTTGTATCCTCTCAATGTCATCAACTCCAAATTCAAGTAGGACTGATGCTAAGCTGAAGCCGTCTATTTCAAACACAACGGCTTCAGATTCAGAGTCAGATTCCTGTCCAGAAGTGAGCGACGGAGAGGAGGAGGAAATGGAAGAACATGTTCGATCTGAACAATGTGACACCAATACTTCCTTAACTCCTGGGCACGACTGACAGGACGAATTAATTACTTCGAACGGAACAGGAAAAGACTAGCATCTATAGTTCTGTCGCAATGGATCGCAGTCTTTAAATCCTGCAGCATAACCTTAATGGCCTTCGGGCCAGGCTCGTTGAGTGAAGGAAACTTCTTAGTACCGCCCGGTACGACGTTCTCTGTTTCCAGGAAACCAAGCTCTAGACTGGAAAGACCTGGTTCACATAAAAAGCGTATCGGTGGAGGAATTGCAATCTACGTAAGGGAAGGAATACCTTATCAAACACTATCCCTGCGTAGTAACGAATTTGAGGTTATCGGAGTATCCCTCTCCCTTGCTGATGGAAAGAAAATTGCAATAGTCAATGTTTATCTGCCGCCTGGTAGAAAGTGTCATTGAACCAAGCTCATATCGAAACCTACGTGAACAAATATCACATCGGAATGTCCTGTTCTGTGGTGACTTCAATTCAAAACACGCCGCATGGGGATCGAAAAAGCAAGATGGTCGAGGAGAGGGACTACTCGAATTCATAGAGGATAACGACATGTGCTTATTGAACGATGGGAGGCCTACTTTGACCCATAACTCCAGCGGAGGAATGTCTCATTTAGATCTTACTATCGCTTCGACAAATATAGCTTCACATTGCAACTGGCAAGTTAGTTCGACCGAGACCCTTGGAAGTGATCATCTAGTAATAGATATTACTTATAAGGGTCAAGTAAAAAGGGAAGAAATCAAAGGCAAACAAAAATGGCAAATGGCAAAGGCAGATTGGATAAAATTTACTGAAAACTGTTCGCAGTGGGACGTAAAGGACATACAAAACAAGGATGTTGATGTCTACGCCATAAATGTCACCATGGTCCTCATGGAGGCAGCCAAGGAAGCTATCCCGCGAACCTCTGGCAAAAACAGGGCTTGTCCAAAGCCCTGGTGGTCGGATGCTTGCCATCACGCAGTGAAATTACGAAAGAAAGCACTACGTCGTGTCAAACGAAACCTCACCCCTGATACAAAACAGGCTTATTTGGAAACTACAGAGAACGCTAAGAAAGACATCAACGAGGCTCGCACCTGCCACTGGCACGAATTCTGTCAAACGCTAAACCAGCACATCCAGATCAAGGATGTCTGGGCCAAAATCAGATCAATGAATGGCACTAAATCTTCTCATCAGCTGACGCTTTGGCAATTCTTTTTTTTTTTTTTTTTTTTTTTTTTTTATTTTTTTTTTATATGTATGTTTTGATGCCTGATCGTCTCATGCAGATGTACTTGTCTATTCCTTGGTTTTTGAGGTCATGTACTTAATCGCAGAAAGATGAATCTGTCCATTTTATACACATGTACTTGTGTATTTTAAAACTAATTGTACGTTGAAATGATATATGGTTTTTGCTGTCATGTACTTGATCGCCGGAAGATAAATCTGTCCATTATTTACACATGTAATTGTGTATTTTAAAATAAATTGTACGTTGAAATAATACGTGATTTTTTGAAAATCTGTCCATTCATGCACATGTACTTGTGTATTTTTAAACAAATTGTACGTGGAGTATTGTATATTTATTTTGTGGTCATGTACTTGATCGCCGGAACATAGACCTGTCCATTTGATACACATGTACTTGTGTATTTTAGTATTTCGGACGAATTGTATATTTAGATATTAGGTATTTTCGATTTTTTTCTTTTTTTTTTTTTTTTTTTCCAATGTATTGCCCCATGGGCTGAATGTGAGACAGGACCATGTCCTTGTGTATTGGGCCTAATTCTGAACCATGTAAAATAAAGAGTTTATTATATTATTATTATTACACAAAATCCCAGTTGTAAAATACGGGGACAGAGTTGGAGAGTGCGACAAACAGAAGGCAGACCTAATGGCTGAGAGCTTTGCTGACGCGAGTAGGGACAAACACCACTCCGCCGATTTCATTAATCGAAAAACTAACTTCGCAGTGGGTCAATCCAGTTTGTTGACGCACATAGATGAAAACGACCCACTGAATCTTCCCTTAACAGCTGATGAACTTCGGAAAGCCCTCTCGTCCAAAAAGGACAGTGCGCGGGGGGGGGGGGGGGGGGGGGGTTGATGTCAAGTGTTCGATGTTGAAGAAATTGCCTCTCGAAGCTTCGAAAATCCTTCTGGAACTACTAGTATTCAATGAATCTTGGAAAATGGCCACGTACCGACAAAATGGAAAACGGCATTCATTATACCTATCCTAAAGGCTGGAAAAGATCCTGCACAAACGGAGTCTTACAGACCCATTAGCCTTACATCCACGTTATACAAAATCCTCGAAACGATGATAACAAATCGTCTTCGGTATTTCCTAGAAAGAAATAATCTTCTAGACAATAATCAAAGTGGTTTCAGAAAGCTCAGATCTACGGCGGATCAAATTGTTAGACTACAACACACAATGTCTAAGACATTGAACAGTTCTGGTTTCCTCTGTGCTGTGTTCGTAGACTTAACAAAAGCTTTTGATTTGGTCTGGACAGATGGATTATTGCACAAGCTGCGCCAACTAGGAATAGGTGGCCGTATGCACAACTGGATAGCAAGTTTTCTTGCGGATAGGAAGATACGTGTAACCATAGGAAAGAGTTTCAGCGATGAATTCAGTCTGGAAAATGGCACGCCACAAGGCTCAGTCATTAGCCCTACCTTGTTTAGTATAATGGTCAATGATATCCAAATACCTGTCAAACAAATGTCAGATCGCGATGTTTGCTGACGACAGCACTTTTTGGAGCAATGGTTACTTATACACAAACCTAAAAGAACGGATGCAACTATGCTTGGATCGCTTTGCAAAGTGGGCAAATGACTGGGGATTTAGAATATCCAAAGCCAAAACGGTGGGAAATGTTGGTCTACGCAGACCCCCAGGTGACCGACATGCGACTAGTTTTGGATGGCGAGCATATCCGATTCGTCGGTGAAACCAAGCTACTTGGTGTAACTTTCGATAGGAAACTCTCATGGGGCCCCCACATCACAAATATCAAACACAGGTGCCAAGCTTTGCCGAATTTAAATAGAAATATATCTGGCAATGAATGGGGTGCCAATGTGATGACGCTCATGATGATCTATCGTGCGCTGATCCGGCCCATCTTGGACTACGGTTCACAGGCATTCATGACTGCTAGACCAATGCTTCTGCATAAACTTGGTATAATACAGCAAAAAGCACTCCGCATAGCCACCGGAGGTGGTATCGGTATCGGTATCGGTATTGGAGTCGCTACTCCAAGATGTTGGTGAGGTCCCTCTTAAACTCGCAGAGAGGAGCAAGCTCTAAGATACTGGTCAAAAATCAAGCACCTTGGAGAATCATCTCCCACCTACCTCGAGATCACGAGGTTCAGGCAAGCCAAAAAGAATATAAGCTTTGGCCAGGCAGTTCGGGAATCCGTTCGAAAATTTGGGCTAGATAGGTTGCCCATCAGAGAGTTTGCTCTCCCCCAGATTGCTCCTTGGTCGATCACGCCTCCTCTTGTCGACACCTCTCTCGCTACGAGATTGGATAAGAAACGGGACGATCCCTGCATCGCTCGGATGACCGCTTTAACTCATATGGACGCTAGGTGGTCGGAAAGCACCCGTATCTTCACTGATGGTTCACATAACCCGGAAAATAGTACGACCGGGTTGGGGATTTATATCCCTTCGAGCAGTACAAGAATAATCAAGCGACTACCCAATAACTGTTCGGTGTATACTTCAGATATGCTTGCAATCCTCTTTGCGATGCAATATTCCGCAGGCCACCAAAATCCAAATTATGTAGTATTAAGCGACTCGCTTAGCAGTCTGATGTCGATTGTCAACGACTCTTCGAGTTCCCAATCGGGGCTAGTGGATGAAATCAGGCAAGCGTGCTCATTAATACATAGTCAAGGCAAATCAATCAAGCTGGCATGGATCCCGTCTCATGTTTTCATACAAGGAAATGAGATTGCAGATGAACTCGCAAAACAAGGACTGGATCTAACGGAAATTGAGCCGATAGACTACAGCTTATCAGAAGTCCGGAGCATGATCGGTAAAAGCATCAAATCTGCATGGGAAGTAACTTTCGTGGATGCTGATAAGTTTCGCTTCAGACTAAACGATAGCATTAGCAGTAAAGTAATTTTGCACCATCCCAATCGACAGATCTGTCGATCGGTCGCTCGTCTGAGAATGATGGGTGAGGTAAGAAATCACAAATAAGAACTAAAGCTATGTCCCTGCGGTGAAGCTGGTACCGCAGAACATATGTTAATCCATTGTGAGCAATTAAGGGAAGAGAGGCAAACGCTGGTCGATTTATTGAATAAACGTAAGCTGGACTATAATCTGAAAAACATTCTGTCACATACGGAAGAGGGTATTTCGACAATTTGTGAAGCAGTTTATTATTTCTTAAGAGAAATAGGAATGATCACCTAGGTAGCACATCAGAAGAGCGTCCTGCTCATCTGTAGGTATGACGTCGAACGTGGAGTCTTCGGTAAAACAGAAGAAGGACAGAAGAAGTTTAAAGAGCACAGCGCTTTTTACAGAAGAAGGACAGATGAAGTCATAAGAGCACATCGCTCTCTATAAGAAGAAAGAAGACAGTTACAGAAGAATAATGAAGAATCAAGATACAGAAGAAGAACGAAGAATTAAGATACAGAAGAAGAACGAAAAATGAAGATACAGAAGAAGAACGATGAGTAAAGATATAGAAGAAGCCATAGGAGCAGGTCGCTCCTTAATCAACGTCCGCGATATGGTTTCGATACCGAAGCAGACACCATACCTACCAGTCAGTCAGTCAGTCAGTTGGTTACAATTTTTTTTAATTATCATACATAACCATGATCTCTACAAAATTTCAATAAGCATGAGTAGCCTACATTATTATCTTTTTCTTTAATCTTTATTTATAAAATACATACAATTTAAAAAAAGAATATCACAGATTATGTATTCATTTGAAATAAAGACTACAATATTTCTTTACCATCACTAAGAATATTAACCTATTAATTTATTGGTTTAAGGAGTTTTTCTACTCATTTTACCAAGAATTGATGACAACCCTTGTTACTTGTTATATATATATATATATATATATACCCAATCTTACATCAATGTAAGTTTAGAAGATTCACAAGTAATAGAATGAAAACGCCAGATCTAACACGCTATTTCGATTAAGAATTATCTGTTCATCACAAAAACCAAAATGAATAGTCTGGAACTTACCGTTTTAAATAAATCATCTCCAAAATGACATTGACCCATAAAATATTAATAAATGATAATTTATATATATATTTACCCAATCTTACATCAATCTTATTCGATATCGATATGGCTGATTTAAGGAAAGTAGAATATATCACCTCACAAAGTGGAACTAAGCAGCTGATATTAGATGGGTACATCTATACGATAGTCAGAAGTAGTAATTGAAGACAATTGGTCAGAGACAACAGATGGGCGTCCATTTCTACTGTTCAGTGACGGTGACGACGACAAGATCCTGGCGTTTATGGGATATAAGCTATGCAATAGACACCCGATGTGCCTAGATCTATAGAATCCAATGATTATATTGTGAGAACTTGGGTTGATGATGATGACAAATATATATTTCAAGTTGTATTGATTTCTCTACTGATTATCTAATCCTATCTGGATTATTCCATGTTAAAGTCTGAGGTAACAAGCATGAGCAATGATGTGCACTCAACTGTTGTTTTAAGCTGTCTAACTAATGGCACGTCTAACTAATGGCACGTCTAACTAATGGGAGGACACCAAATTGGCAATAAATAAAGACGATACACAGCATCTGTGGTCAAAATTAAACCAATTCTATTTCACTGGACTCACAACTGGTATCACATCTCGAATAACACTGTTTATGTTATTGTTCAAGTCATATAGGTTCAACCAAATTTAACCTATGTCATTTGCTCAAGTCATCCATTTTGAAGAATAAAATCATATTTTGAAACTTCGTTGATTCTTTCAGCTATCTAAGTGCAAATGAAAATACCATATGACTTGAGCCATGTCACTTTGGAGACGTTTTTTGTTCGTTTCTCAAAACCTTGAAAAATGACTTAAGCGTTTGTGCTATGACGGTGACGAGGTGATAAAATTGTACTCATTGATTGGAATTTATCAAAAAACAAAAACATTTTCTAGTAAATATCCGACGGAAGTCTTTACATCCGGATTCGTGGTTCTTCTTATTACAAATATAATCACAGTTATTTGTTAAAAAAGATGTTTGTTTAATTAGAAACTGGATTTAGATATACATCTTATTACTATTTTATGTCTTTGTTTGTATTTGATTTAAAAAGGGGAGTGTTATTTTATGGTAAGAAATAATATTTTGTTTTTAGCTTGTTTGATTCTTAATCTTTTTCTAAGCGTTTTTCCAAAATGACTTGGTTTTGTGAGTCTACCAGATTTTAAGGGATTCAGTTTAGTAGTGGGGCTAAGAGGGATCCTGTGTGCAATCATATGTCCCCTAATTTTGACTCTTGATCTGTAGGGGACCCCTAGGATATTGAAAAAACTTGGGTAGACATTCCAGATGTGGGGCATAAGGCTGTAATTGGCTTCCAAGATGTCGGTCGCATCATTATTCTTGGTATAATTCCATGTGGAATTGTCCTAGAGTGATAAATCTGGTGTCTTTCCCTTGGTTTTTGGGCTCGAGGAATCCCTTAAAATCATTTCCGGGGTGAAAAAATTATAGGATAATGGTGAAATCTAAAATGGCTGCCAATATGACAGCGGCGCCTATCCATCACGCCTGTCAGGTTCAAAATTTTGCTGGGAGAATAAATTTGGTGTCTTTATATGGGTTTTAGGGGTCAAGATAGAAAGGCGCCGCTGCCATATTGGCAGTTTTGAACTTTTAGATTAGCATTACATGAAGGGTCAAACTAATGTAAAATATTAGTAAACAGTTTTGTCATACTAAAAAATAGCGATATGGCAGCAAATTTGTCCGGGAAGTTGACAAGAATTACCCGTAAATAAAAGATTTTTCTTGATTAATTAAAGTTCATCCTTGGGAGATTAGGAACACTCACAATAAATTTCATCAAAATCCATTAAGAAAACCAGCTATCTATCGTGTCCACAATGTATCCAAGAACAAGGGCAGTAACTCATATTAAATACATTTCGATTTGTCTGATTTTCAATAAGGTTCTTCCTTGGGTTATAACAAACACTCACACCAAATTTCGTCAAAAACGATAAAAAAAAAAAACAGCTCTTTATCGTGTCCACAAAGAATTATAAAACAAGGGCAATAACTCATAGTAATATTTTTCGATAAGGTTGATTTTTAAAAGGGTTCATCCTTGGGTGATAACAAAAACTTACACCAAGTTTCGTCAAAATCCATCAAGAATCCAGCTTTCTTTTATTCAAGAATAAGCGCAATAACTTATAGAAAATATTTTTCGATTGATCTGATTTTTAATAAGGTTTAACCTTGGGTAATTACAAACACTCACACCAAGTTTCGTCAAAATCCATCAAGAAACCAGTTCCCTTTCGTGCCCACAAAGAATTCAAGAACAAGGGTAATAACTCATAGTAAATAATTTTAGATTAGTCTGATTTTCAATAGGGTTTATCCTTGAAAATTACAAACACTCACACCAAATTCACTACCAAAGCCTTCAAAACCAATATCCTCATGTCTACAGCAAGAGACTTGTTACAGCGTACAAAAGAAATAAAAATCTCAGCAATATCCTAGTTCATGGTAGACTCAATCCCCAATAGCTTTAAATTACCTGACTTCCTTTATTCTGAATTCACTACATTTGACTCTTTACATTAATATTTCTTTATTTATTATAGGTACATAAAAATATTTGGCTTTTCTCTTTAGCTGATTATCGATATATCAGAAAAAAATTAATTCTTATATTTTCAGCTATTTCAGATAAAGAAATTATATTACATCAGATAATATTTCAGAGACATCCATAATTAACGCATCTAATTATCCTAACCTTTAACTTGCACCTTGCTTTATCATAAATCTTTATTTTGTGACCTAGGCCAGTGCTTTTATGAGACTATGTTCTCATCACCATCTAACACCAAATTTCATCAAAATCTATCCAGAAACCAACTCTCTATCGTGTCCACAAACAATTCAAGAACAAAGGCAGACGCGTTTTGAAGATAGAGGGCAATAACATATATAATATTTTTCGATCTGATATGATATTCAATAGAGTTCATCCTTGGGTTATAACAGACACACTAAGTTTCGTCCAAATCCATCAAGAATTCAGCTCTCTATCGTGTCCACAAGAATTCAAGAAAAGGGGCAATAACTTATAGAAAATATTTTTCGACTGGTTTGATTTTTAATAGGGTTTTACCCTTGGGTAATTACAAAGACTCACACCAAGTTTCGTCAAAATACATCAAGAATCCAGCTCTCGATCGTATCCACAACAATTGTGGACGGACGGACAGACGGACAGACAGACGTACATACAGACAGACGTACATACAGACAGACAGACGTACATACAGACAGACGTACATACAGAGAGACGTACATACATACAGACGTACATACAGGCAGACAGACGTACATACAGACAGAGGTACATACAGACAGACGTACATACAGACAGAAAGACGAACAGACAGACAGACGACTATATATAAAAAAAACTATATATAAAATATATGTATAAAAGCTAAATCTACTCACTTCATCAATTTCTAATCAAATTCCAGAGTCTTTGTAATAAATTTCCGTTGTTCTGGTAAGCAGCATATCTAAATACTAACAGTAAATTTTCGAAGTATCGTTATTATTGAATACATTTGACACTTACCCTTTAACAAGGGAAGATATCAACATTTTCTATAATATTAACAATAGTTTTGATCATCAAAATTTAAATGTAGTGTAAAGACTTCCATCGGATATTTACTAGAAAATGTTTTTTTTTTTACTCATAATTCCAAACAATGAATACAATTTTATCTCTTCCAGTTAGAAGCCGAATTTCTATTTAAATACTTGTACTTTAATTCTATAATATTCATTTGGAAACCTTTAAAGCAGTTTTAGAATGTTCGACCCAAATGGATAGATAATTTGCCTTAAGTATATATGCAGCAAAGTGGTGGTAGAGGCGAGATTTATCGTCCTTATAAGCAGGGCTCAAGATCTGTTTAAAGTAAACCAATTTATGGGAACATTAGTAAATACACACTACACTACACACCCATACATTTCAACCGAAAAATACTAATATTTGGGCCGGATATGGCCCTCTGTAAAAGAAAATTTTATGTTATATTTTTATTGACAAAGAGTTGTTAGAGGACTGACAGGGTACTGTAATTAACATAAATGTAATCAAAGAAAAAAGAATTGGACTAATGTCTGAAATCAAATTGCCCGAAACATCATTTCAATAAATGGAATCTGATGTGTGTCGTAATCGTTGTGCCAAAATATCAGGTCCGGTTCATCAGCATTCGGATTGCACTCAGCACAATTCTGATTGTACCACCAACCACCTTTGAAATCAGCAGCACAATTAACATTAGCATTTTCGTCGTTGTCGGTATCTTTGGTACTAAATTTTGTTCCATTCAATCCGACCATTGAATCTCCCAGCGAGATGGCTGTAATGGCCTTAATCCAATTTACATCAGCATCTGCATCAGCTTGTGTCCAAGGTTCGGATGTAGAATACGTCATCCTGTAACCAGAAGCCTCGTTATCTATCCGGAAGCTATCATATTTTCGCCATCGACCTTTATAATCAATGTCACTGAAGACCTCCATAAAAGCAGATTGTGGTCGGTTGGTTGATACATAATGCATGTAGTCCAGACCCAGCCAATGATTGTACATAACAGAACCAAATCCAGCTTTGTACTCTGTCCATGTATTATCCCTCGTTATGTGATCATCCCATTGAGTATTTTTCATAAACATGGTGCCTCCTCCGTCGTTCATATTGCACTGAACAGTAAACTCTGTCGGGGAATTTTGAGGCTTGATTTGGTACACGCCGTACCCTGCTCCTTCATAGTGTCCTAGCTGATAACCTTCTGTACAATCTACAAAATAATACGTATTGCTACATGCATAATATTGATCATCAACATTTGTACACATTGTGCCGGGTGATGAGAAACGTTCCTACATTTAACGTACAAATGATATATAATTAACAAAGTATCCGATGTACAGAGTATATGCTAGCATATGCATCGTGCACCAAATATTCACCTGGGGAGACGACATAAACCCTTCACCTTATGTACGGCCTATAATACGATGTATCCAACAACTAATGTACACTTTGGGAGACTTTGGGAGACTTTGGGAGACGTGTAAAGCGTATCCTGCACCTAATGTAGACCTGATGTACAATTTGTACCATCTGCAATCCTGATCAGGCTGTATGTTGGATCTTTTCGTTGCAGCTGGTTGTAAGCGTAACGGTCGATCTGAATGCATAATATATATATTATATCTGAGATTATTACGACACCAGATACAGCTATCATGTGGATGTCGAAGACGAGTGCCTGTTATAGCAATTGTAGATATCTCCGACCAGGATGAGACATATTAGAGACTCCAAGTCATAAGCAATTGTTGACAATCCTGCTCCCACATTCTGTTATTCTGGGTAAGCTAACCGATGCAAAACGCAACCGGAGTCAAGTGAACATGTAGCTAAACATTTGTTGATGATCAAATATTCTAGTACTACTCCCTACCTATCATTAAGCGTTCACAAGAAGTTCCAACATATCCACCAACACAGTCACACGTACTGCTATAAGTGTTGTAGGTACCACCGTTTATGCATGTAGGCATGGTAGTTGTCGTTTCAACCATCGCCATCGTTGAGGTTTGGCTCGTACTTCCCTGAAATCCATATGATATACATAATGGCGTGCGGTATTTATAAATAAAGTGGTGTGGTTTGTTTTTAAAGTCGGCCAAATGTAACTGGACTAATTATCAATGATATAAATACATTTCGTTGCAACGACAAGTTTGGTAATGGTATCAAGTCCTTGGCTCATTGCTAATTGTGCTACGGTCGAGTAACGTTGTGATCAAATTTCTCGCAACCAAATGATGGATCTGAGCTAAAGAGCGCTGAAATAAGTCATTAACTTTTTTACATTACAAATATTGCAAAACAGTATACTTACAGTCTTATGTCTGTATTTTTGAGACGGATATTCAGGACTAACGATACACACAGGATTTGTGTCTCTGTACAGATAACAGAATTCAGGTTGAACGAACATTGCACCATAGCAGACTGTATCTAAACTACATGCGAGAAAACACCCCATCATAAATTGCGACTTTACTAACATGTATGCGTCACTTGTTGACGGAACTGTTCCCGTACATGTAGAGGGTGTTATAAACGTGTGCTGTAAAAATGAGCACTCTGAACCCGTCGTAAGTAAATGCAGTAGAACCACAAACAGTACGAATCCAACCATTGTGACTGCCAAGACCAAGTTCTGTCGATTCCTTATTCACCCTCTTTTATTTGTTTGTCTCAACTCAATATATTATGAATGATATTTACAATTAACACATTCCTTGAACAAAAAATTCTAAAATCGAACGCTTAAATAAGCCATTGATAACGAAATCAATAAAAGTTGGATAGTTTAGATAGTTAAGATACAAGTTTTAGGTCGTCGTGTCGAGTTAGTGTTTCCTATCCGAGAAACGCACGTTCTATCCTGAATATTTAATTTCTGATGCTGTCTTCGGTATAAAACCCAACCGACGAATCGTTTGTACCCGTGAGCACAGTTTGGTAGGTAGGTAATCAATTTTACAACCCTACTGAAATATACATATCGAGGTTCACCTATATCATGTAAGACATGTTATTCAACTGTTCATGTTCTGTACCATGTTCATATTTTTCATTCATTTCAGTATTAGTCGGCTCATTGTTCATCGAATAGTCTGAAAAAGCGTGTTCGAAATAAATGAAAAATATATGAACATGGCACAGCGTAGACCTTAATTTTTTAGATAGAACATACGTCGGACAAAAACTTTGACGTTTACTTTTTGATTTGCTTTCGACATATAGACCACGTTTTGATGCAATCCAAAATGTTTCATTAGATTAAGTAACGTAATTAAAATGACGTATAGAAAAAAAGGACACTTTACGTAAGTATGTGTGATCACGGCCTAATATCATTCCTCCAAAATTTATTTTTACTTGTATTTTTTTTACATTATTGTAAGCTTTATTTGTCAACTAAATATATATTTATGCATTTTCTTATGCAAACTTTCATCTTACTTTACATTCGATTTGGACTTAATTGCATGCCTTGATCCCCAGATATTACGCTAGCATAATGTATAAAATGCTCCCGTTTCATTCCCGGTATATTCCATCTCGATTCATTTTCATTACAACAGCCACTGACAAGAAGCCAGACACCATAAAACTCAATTGTCGAACAAACTAACCAACGTACCCTATTCGAGCTCTGCGTTGCATCGACATCTATCTCTTACCAATTGTCGACCATAGACCAACCATTAATATCCACCACCGTCCTCACTAAAACATAGCCCACCCATCCAGAGTTAATAACCGACCTAACCAACACCAGAAACGACCACCAGCTCACCGACGCTAATAAGTCCCCCAAAAGTCAGTTTCAGTTCATTTCAGTTTTGACGATAAATTATTCGATATCGAAAGACCTATAGGACTCAATATTTACCATAATTCAGGCATAGAAAGGTTCGTTGTCCAGTTCAATACAACCAGTAAAAGAGCAAGCAAGATAGTTCATGCCCATTATAAGAATCTTAAAGAATGGTAGTTTCATAATGACAATATTGTTCATAGCAAACTAAAAAAAAATCTGTATATAGCAGGATTTTAGGCTAAGGGAAAATGAAAACAGAAATGATTTCATGTTGTGTAAGCGTAGACGGATACTGCTGTAAAGTTTGCGAAAGACAACTTTGTCAGATCAGCGACATTGACCTAGTATTTTTAAATTTCTCCATCATGGACAGATCTTTAGCTTACATAGCCTGTAGGACACAGGACACTTGGTTTCCTTTTCGTACGGTATTTTCCTCTGACTTAAATCACCGAAATGGTCCTATGGCTTAACGAATTTCGTGTGCGTCACGGTGTCTAAAACATCCACATCAACTGCAAATTTTGACAGATTTAAGCCTAAAATTACACAAACAGTCTTTCAGCTACCAAGATATAAATTTAAGTGCAATGGAAAATTAAATACACAAAGAAAAATACAAACAAAATACAAATCTAAAATACAACTACCATGAAAGTTTTTAAAGTAATCAGTAGTTGATAAGACAATGAAGCTATGAAGCTATCATGGAGTGAAATATTTAAATCAAAAGCTATTTCGAGGACGGAATAGAACATCATGGGTGCTGATGGGTTAATGCAGTTTCAGTTCAAATATTATACAAATATTTATTCTTTTAAGTTGCAATTTAACTATAGATATAAAAACCTGAAATATAAAAACACTTCAAAATCATCACAGACAAATCAATATTTGTTTCACTTGAAGATATAAATAAACATATCTAAACGGATATTATCGTCTACGTGTAAATTTCAGCACATTATTTTGGACATCGTAAAAGCTTTTATTTGCATAGATTTTCACTTGATTTTGTTGTGCAATCTTTTTACAAAGCTTAATAAAAACAATAAATAATTATGGATTATGTTTACTTCGAAAGCGATAAACTGATGGTAAAACATCAAAGTAAATAGTCTCATCTGGAATCTTTTATTCATAACATGTACTAGATAGGTAAATTCAGCTCTTAGATTTTACCAATATTTTTTATTATGAACTTATATAGTATGGTATACCTGTATTTTAAAACAAGATATGTTCATTATGTAACTACAAAATTATGGTCTTGCAGTTCCTCTTATAAGAGAGACCACCTTCATTCGGTGACCTTTTTAAGAATTTCCTCCGACTATAAACTGACGAGGTTTTGGATTTTTAATGTTTGGAAAATAATGAAATGTAATTTAAAAAAAAATTAAAAAAAGGGGAGCAACACATGCCTTCGACACTCGGCAAGTTCACAAGCTACGACGTCGACCAATGAGCAGGCTTAATATGAAGACAATGAAATTCTAATACATAGCATTATTTTTTCTTTAACCGTACTTCAAAAAATTACTAAGAGTCGAAACAATGCATTAGACATGGGCATGATTATTCGAATCAATGGTTACTAAACGATATGGAGATAAAGCTTGTTCGCGGCAATTTGATGAACTTGACAGGTATTATTTCGTACCCGAGCTGTTCTATGAATAGATCGTGACAATAGCCCACCTTTTATTAGTTTATTCCAGCAGTCTACTTAAAATGGGCAAAGAACAACACCGCGGCATTTTCCACCTGCGGGTATTTTGGATCCTAGGAAACTAAGAACTATAATACGACTTAAAGCAATAAAATCAAGAAATCTAACATCCGGAATTTTTAAGATCAAAGAAAGAATGACCGTTCTTTGAAAAAGTAATAGATCGATTGCGCTTATATACATTGCTAAAGTCCGAATATTTAGTTACATTTCGTAACATTTACTTTTCAATCTAAGTAATAATAAATACGTCGTAAAATATATTTATTATTTTGACTACGGTACTAAAACAATATTTTGTTTAAAAATTCAGAGAAGGAAATTTAGATTTTCTTTATTTACTTAAATTTGACAATTGAT
The DNA here is from genome assembly GCA_030562195.1 of Nipponacmea schrenckii. Taxonomy (NCBI): domain Eukaryota; kingdom Metazoa; phylum Mollusca; class Gastropoda; family Lottiidae; genus Nipponacmea; species Nipponacmea schrenckii. Next base: position 4,844,698 of record CM060203.1, on the reverse strand, counting down.
ATTTAAATATAGTGACATAACAAAATTTAAAAGATAACCATCATAATTGTGGAAAACATCAACATAGCCACCGTTTATAGTTTGAATCATGATAAAGAAATTGAAAGAGACCAAACCGGAAGTGATTATAAATTTCTGATAACACATTCTGTCTATATGCTGTGTAAATTTCAGATCGATCCGATAATTAGCGATCCAATTATTTTTCATGAAAATTGTTTTCCCTATAAAATGTTTCAATTTCATCCAATAAATCTTGTTACAAAGAAAATACAAAATAGTGACGACGATCGTTATACGCCCACTTTCGTTATGCAGCTAATTCATCCGAGAGGTTGACGTTATCGGTAAATAAAATATTTCATCCTCGGGTGATTACAAACACTCACATCAAGTTTAATCAAATTCCAACAAGAAACAGTCCACAATAAATTGAACGAGTTTTCAAGAACTGTTTTTCAAAAGGGTTCTTTCTAGATTTATACAAAAAAGACACACAAAAAATAAATAAATAAATTGAACGAGTTTTAAGAAAAAGGGCCAGAACTCATGTTAAATATTTTTGATTGATCTGATTTTCAAATGGGTTCATCCTTAGGTTGTAACAAACACTCACACCGATATGCGACAAAATTCATAAAGAATCCAGCTCAATGACTGACAGACAGACAGACAGACAGACAGACAGACAGACAGACAGACAGACAGACAGACAGACAGACAGACAGACAGACAGACAGAGGCGATGGCTATATACACCAACATTCATACGTTTTAATAATTAATAATTTTTTAATAAACTTCCGGGTAACCAAAAATTTCATGTTAGATATTCATATTAATTCCGACCAACTTAAAGATCTTTGTTAAGAACAGATGTACTCTAGCATTTGCAGTTTGAGCCAGCCAGCTTCCCATCCAGAAAAAATAATAATCGATTGCATAAGAATGCTTGTTAATCATTAAATCGATTGCCGCGCAGAAAAAATTCACTTTAATTGAATTTAATGGAAATAGAAGTCGATATAATGTAGAACATAGCTGGTTTATATTGGTTTTTGGGCTAGTATAGAGACAGTATGCATATTTTATTATTATTAGAAATCATTGAAATAATACTAGTACATGAAAATATTTCTTTAAGATACATGGTTTCAAAAGAGGTGATTAAAACCGGAGTGTAGTAAAAGTAGTTTGTTTAGCGAAACTGCCCATTGTATTGATTTAAATAATTCATTAATAATTTATTAAATCGTTATTTTACGCCCATAGATTGTTAATGAAAGAATGAGAATGTAGCTTACTTAATGGTTCCCTCGTCTACCAGTTCGCCCAGACCATCGTCACAAAGTAAGGTAGATTCAACTTGACTTGGACTAGACAACATTACTATAACCGAACTCTAAAACTGTCGCTAAGTCAGATTATTAGGGAGCTGAAACAGTTTAAAATTTAGGCTGGTAGGCCTATATAGGAAGCAAACATTTTGTTCTGGGAATATTAGTTTTCCACATAAAAATCAAGAAGCGTAAAATTTTAAAATTTAGAATAGGTGCTTACGCCACACAGCAGACGTTTCCTTCAGTAAAATCTATTGCAAATGTTGACTTTTGTCCAAGATCAAACTGCTCGTTCACCTCGGTGGTAAGTAGAAAAACCATGACGGCGGCTTCGGCCAAGAGTGTTTTACGGCGGCTTCCGACGGCCAACAGTGTTTGATGGCGCCTTTTAACGGTCAATTGTGTTTGGCGGCGACTTCCAACAGTCAACAGTGTTTGATTGCGGGAACATTTGGTCTTCTATTTCCATTCTCACAATTTGAAGTAGACGGAACTTGACAATGGTTGCCTATCTTGGCGATCGTCACAATGCAAGGTATAATGAGATTGACACTCTACTTTGTCGTTAAACAGTGTTCAAGATACGCTTTGATAAAAGACTTAATAACAACACAGAATTTTAACAGTTGCAATTTGGCCCATTGTTTACTTTATTGGGTAAATTATAATTCACAATTTGAGAGTTTTACAGGGATACAGTCTTGATTCCAACAATATAATATATAATAGATATAATATAATATAGATTTTTCAACAAGGTTTAATTAACAACAAAAATAACTTGAAAACACGGGGACACAGTGTTATATTATCACATAGAATATCTTTCATCACCCTTAATCAGTGAGTTGATTTAGGTTCAAATAGACTTTGTCAGCTTGAATTTTCTTCAAAGTTTTGCTAACTGCATGTTTGTCTGCTTTGTACATGGCTAGGTTTATTGCCATAGGTGTCTTTCAGGAGCATTATGAAGATTATCATGATATTCATCAGAAACAACAACAAAACATATAACAGATTAACAAAAGTGAAAGTTTAGGATTAGTTCACATAGTAAAATTAGATTTAGAATTCATAATTAACTTGAAGCCTAATTAACATGATAATTTAATAATCATTATCATATATATAACAATACATATAACATAACAAAAGGCAGTGAATATTAATAGTTTGTTAACTTCCTTATGATAATCTTAATCTTCAATAAAGAGCTTACTTTTATTTATTTATAAGCAAAAACAGGGATAAATTCATGTACATTAGATTTTGTTGTGATACATGCCACATTAGATACATCTAAAAAAAAGTTATTGTACAACAGAGATGTACTATTTGACATTTCTGGTTTTGGTGTTTCTTGTTGTAAACAGATTTTAAAAGGAAGGTAATAAACATCTTAACACTGTTCAAAAATTCAAATTTCAAGAAAAAATAAAAGATCTGCTATATCAAAAATGTATCAAGAAATTTGAGAAAATAAAGGAATGCACTTGAATCATTTAAAAAAATTCTGAGTAAAAGGAATGTATATAATGGAATAGACAATTGACTATCAGAAAGATAAAGAGGACAAACTAGGGCAGATGACTATATTATAATAGTAGTAATAACTCTATAATTAGGGGTTCAGTTTACTGAAAGATTACTGGTTTAATCTAATACTCAAACAATCTATTCTACCCTAAACACAGCAATTAAAACCTTTTTTTGAGAATTTTTCACAATGGTCTATTATCTATTCTTAAATATTTCTAAATAAAGATAATAAATAGGTCTAAAATATAAAACATAACTGTGTTGGATGAAATAGGCTTGGTAAATATTTAACTAGATAATGAAAAGATTTCACTTGTGAATCAGATTTCCAAACAATTTAACAGTATTATGACTAGATAATAACACATTCTCAAGTACCTACATTGCACATATCAGCAATTAGCAAATACCATACAGGTATATTTGAAAATGGAAGATGTCATCTGGGTATTTATACAAAAATAGCTTGCTGTAGGCCTATCAATTGGAAGCAGTTTATGTAACAAAAGTTGCTTCCCTTGATTACAGATATGACCCCAACTTCCTAGGAAACCTATGCCACCTCTACTAACTGAAAAGCCTAATGATGCCCAGAGAGCAGGAATACAGTTCGCCTTTATTTTTTTTTACAAAAATATCTAGCCAACTCTTCATCACTGAAAACACATTTAGTCTGATTAAGGGAGAGATAATACGTGTGTCATGACCAGCATTTTAAATTTTAAAAGGGCACAATTTCCAATATTCCCACTAGGTTACTTAAATAAGGGTTAACTCCCCTGTTTTACCCTGATACCAACAAAAAGAACACTAACAAGACAGATAAACAATAACAAAATAGTTGACAAATACAATATCTAAAGGTTGTAATTCTGCATCAATTTACTCTTTATTTGTTTACATGCATGTATATATTTTACGGTACTTTACAAGCAAGTTTACTTTAAAAATGGCGCGTTCAAGAAAGAAATGCAAAACAGTGTACATAGCCTATTGAGCAAAAAAGGAAATATGGCAGTTAGACTAAATTCTGTAAATTTCTCTTTTTTATAAAACAATCAACAAGGATAGGTTTAAATTATCTTTGAATAAATTTTTAAAATAGAAAATATAGTCATGAACATGCAAAAATTGTCCATCTCCATAAACATCATAATACATGAAAGGCCTACATGTCTTTGATATGATACAATTCAAATCACTTATGCATTAAATTCTTGGATACCATTTGTTCAAGTAAAACTTATGTAACAAGTAAAATATATTTTGTGTTGATTGTAGACCAATAAGCTAATGTTTGACATCAAAAGTTGACATTTGGTGGTAAATTAAGCTTTTACAACATTTTAAATTTCTTATGAATTTTCTCCAAAAACAACTGTTTTGAGATTCTTTCCATCTCATTGTGGCAGTGCCTTCAAGATGGCGTGAACTTCCTCAGCCACACAGGCGAGGGCAAACTGGAACTGCTCCTGAAATAAGAAATTTGGAAAGTGATTTCCTGATGTAATAGCAAGAATTGTCAGTGCATCACAGTTCTGAAATTCTTTCAAAAGGCTTGAGTTAATTAATAGTTGCCACAGAGTCTATCTTATCTCCCATTGAACTATTTCTAATCTTTAGTTTTAGAGAGTTCAATTATTGCTTGTAGTCTCCCTTGAATAAGACTTTATCAACAAATGAGCCTTCCCTTGTAGTGACGTTTTCATGCCCTTGCTATCATTCTCAAAAGAATCTCATCTTCTCAGATTGTGGGGTTTACCATGTTACAGTATAAGGGGTACAAATATAATCTATCTTTTGGGTGAAATGAGCAGGTGTGTATATTGCAAGAACTTAAATATTACCTTAGATTTAACCATGGCCATTCTCTGGTCTCGGATATGTTCCAAGGTAGCAGCCATATCTATTTCTTTGGCTCCTGCAAAGAAAGAGGCAATTTAAATCAAGATATATTCCAATTTAAAATTATTGGCCAATGCAAGCATTATCAGTTCAGTGAGATAAGTTGAATCCAATTAACACTTAATGTCACGATTATTTTATATTGTGTTTATTGTTAACAACCTTATAACATAACTATTTTATTGTCATCTTGGATATCTTCAAGGTTGGCTTGTTTCTGCCTGCATTACTCTAAAAACATAAATTTGATCTTACATTGGAACACTCGTTATAAATTTTTTTTAATAACTGGGTTGAACGTTATTAAGGGTTTGCTCTCTCACCTTTAGCCATACGGTTAAGAACCATGTCAATCAGAATGTAGGTTCCTGATCTGTCACAACCATCACTAGAAAAAGAAAACCATTCCTTTTTAAATAACAGTCCCTTTAGGTTTTAACAAGGTGAAATGATAGTCACCCTTAAAAACTCTAATACAATGTTGCTTTTTATCAATGGTCCTTTAAGCCACCTCTATGAATGCCCAGTTATCTCCATTGCTTACTCCTATTTCATGTACTCAAGGCTATGTTGGTTAGTGAACAGTAGTGTCAGTACACTTAGATTTACAGTAGCCCAGAGCGAAGCTTAGTGCAGGGGTGCAGCAAATTTATATGTACTTATACTACTATGAACAAGAAGTATGAACTAGAAGTTTGACAAATAACACCTTGTTGATTGTATAAAACATGTTTCAATGAGGTGTGTATGTGAGAAATATAGCCTACCTGCAGTGTACCACAATAGGACAGGATCTTCCACGGTAGGATTTGTTCACTTTTCTGAAATATATATTGATAAGAAAATTCTATTTTCATAAAATTGAAATGCAAATGAAGATATCCTTTTGTTTCTACATTTTTAATTTTTGAGAGGAAGAAAATTAGTACTGCAAAATACGGAGCTACTATCTGGAATAATGCTGGAGTTAAACCCTAAAACTTATCACATTCACCATCAACACTTAATAATCCAAATTTAGTTAAAAATAGTGTTTCATTCCAGTTTATTTATTTCAACTAATCGTTTTAAGTAAGTTTATTAACAGGCTTCATTGATTTTTTTTTTTGATTGGTGACTTTTGACAAAATAATAATACAAAAGAAAATCTAATAATGAATGGACAATACTTAGTAGATCTAATTAGATTTCAAAAGAAAAATGTAGAACAACTTCTGCTTCAAAGCACATCAATATTCAAGCAAATCGAAATCTTCCTTACTATTTCAAAAACCCCCTGCCTTGGAAGACAGACTATAAAGCAAGTCCAACCTTCCAATTATATCTGAACCAGAGACGACATTTCCGATTCTAACCCTTTCAATCCACAAAGATGTGAAGACTATTAATGCGTGAATATGGTATGAAGACCCAGGTGGAAGTATAATAACCCTAGCATTGATCGTAGGTTGTTAATGGCAGAGACAGGATATAGCCTCAGGCGACCAGTCTTTTCTATCAGACTGAAATTGTGATGTTGGGTGTTAATACTCTCTTAATTAGAACATAATTAACCTTAATGGTTAGGTTTTCTAATATCCCTTTCATTAGAGCTTAATTCATCCGCAAATAGTTCTATACCAGATATTCATATAGATTGTCACAATAAATGGAATCTAAGTCTCTTTTTTAACTTTCTGTATGAAAGTCGCCTATATTCCTGGAATGCGTTTCTTAAGCCTTTCCCCTCATTACTAGTTGAAGATGTCAAAAATAAAATCATTTAAATCTGATGATTATGCCTGCCTCTTTCCCTGAGTTTTTCTAGTTTTAAGCAGAAAAAAGAGGAATAATCTGAAAAAAAACAGACTTGAAAACATGAGACTTTTTAATTGTTGGAATTTTCCAACTCAAGTTGAAAGAAGGATTGAAATTAAACATTTTCAAGAATGTGACAAACAATTAAAAAAGTCTGAATTTCAACCAATTAAAGCACCAGAAAATCTTCACTGCTTCTTACCACTGGAATGATTTTATGAGCAGACATAGAAACAGTTATTTCCTTTCAGCCTCTTTAACTCTTTACCAATGGAAACTAATCAAAGTGTCATTATCTCTACCTCATTGCACCTGATGTCATCCTGGGGAATTTAATGGCGGTCAAATGACAAACTTCTTTCAATAAGACATTTCATGCGTTAAATTGTAAGAATAAAAGGAAACATTTTCTTCCACTATTTTCTACTACTGCATTTCAATAAATGGATTTTTTCTTCTTACAGGAGTTGTCAAGACAAGTTCTACAAATTATATTGCATGTGTATAACATTGTTAAATTTATGAACAAGCATTATGCATTTTTTCTGAAGCACACATTTGTTTCAAATTATAAGAAATAAAAAGACAATATCTGTGCTATTTTTTATCTTTATAATTTATATTAACCTTCTCTGTATTAGTCCGTAGTCTGTAGTTGACCTGTGTAACTTTCTATAACTGTAACTATACATGGCGTCAACAAGAAAAGGCAATTTGTCAACTAACTGATCAAGTAGTATTAAATATATTTATTTGATGACTTAGATTAAAATAATCCTGGATTATCTTTGTGCTAACTCTTCCTAAATGTTTATACATGTACAAACATGTTTTATTAAAGTAATCGTTATATCCATATATCATGTGATTGTTTATATGTTTACACATTCTTATCAGTAAAACCAAGAAATGAATGAAATTGTTTATACCACATTATAATACAACATTCAGTTTCACAAGAATCTTAAATCAGAAATTTCAATTTGAAAAACCACTTCATGATAGAATCAATAGTCAAGTTTTTATTAGTTCTCATGGACTAGAAACTAGAATCATAACCCTCACCGCTAACAACATATTATTATTGAAAGAAGAGAATGGAAATCCTTAACCTGATAAACAAATCTCATGCCTATTGTTAGTGAAATCCTTAATAACCAATCCCAAACCTATTGTTAGAGAAAACCTTAACCTATAACCAAATCCCAAACCTTTTGTTAGAGAAAACCTTAACCTGATAACCAATCCCAAACCTTTTGTTAGAGAAAACCTTAATCTATAACCAAATCCCAAGCCTTTTGTTAGAGAAAACCTTGACCGGATAACCAATCCCAAACCATTTGTTAGAGAAAACCTTAACCTGTTTACCAAATCCCAAACCTTTTGTTAGAAAAAACCTTAACCTGATAATCAAATCCAAAGCCTTTTGTAAGTGAAAACCTTAACCTGATAACCAAATTTCATGCCTTTTGTAAGAGAAAACCTTAATCTGATAATCAAATTTCATTCCTTTTGTAAGAGAAAACCTGAACCTGATAACCAAATTCCATGCCTTTTTTTAGAGAAAACCTTAACCTGATAACCAAATTCCATGCCTTTTGTAAGAGAACCTTAACCTGATAACCAAATCTCAAGCCTTTGCAAGTGAAAACCTTAACCTGATAACCAAATTTCAGGCCTTTTGTAAGAGAAAAACCTTAATCTGATAACCAAATTTCATGCCTTTTGTAAGATAAAACCTTAATATGATAACCAAATCTCAAGCCTTTTGTAAGAGAAAACCTTAACCTGATAATCAAATTTCATGCCTTTTGTAAGAGAAAACCTTAACCTGATAATCAAATTTCATTCCATTTGTTAAAGAAAACCTTAACCTGATAACCAAATCTCAAGCCTTTGTAAGTGAAAACCTTAACCTGATAACCAAATTTCATGCCTTTTGTAAGAGAAAACCTTGATCTGATAACCACATCTGATGCCTTTTGTAAGAGAAAACCTTAATCTGATAACCAAATCTCATGCCTTTTGTTAGAGAAAACCTTAACCTGATAACAAAGTCTCATGCCTTTCATTAGTGTTATTCAAATAATCTCATCCAGAAAGCCAAAGCCCATGCAAGTGTTAGTGGATTGTTCCACCTCCCCGATCACTTTTGTGACTATGCAATTTGCAAAAATCACAATTGCTAAATCACAAAAGCTGCCCGGGAAGATGAAGTTAGAGCCCAAAGCCAAGAAGAGAAAATAATATATTAATATTAGGAGATTAATACCAAAACCAAGCAAAAGGTGAAAAAAGCTGTTGTAAGTGAACATTTTGAATCTAATAACTATATATAAATATAATTAAATCACTACTGAATATCTGTCACTGCCATAGAACGCCTACAAGCGCAATTACATCAGGTGTCCTTGCAAAAATATATACCAGTTCACCATAATACTACAAGCCACCAACAATCTAGCTACTATTTAGCAAAGCAAAATGTACCTTGTGGAATGTACAATGCAATTTGTTTTTTAACTGTATATAGTGTGCACCCCTTCTTTGTTGGGCCCGTTTTAGGGTAAAAACCTGCGCATTATACACAGAATTATACGGTATACAAAACAATCTGAATAAAATACAGGTTTGAATAATATTGGTTTTCTAAATTTTTCCTCCCATTATTCCACTCACCAATATATATATGTGTATTGTTTAAATATAAAGAAATAAAATATAGTGGGTGTATTTTTTCACCTTTTTTTCACAAGAAGGGTACCATAACCAAGAGGTGAGTATCAAAAGAAACCATTATAAATGTTTATAACATATAAAATGACCCTCAAAAATATATATCTGACTAAGTAATAAGTAAGTAAATACGAAACCTTACTCATGTTATCTGTACACACATCATACACTACAAATTTGAATTAGGCAAGTATAGAATTTAAAAGAATTAGTTCAGTGAGTATAAATCTGAAAATTGAAGTCTTTTGGGGGTAGAGATTAAGCTTTAAGCTGTCTCATGTTCATATACTTTTTAAGCTATCTCATGTTCATATACTTAATGCATTGTGAAATGTCTTTATGAAATAAATAAGCAAGGTTAAAGCTTCTAGTAAAAATAATCATAACTAAGAATTTAAGTCAGGGCTCTCTAAAATATTTAGTGCTCTAAACATATTACTTATTTATTAAGGTGTTCCTGTGATTGAATGCATGCCTCAAGTATGCACATAACTATGTAAATATACATTAGATTAAAGAAAAGTGGGTTAGTGTACTGAAAGAAACAAAAATATGTCTTCAACAAACCTTCTAAAGTCGAGTAAAGCCTTGATTGAGCCAGGTACACCAAGATTGGGCCAGGTCAAGAAATGGAATTGGGTAACAGTTCGGGTCTCATTAGTTTGAAGATTCTTCAAGTAGAAACTTCGTACCAGGTAGTCATCACACCAGATATGTTCAGAGACTAGATGAACCTGAAATCAACAAATGAAACTCTCTTGGCACACTGGAAGTTAAACTGACAAGCACAGAGTGTTATCAAGTGGTCTAATTGTATAAAGGGCAAACAAGGTTCACTAAATTAAGATTCAGATTTTCACAAGGCCAAACCGTACCAAGATCTTATAGATATTATCCAACACATGCTTTAATGATAACCAAATCTATAGCCTCTATCGTGTTCCAAATGCTGACAGACAGGGGTGATAGCGATATACAACCACCTTGAAATGTGGTCATTTAGAAAAAGTTGGATTTAGAAATTGAATCTTAACATGCTAGTTGAAGTTCATATGACTAAAATCTTTGTAGATTTTCAGTATGCAGTATCCAGGTGGAGAAGTATATTACAGAAGCAATTGAAACTGTTTTAATTGGTCAAATATTTAGGTCATTTAGTAAATCTCTCCAGAGCTCTTTTGGTTTTCTGGAGAGCAAGAAGCCAACTATGTCTAAAACAAGGTCTTAGATAAGCTATATGTTTGAGGCCACCCACCTCATATATATGGTACAAGTCACTTCCTTCTTCAGGCCAGTAGCGATGACACATAGCAGTTCCATTTTCAGTGAGTTTAGTTAACATTACAATAACCACACTTCCTTGTTCCCAAACCATCTGAAATGTACAAAGATTGATTTAAGGTTATTCAGCAAAGCATGATTCACTTGTTACAGGTATTTGCAGCAGATGTCACAAAGGGTGTTAACTTTCCAATTTTTGGCTTTTGTTAAGCAAAGCAAGAAAACGCCCTTAAACAGCAGTAACAAGCAACATTCAACATTAATTTAAATAAAGTAGGTTTTTTCATTGCAAGTTGCAAGACCATGTTGTATTGAGAATCTGACTTACAAAATGGCCTTGATATTCATATAGGGTAAAAAAATTATATAAACATAGTTAATTTACCTGCCAGAAATCAGCAACAGTATGTGGTAGAGGAGCTTGACCAACAATGAATGCTGGGTTTCTTGGATCATGGTCAGTCTGAAATACATGAAGAGTTGTTAGACATGGTAACCAAATGTACACAAACATTGAAGAACATTAACTTGCCAAGCTGTTTCTGTCAATCAACCTTTTAGAACTAGAGACCAGTCTATTTCTCATTTCAACAATTGAAATAAGTACAAATCTGTTCCGAAACTAAGTCCATGAGAAATGCAATGCTTTGGCAACTGTAGGAAAATTAGATATTTATAAAGTTATAAAATTGACCACCATATTAAGTGGAATACCTCAGTGAAAAATTTCAACCAAACCACCACTTTAAACAATAAAACAGTAAAACATATAATTACAAAAAAACTTGCTGATTAAGAATATGGATTTTTATTTTTCGAGAAAGATCAATTTTGTTTTATAGCCTGACAATTTCAATGCATTGTACTTAATTCACATTTGCCACTCATGTTTCTACTTTGTGTCAATTTAATTCACCATTATTGGGTTATAGCAAAGGGTAAAATGGGGAATACTTCTGTAGTTATATTTGTCAATATTTTATTGTAAATGGTATTACCATCCAGCCATATTAGCTCTAAATATAGATGTTTTTATTTTATCTTCTTCCAAGAGTGAATGCAATATATTTTCCAATAAAATGTAGCTAAGTGGACTATGAGTATGGATTGTTGAGTTGTTGTAAAAACAGAATGTAATCAGGTATATATATATACAGGGGGAGCATTATATAGCATATTATATTTCAACTCAGCTAAATGAGCACAGATTGGATGTCCTTTAAAAATTGTATTTCAAAATCTCCAAAAATGGGACGTATTTAATACGCTCATCGATTTAATATACTGATAATTAAAGTGTAAACTGAATGTCTTAACAAAGATTTTCCTTGCTTCATATCTACAAAAGCTTGTGGCTCAACATGCGTCTTCTGTGTATTCAACATTGCTAAATTGTTCACTTTACCAAGGAAAGTTATTTCAGAAAAATCCAGTTATTCACTAACATGGTTTTCAACATTTTTCAATTATTTGCTTTAAATGTTAGAAGCAGATTGATAGGAGCATTGTGTGCTAGTTTAAAATATAAAACATTCACTTCTTAATAGATATCGGGATCAAATTTCAGGATATCCTCTGCCAAAAGACAAATTTTTCATTTTTAATCATTTTTACTCATTTATTTTCTCTTATTTATTACAAACTTCATTTGAAAAACTCAAATTCTATGTCTGACATCCTTGGTTCAATTTCTAACCAAATTGTAAATCACTTGTACAATATTGTAAGCATCAATTTGAATAGTGCATTAAATTTATTATCCTGAGATATCAAATCTCATCCTGCTGATATGCGTTCTTCTATAAGTAACTTCCTAACTGACAGGGAAACAAGGTTATTCAGATCCCTTCCCCTAGCAACAAAAGAGCACCTGCAGTAACCTGAACCAAAACTTAATGAAATGGCCAATTGTCTTTTAAGTCCTTTTTATTTCGGGGATTCCTACGACTTAGAAATAAGAGTCAGCACCAAGAGTTAGAACCAAGAAAGTACCATTGTCATTTTTGTCAATAAATATTAAACAGTTAATTTACTACAAAATGTTTCAGTTGATAAAAAAATTACCTTCAAATAGAATTTCCATGATTCATGATTCATTTAAAAAGATGTCGGGTCAATAACTTGACATGAGAAAGTGACGTCTGTTGCTAGAATTCCCGCCAATATTTTTCAGAATTATTTTTGATTTATCGACAACTTATTGGCTATTTAGACACACAGATTAAATAATTTGTTGTATGCTTGTCAATCAAAAATTAAAATGTTCACTGAAGAAATTTCGTTACTTCTCAGTTTGAAAATTTCACATATTTTTAGAAAATTTAAGATTGACCTTATATTTTGGGTTTGTTGAGAGATTTCAAAAAATAGTGTGCTATAATGTTTTAATAATAAACTATTATTCAAAATTAGTATAAAAATGTTCTTTTTTGCTATCTTGTATGAAAAATTATACAGAGCTTCTTAATTCCAAATGTCTATGAAATTCTGTTTCATACATTTGTTGCAATAGAGATTTCTTTTTTTTTTGTAAACAGTATTTTACTCATAAATATACAAATATACATTATGAAAAGGATTGGGGAACAGGCTAGGCCTATATTACCCCTCTCCACAGACATAAAGACTGAAAATTGGAATGAAAAGATTACAAAAGCTTTAATAAATCCTTTAACTACTAAACCATAGCTCGAAGAAGATTTAAAAACAGTTTTTTTTTCTGAATAAGCAAAAAGTTGACATATTTAAAAAATAAAATAAACTTACAATGAAGTTGGCATTAATGTAGTCAGAACTGGAAACATTGGCAGTTGAGTTTAACACTACTCTGGAATGGTCATCTGAAAATACACAACAAAAATTCATGAAAATCCCCATTATTCCATACAATTATTAAGTATTTATAATACATGCATCAATGATAGTATTTGTTGACTCTTTAATAACTATAAGGTGCTTCAGTCTTATAATATTTACATTTCCTAATGGCCGAAATCAAAACTGCATTGCTCTATTTCATCCTAGTCCTTCTGAATTTAAATTTTATGTTTTTTTTTGGATCTTTTCATATAAAGCATAACCAGTGACGTAGCCAAAACAGCATGGTAAATGTTAGGTGCCATAGCAACATAACCAAAAATTAAACATGCAATTGCACAGTTCAATAGGTGTATAATCTTAATCAACAGTATTAGTGGTTGATCAAATAAAACTTGTTGTTCAGGATAACTTCTGAGTGCAGTTAAAACTTGAAGATTTGGAGGAGATTACAGAAAGTGATTGCAAGTCATTAACTCTATAATCTGAACCTGTCAGAAAAACCTGTTATCTTCAATTGGTAAAGAAACTATATATAGCAATGGAAGTAATAAGTGTTTTTTTCTTTACCACTGTTTAACAAGTGCTGAAAATGCTGTATCATATTGATGTACTAGATAGCCTATACAGATTGTGGTGAAACATGTTTTTAAATATTAATCTTAAATGGCTTTCTGAAAGCTGATTTCAGGTATATAAGATGCTAAAACATCTGGAGAGGGCTTATATAGGCGTAGCCTGCTGCCCAATCCAGTGAAAATAAATACTGTTTATATAAAAAAAAAAAAACAATTCTAACCACCCAACACATTGGCACAATCCAACACATTGGCTCCAAGCAACATACTCTTGACTGTCACTAACCAGAAGTACACCTGACCACAGAACAAGGGAATAACATCTGACTTATAGCATAAAACTCTAGCACTGGCCATTATTCTTGCAGCATTAACACCATAAAACTCAAATTAACACAATCAAGCTCTATACCTGGTGCAATAGCGCCATCCCTGATAACCCTGATACCGTCAAGCTTTAGATTGGAATCAGACACCAGGTTTTGTTCTTGAAATAAGTGGCACTAAGCACTTAACCATGTTAGCACTGAACCATGCTGGAAGTGAACCATGTTAGCACAAAACCATATAAGCACTCTAAACAATGTTAGCACTCCAAACAATGTTAGCACTGAACCATGTTAGCAGAACCATGTTAGCACTCTAAACCATGTTAGCACTCTGAATAATGTTAGCATTCTGAACAATGTTAGCACTAAACCCTATTAGCACTGAACCATGTTAGCACTCTGAACAATACTAGCACTAAACCATGTTAGCACTCTAAACAATGTTAGCACTCTAAACAATGCTAGCACTAAACCATGCTGGAAGTGAACCATGTTAGCACTCTGAACAATGTTGGCACTGAACCATATTAGCACTAAACCATGTTAGCACTCTGAACAACACTTGCACTAAACCATGTTAGCATTGAACCATGTTAGCACTCTAAACAATGTTAGCACTGAACCATATTAGCATTGAACCATGTTAGCACTCTGAACCATACTAGCACTAAACCATGTTAGCACTGAACCATGTTAGCACTTACTCTTACATAAATATTAAAAAATGGTTATAAATTCTCCTCTCTAATTTACTATATGAATCTGAACTGTCAGCTGGATTGGGACACAACAATCTTCCTGAAACTTCCAACATCACAGGATGGAAATCTCTTGCAAATCAACTTGCTTACACTATTAAACTGCATGACAAACTTTCTTGAATATTTAAATAAACAAATCAATAGCTGAATTACAACAAATTCTGAAGTTGAACAATGCATTAATTTTTATAAAACTAAATCAATATATTATCATCTCAGAATATTAATAACTATCTTCAACTATCAAACGTACAGCTGTACTCTTACAAAACTACAGTGCTGTTACAACTGATACAACTCTGTACTGTTACAACTGATACAATTCTATACTGATACAACTACTGTACTGATACAACTCTGTACTACTGATACAACTGAAACAACTCTGTACTGTTTCAACACAATACTGTTCTAACTGATACAACTCTGTACTGATACAACTCTGTACTACTGATACAACTGAAACAACTCTGTACTGTTACAACAGTGTACTGTTCCAATGGATACAACACTATACTGATACAACTCTGTACTGTACTACTGATACAACTGAAACAACTCTGTACTGTTACAACTGATACAACTCTGTACTGTTACAACTGATACAACTCTGTACTGTTACAACAATGTAGTGTTCCAACTGATACAACTCTGTACTGATGCAACTCTGTTCTGATACAACTCAGTACTGTACTTTCAATTTGAATTTTTTCACTGAACATTCCATCTTTGCACAAACCTTTATCTTAAAGTATTTTCTAGATCATTGAAACAAAAAATATTTTCACATTGAACGACATCAGAATTTTTCACTAGGGCAGACTATATTTATCCATTATTACCACTTAACTGTTTGTTTTCATGCCGAACAAATTCGGTACATTAATCTAACTGAAAATCAAGTCCAATCATTTGACCCCAGTGTTAATTGACCTTCGACACTACTATTGATTTCGACCAATGATTAATCACCTGGCATGTCTTATCGTCATGACAACCTTGATCTAGCTTCCTGTTAAAGATGGCCTCACTTCCTGTCTACAGGATAATAGTTAGAGAATCAGGTGGTTAGGACAGTGTGTGTTGAGTGCCACAAGGCAAATAAAGAGGTAATTTTGTCTCGTTAATGGCTGAAATTACCAGCTCTTACACAAAATGTTCTGTGTTCCCATTTTATTTAAACATCAAGTGCAATGGCTTGTTAAAAACTAAATTTAGATGTCACTTCCATTTGAAAAGTGAGATACAAGTCGTTTCCACTTGTTGATCAGGATAAAGTATAAAGATCAAGATGTTCTGCTGTCCTCATTTATTTGACTTGAGATTTTTATTTCAAATTAATGGCTTAGACAGAAGAATTTACTGACTGATTTTATCAATTTTTAAAGAGAGTATGAGCTAGATAAAAGAATTGTTAAAAAGTGTCTCTGTTTAGATCCCAAATTTATCAATTTATTCTTGCTTTTTCAGGAAAACAAATATTTAATTAACATGTGCACAGTGGACCTCAAACCAATTAATATGTACACAGTGAGTCCAATTAGATTTTCAAAACCAAACTGTAGTTGATACCTTGTGTTAGGTACAATGCAGACCTGTCTTTAACTTCACCTGTTGCTATTCTTCATCTTTGTTTTTATCATAATAGGAAAGTAAAAATAAACTTATGTCACGTAGTGAGGAAAATTCCGGGAGTAGTGGTTTTAATCAGTCAGTAGAGAATTTTAAATTGCACTTACGTTAATTAACTGTCTGCACACAGACGCGAACATCTGTGTAAAAAGGATTACTTTGTCATCAGACAGCAAAATCTATCATCATGAAAATCATGTCAATTGACAAAAGTTGCCGCATGCATAGTAGGCCCTATATTTTGTATCAAAATGGCTTTGTGGTTATCTCAAAACTTGTGGATAAAAGTGTGGTTTATGAGCATACTCATATAACATGTCACTGATGGTTATCATGAAAACTGCAGGTTAATCAAAAAGCCAGAATAATTTGCATGGGAAACTCCATTTCTAAATCCACTACTTGCAAGGGCCTTGTATATTCTGATATAAGTTAGTCTGAAATTTGATAAAAACTATGAGACAAATAGGAAGAAACTGAATTTAATGTCTTATAAGAGTAACAGTACAATAGATTTCCTTTCACTATTAAAACCACTTTCTTTGTTAGCCCAAAGGTGGATAAAAGTAAGACCTAAAACATTTCATTAAAATTTCCCAATCATTCTTTATCTTATCTTAACTAAAATATAGTGCCTTAATCTGGTGCTTGGCTTGTCAAGAGATTTAAAAAAACTGCAATCTCACCAAAAGAACCACATCATGAATATCTAAGTCCAACTTAAAAGTCCTCATCCATTACAACATTTGAATCACGAAAGAGACTAAAGCTAACAAAATCTTACGCTTGGCTTAAAAACCAATTTGTTATTTTCTGACGGACACGTTTCTTGGCCTCAACTCAACTTAATTGAATGCTTTAAGATGGTGGCTTGAAGGGTATTACACTGGTTGACGTATTAATGGGGGCATCATATTTCAAATTAAAGGCTGGTTCAATTTGCCCTTTCAGACCTTCCACCCTGGGGGTTGACAACTACTTAATTTGAAATTTTGTTTCCATCGCAAGATTCCATTTACTTGGCTGGTTCAATTTGCCCTTCTGCTACCTTGTTCTGGAAGCACCATGGATGACATAGACCACGTCTGCCCTTTCATTATGATAAAAATAGCTCCAACACAAGTCAGCACATTTAACTAACTCAAAATAAGTGACAAAGAAAAGACAGTGTTCTGCTTTATCAAAAGTTTTATCTCTTATGCTGCCCGATTGTGTTAGGTTATGCTTGAGGGTTCTATGCTTAATTTGGCATATATAATTTCTAAAGATCACTTGTAACAGTAAAAAAGCTATAATAAATCATTAAATAATCATTCTTTTTACCAATTTAAAATCATTAATACCCACTTCTGAATAAACGATATGAAATTTTTAAATTTTTCTTGTAATTTTTAAAACTATTTTACCATTGCCCTTTAGATCTCTTGTTCCTGAATCAACCTCTTAGCCATTTTGTTAAATAATCCTGTAGGCTTAGGGATGGCTGTTTACCCATCATTATAAGCTTATTAAACTAATCTCCTATTGGTTAATGATTTCACTAACACATATCACATGACAAAACTTCTATAATTCATTATTCTCTCAAATTTAATCACAAAAATATCATGAGTTTTTAAATATTCAACTTTCAATTTAAATGTAATTCTACCACAAAATTCAATTTAATACTTCAATTAACTTTTTATATCTTTTACAAAATTTTAAAACTATTGGAAAATCAGTCTTTATGGCTTTAACTAAATCAGCACTGTCAATTAAACATTTGAATACTTTGAAGTGTGCTCAAAGAATTCTGTGCCACTTCCAATGTTAATTAGAGCTAGCCCAGTTGCAATTTTCATCCTTGATCACCTAAACCTCGGCCTCGACTTCAGTTGTAAAGAAACTATACTTACCACTAATACTGGAATTAGCAACCTCTTTCTATTTTGTAAGAGAAGTTTAATGGAAAGAAAAGTACTCACAGGGTAGGATGTCTCCATAGCGGTTTTTACGCATGTTGGAAGCGTCAGTGGCGATCTTGGTGGAGCTGGGTTCAGCCTCATATTGACTCAAAGCCTCCCATTCTTGATCCAGACGATCTTGGTTATTTAGATGATCTTCCATGTACGACTGAAAATATAAAATCATGGTTCAAACCAGTGGACAAGAGTTGTTTCCATTTTTAAGTTACTAAAAGCAACGTACGCTAACTTCAACGGAACTATTTCAAAACAATAGATAGGGGCCTATATTTGTGAGGTTAATTGATGAGACATCTATTATAAGCCTTATTATGTTTTTTGTCTAAATTATATATTGTAAAACTGATTTGCAACTAAATTGTTACCAAATAAAATCATTATGTGAATAAGGTTTTTGAGACTAAATAAACAGGACTAAGTTAATAGTTGTATTTTATTACTGTATAATCACTAGCTAGTCGGACCATATTTGTTTTATTGTACACCCAACAGTTAGTAAATCATTGTAATGGAATACTTTACCATGCTTTTACAAAACATGCCAGTAAAATCATCACGCAATACTATATTTAATCTGTTAGAGTCTTTCTTCATTCATTCAACTTACACACTGAATGAATGAATGAATGACTGAAATTTGTTAGAAAAAGGTTAGCAAAAGTTGTCAGAGATAAAAAAGAGGAAAGAGTAAATGAATGAGAGGATATTATCTAGATTTCAGATTTGAAAAAAAAATCCTTATTTTACAATGAAACTTTGTCATTAGGAATGATTCAATGAACAAATTAATTACATAGGCTTATAAAAAAGAGTGTCAGATAAGAGAGAAAGAAAGAGCAAATGAATAAATGAATGAATGAAGTAATGTCTTCTATTACACATTACTGAAATTAACACACTGTAAAAAAACACCCAGCAGTTCTATTATCTGCCTGTACATTATGAAATCAATAGAATGAATTAAACATTTAGTATTCTCATCATTGGTGTGAAATGAATGAATCAATGAAGGACAAAATGAATGAAGAAAGCAAAGAATGAATACTTTGGAAAATATGCGGTATGGTACTTTAGGCTCTATTTGAAAAAAAAATCAAACAATTAAGGCTAACTTTAATAAAGGAATGAAGTGACGAAAGACAACATAAGTCATGGTGAAAGAATGAGAGAGAGAAAAAGTAACAAATAAATCATAGAAAAACAAATGAATAAATTGAAATGAATAGTATAAATGTAATAGATGACTGACAAGTGGACAAGTATAAATAAAAAAAAATCTTAAGTTTAGGAAAAAAATGGATAGAAGTATGATGGATGAATGAAAGGATAAATGACTCATGACTCAAGAGATTAGAAGTTCAGTGGAGAAAAAAAACACCTGACTTTATAATATTATTCTAATTATAATCTTCAATATTGAAAGATTTAGGATCAAGATAATGTACAGTTGAAATAGAACTATGACATCATTGATTTTTGCTATCCAATCAATGACATGGCTCATTACCACCGAGTTAACGGAATAAACACTGTATCACAACAGGATGCGATGACAATAACATTAAAGCTATAAATCTTTTATGGTCCTAGATAAGTTGCTAACACTGTGACATATCATGACGTCAGAATTACGGTGTCTCAATTCCTCTTCCTTTAGTCGGACCGCCTGCTTCATAAATTCACAAATATGAAGTCTTAAATGACCTGGTGGAATGTCGGAGGCATGCCGACTCTTTCGAAGGAATCACAACACAATCAGATTTACAAAAATATTTCATTCACTGTGTCAAAACATCAGAAATAACATCATGGCAAAATAAAATTTTGAAATTTGTTGTTTCTCATAAAATATTGGATGCCAATTTTGATAGGCTTATATTTCTAGCGACAAAACGTTTGTTTTAGATGATGATGAGAACAAAGTCTCATAAAAGCACTGCCCTAGGTCACAAAGTAAAGATTTATGATAAAGCAAGTTGCAAGTTAAAGGTTAGGATAATAAGATGCGTAAGTTATGGTTGTCTCTGAAATATTTTCTGTGGTAGTACCATTTCTCCAAGTGTCATGAAAGGTTTTGTCACTTTTTTCAATTGGTAAAAATTTCCAAAAATATTTTCTCAATAATACCAATGAAGGTTTTGTAATCAAAAGCGATTTTCTTCAATTTTATTCTTGAGATTTTATATGACTTTTCTCCGAGAAAGTTCTTCAAATATCTGAATTCTTACACCAATGTGGAAGTCATAAATCTTGCTCTCCTAACATAAAGTCAATATTGTGCTAAGGTCAAGACCTGCTTAATTTAATTATGACCCCAGCTATAATTGCCTAATTAATCAATTCAGGAAAGATAATCCAATATCATGAATATTAATTCAGTATTGTCTCAATTATCAAGTCTATAGATTGTCATGGAGATAGGATCTTCAAGAAACTGACAATATTGGTAGAAGATAATCTTATCAATACCAAATCAATCCTTTATCAAAAATGGCTGCCATGTTACCAACCCAAGGGTTAGTCGTAATCAGAATTAGCCTTCATCCATTATTTACGAACCATTGATTGGCTTAAATCTTATCATGTGACCTCATCAACTGATAAGAACTAGTCTAAAGAGCAGGTGTATTTTGATTTATACAATAGGAAAAGAGATATAATCTTCAACGAGAAAATAGGCATAGTCTTTCTACATAGAACTATTTAAAATCAATCAACGTTAGACATCAGCTTTTTAATTCCTTATTCTGAAAAAACATTTCAGAAACATGAAAATTTCTTTCCATTTCTCTGGGAAAGTTTTTGAGAGAACATTCACCTTCCTTACATGTGTTTATTGAGTTAAGGTTTGGCAGGTAGGTCATCTAGATTGTTGCAACTTCTACAGTACATTTTTATAATTGCAAGAGAACCAAAATGGCAGATTTTAATACTTAAAGTATTTTATGTCACATAGCTGAAACAGAGCTTTGTGTTAATATTCTGATAATAGTCAGTCACTTGTCCGGGAAATTCCTGCATGTCTGTGGAATCTGATTCTAGAACAAGTCAATATATTGAGAGAAAGCTGCCATGATAAGACAGTGTAGAAATAATACGAAACACGATTGGCCAATAATGACATTACCAATATTATAGACAATCAACATTCTTACCTTCACAGTCATCAATAATGAAGAGTTCCTACATGTCTTTCAGAAAATCGAATTTAGTAAGGCAAATTATCACAGGATGTGTGTAAATTTTCACATGAACATTTTTTTACAACAAAGCCAAAAACTTGGAAAAACACATTAAGAGACTGTAAGACTTACCAAGACAATGTGCCCAGTTGAGATGTCCATGTTGGACTGTACAGGCTCTTCACTCCTGAAAAGAAACATAGAAAAATTGAAAATTGCACATTTATGTGACTGTGTTAAATATTGTAGTACCATGGAAGTTTTGATTGACAGTGGTCAATTGTTAGGCCAATACTGATATCTTTATAGGCTGTGATGTCGTTTGACCTCTAGCAATACAATAATGCCAATGTGACAATGTTAAAAACATTCATGCTTCTTTTCAAATTGCAAGAGATCTGCCTATTTGATTTTTATCATGAAGAATGATGTTGATTGCTTAAATTGAACATCATTAGCTGTTTAAGAATATTTTAAAATGGACAGGTATCAATTGAATATTATAAGAAAAGCAACATGTAACTGTTGAAAAACGATGATAAAAGAATGGTGTGACATAATATCTAATCTTGGAAGGTGTATGATTATTGGTATGAAGCAGCTGTGTTATACACACTGCTGAACACCATATGAATTCAATCATATTAGGAACCTATCTGTAAATGGGTATAGTTCATAGGGCCAGATTATGGAATAAGGTTTAGTAAGGACCAGAGCGTTCAAAATGATACTTACAGCCTGAGTTATCCTGACAAATTATGAAGTTCAATTTAAACCAGATTAAACATGGATAATATAGGATATTATGTTTAACCGAAATGAATGAGAGAAAATGTCGAGTGAAGTGATGGAATTCATGAATAAGAATGGAAGCAAGTCATAAATTCAGCAATAAACACAGAATAATTCAACAGGTTTTCAAGTGATAACTGTGTTTATATTGAACTACTGTCTTCAACTTCCTGAGTTCTATACATCACTCTATCTTTTGAAGTTTAAAAGCAAAGAGAGAGTGGGGGAAGGGGGGGGGGATGGGGTTGAGCTGGCTAAATAGGGTGAAGCATCAGTAGCATCACATGTCTAATATCTTGGGTTGAATGAAGGGTTACTTTTAATTTTGATATGGTACTGTTTGTTGTCTCTGTGAAAAGTTGCAAAAGTTAAGATATATCTTCTTGGACCAATATGGATGAAATTATTTACAATTCAAAACTTCATGAAGAGCAACCTGAAACTTGGCATATTTTTCGCATTCATAAATAGAGCTTCTTTATATACATTTGTGAATAATCTCTACAGGAAGTGTCCTCTGCATCACGCTTTTACACTTGATTCAATTCCTGATTGAAATTCAAAAAGACAATTTCCAGACTGAAGTAAAAATCTAATTAATGCCCACTGTTGCTAGTATGCTCCCAACAGTTTGCCAGAATAACATTAATTCTCAATTGATCAACATGTTAAAAAAACAACTCCGTTTCATTGATCGAGGCATGACAATTATTCAGACCTAAAGTGCTATTTTATCCTTAATTCAATATGGGGATATTGACAGATTTCATTTTCTATTATTTGTATTATGATGAACATGCTATCATAAAAAAACACAGAAATGAGTTGACGAGTTATTTTCAAAGTTTTTATTAACCTTTTAGTATTTTAAAGAAATGAGAAGGAAGAGATGATTTTAGTCTTTTAGTCTGAGGTGATGGATACAAGTCTAATGGCAGAAACATAAGTTATTATTTTATTTAGACAACATATCAGCACCTTCTGCTGCTAGTTCAGATAAGTTACATACTTTTCATCTGATGACATCGCTGTAAATTATGTTGAAACGATATGTACCTTGTTATTAACGAAGTGTGTTATACCATAATTTATTCCCTTATGTTTCTTGTTATATTTACCCTCAACTTCTAAATATCTTTCAAATCCTAAATTACATATATACTTTTACATTTATATTATAGTAACAATTATTTTACTGGTTGACTGAACATATTGTTAACAGTTTTCTTCTTAAATACAAACAACACGCTATCTTTCAACAGTATTATCAACTCAAGATTCTGAACCAGTTACTAGCAAACATTTCATACTGACTAGCTGGGAGAAGTCAACAATTTGTATGGAAAGCAAAACCTTACAACAATTTCGTCAGAAAGTTATGTCCAGTTTCAAAATCACAGATCATCAGGATTTTGCCCTCAACTTCTAAATCACCAAGCACATACCACTAATGTTTAAATTATCCTATTTACTGCTAATATTTAGACCTGCATTATATCTAAGTTATAAAAGATCATTGAATTTAAATTGTGATATCAATTTCTGAAAATATTTGCAACCCAAGATTGAGTGACCAAAAACAATAATTGAAGATTAGCACCTTGCTTAAATTGCACCCAAAGACATGGCAGCAAAACTGTTTCTTCAAATTCTAGTTTATTGAAGTATCTTAGGTTACTTTTGCTTCACATGAAATTGACTGAATAATTTTCCAGTTATTCAGAAAATATTCCAAGAATAATTCAATTTCCGACCTCAAGTTAGACAAGTGACAGAATTGGACATAAAACCTCCAGGAATGGATGAGTCATTGGTTTCAAGTTTAAATTGTATGTATCATTCAAATTCATGAATTCTTGTAACAGAAATGAATTGAAAATAATTAACAAAGTTCTTTGGCCTATTTTTGTGATTTAGGATGGACTGAAGAGGACAGGCAATGCCAAGCACTGTGCATGAGGTCAAAATAGCAGCATTGACCAGATATTTATCCATTTCTATTTGTTGAGCAATCTTTAATGTTCATTATTACTTGATTACTATTACATATCATTACCTCATGACCCTACATAGGGGCTTCAATTAAGCCTCAGCACCTAGGTTTGATAGAAAATGTCCACTTCTCTGAGTTCCCCTGGCATTCTTTTTTTGTAACAGCCAGACATGACTGGCATATACAATCAAATTACCAGTCTAATATGTTATTGGGAACTCATACTGAACCCTTCATTATACTTATTGCGTGTAAAGCCATTGTTGTTTCAACACAGTAACTCACACAGCCAAAATCAACACAAAACCATTCTTTCTAGCTTATCTTAATAGGCCATATTTTCTCAAGAAACCTATTATTCTATCTATGAAAACTACATTTTTGTCTGCGAGACTATCTTTTATTACAGGATTGATCGTCAAAGCCGAGCTAATCTCACATTCCAGACACAAGTGTTAACATTATAAAGTCATGTGATTCCATCAATTCTATACCTTCAATATGGAAGAGCTCAACATACCAATATGGCCGTCTGTCCCTAGATACAAATAGCAGACTAAGTGATCAAATGATTTCATCGTTAAATTTTCATTCGAATTTTTGAGAAAGATGACAGAAAATGTCAAATTGAATGAGTTGTGTATTCCTCTGTGAATTTGTCGCAAGAAAATTTAATTAGAGGAAATGATATTTTGTTGTAAAATTGCCATAAAAACGTAATATGTTGAAAATTGGCTTTTTATATTTCAAACAAAATGAAGGTGCAGGCTTACATGGCAAATAAAGACATATTAGCAATATTACCAAATTGTTAACTTCCAAATTCATGGAAAACACAATATAATTTTTCATGATTACATTTAGCTACATTAATCTAGGTCTATTTATGTCCCAGACAGACATGACTGGCAAAAAAAATTAAATCAGAAATCCTGGCTTCAATTCAATTTGACCTTTCTATCTAATGCATCAAACAAAAGTTGACACATTCATTTGAGAATAAAGACATATCCGAGGTTTTCCGATTAAGCTTAGAAATGAAATGGAATTCCCTGTGATTGTGGTATTCAATTGTTTGAAAGGGATTATTTTCTTGCCTGACTAATTTCCTTCATGTCAAATCGTGTAAATTAATTCCTTGATTGTTTCACCTCTCACGCTTTTGTCTCAGATCTTTTCCTATTGATAAAAAATTCTCTTTCTGACCAAGTATTTAATAGATAGTGTGTATTAAAATGAAATTTCGACTCTAACTTCAAATAGATTAATGCAAATATGTCTTGTATTTGTCAGGGATGTGATGAATATATTTCTGCCAGTCAAATAACATTGAATTCTTATACACAAAAACATCTGAATATGATTTCCAATGAAATGACTGTTTGAAACAAAAGCATAACAAAACACACATTGCAAGATTGTGGATGCAGAAAAAGCTTTCTCCACAAGATTTCAGAAGAGCTGAGGTATTCACAAGATGAGATCTGATTGGCTCTGAGGCAAATCACCTTTATAAATATTCCATCATTATAAAAAGATAAAAATTAAAATATAAAAAACATAACTTACCATGAGGAGGTGCTACTACGGCTTGAAGGACTGCGGACATTGTCAGACACACTTCCAATACGACCAGCAGCATGGAGAGGTTCAGGCTTATCAGATGTCTTGCTCTGCATGCGTTGTCGGCAGAGATCCTGAAATAAATGCAATTAAATTTAAGTGGCGGACTGAAAGGAGAGTAGGCTCACTCTGTTGGAACAACATGATATACCATACTACCTGATGTCATACACATCATAATTAATATTAATATAGACAGGTAAATTAAAATGAAACCAAAACTGAAGTTAATTAAGAAACACCCAAAATAAAACCAGTAAGTTTACTTAGTAAGTAAATTCTAGATTGCTAAATGTGTTTGTATGGAAATCCAAATTACATACCTGATAGTCTTTTGAGGCTTCATTGCCCTCAACATTATCTGCCAACTCAGCAAGTTTTTCTTTGGATCGAGATTGGCGCTTTATAAGGTAGATTACTACCACGGCCAGCAGTATACCAGCGATACATCCCACCAATATAAATGTTAGTACCACATACTTATTGTCGTTCTTCTTCACTTCTACTTGGTTCTGAAAAATAATTTTGATATTACTTTTAATCAAAAGGCATATGTCCAGTTTTAAACAAGGATTTGTAAAACAAGGTATAACTTCCAAGGAGAGATTTTATATTTTCTCTCCAATATTTGGAATGAAGTCAAGAAAATTCGAATCTGATCAATGATCTTGAGGTACTGTATTTGCTGCAAGTGGTGACACTGCAATCCATGATCTGACAAACTTGTTCTAAATCATGAAAAAATTCAACCAATAAATGCTGTGTTCAATTTAAATTGTCTGACTACAAATAAAAAATACTGGATTATTTTTTGTTTAATAAATGGATATCTTAATCTTGGTCTAAACTATTATAAAACTTCTTATACTTTATATCATGGAAACCACTTGGCATCAGATTTTATAATCATTTTATTAAACTATATATTTCCTTTAAATCTAATTCTGTTAAATATTCCTTCCCTTATGACTTAAAACTCCACTCCTTCTCTTTGCCCTTTTAGGTGTAGCAGAGTATGACTTAAAACTCCACTCCTTCTCTTTGCCCTTTTAGGTGTAGCAGAGTATGACTTAAAACTCCACTCCTTCTCTTTGCCCTTTTAGGTGTAGCAGAGTATGACTTAAAACTCCACTCCTTCTCTTTCCCCTTTAAACATAAATGTTTACCCCAGTTGACCATCAAATCTTCTCTTATAATTTGAAGAGTGGTTGAAGACAACTAACTACATCCTACAATTGTTCGTGTCAATGGAAACAAGAAATAGTGTTTCCAATAAAGTATTGAACATGGCATTAAGAAAACAAGTTCCCGTGTTAATTCAAGCTAACAAATCAATACGCCAATAGGTGTTTTATCCTGATTAGTTTAACGATTACAACCAAATTACAACTCCTATTTAGATATTAAGTTGCTTTAAGACTTGTGAACAAGCAACGGAGATTTAAACTATCCTTTCTGGGATTGTTGGATTGATGAACGCATTAAAATTTGGATGTATTGAGATCTAATTTTAAAGACCTGTTACTACATAGATTGATTCAAACCAGTTGAGCGATTGTTTTTAGTTAAGAATAAAGGTGAGTTGAATATATAATCAAAGCCAATATCTATGTATTATACAACTACCTCTTGTCTCAACAGAGAAGCAGTTTAAAGTTATATTACGTTTTCTGTAAAATGACATTATTAAATTATCAAATGCATATGTAATGAAAATATTGAATATTGATTTATCGACATCTCAAAACAAAAATATTGTTTAAAGTTTTTTTTTTCGTTTTAAATTCATCATGAAAGGTTGCATTGTTTTCACTGTTGCTATGCATAAAAAATTTAAAACCAATATTATTACTTGGAAGTATCAATATTTTTTATAACGTAATGAAGTAACAAAATGCTGCTGTGTATTTTGTGATATTAAAATAAACATATGTTGAATATTTATATTGCTATATTGTGTCTTACACAATTTCAGATATAGAATTTATATCCATATTTATAGAACAAAAAGATCTCTAACAAGCTGTTGGTACATATGGATGTTACCTTAAAATGTGAAAATATTCTCAAAAGTACAAATAATAAAAAAATCCACTTTTTTGACAAATCACAGAAATAAAAAAAAAGATTGAATTAAAAAAACCTGTGACTCTTTGAATTTTCAACAATACAGTTAAATATAAAGGTTTGTACTTGAAAACAAATTGTGATGAAAATAAAATGTTCAATCTATTGAAGAGAATTATTATCCAGCCACAAGTTGCTATGATTAAAACGTGTTGTTATTTAATTCTCTTGAGTACATGTGCATTTCATGCTAGAACTACAAATCAGTTAATGTCGTCCCGAGATGTCAGGGTGTAAATTGATGATAATATCAGAGAAATATTATTTTCTACACCTGACAATCCCTATGTGAAATTGCAGCATATTGTAATTAAATAATTTTAATGCTATAACTCATCCACAGAGGGGTAAAATTGAGAGTAAATGTTCAGATAAGAGAGTCTGTTTCAAGCATGACATCTGCTGCACCACTACTACTATATGTTATTATATGTTTGTCTATAGTTGGTCTGTGTCATTTTATACCAAAACATACACAAGATCAAGATCACTATCAAGGACTTTTTGGCAATTCAAGATCAAACACACACTATGCTGATTTCTTAAACACAACCCATACAGCTTATCAGTAGGCCTACATGAAGAAAATGTCATATTGCAGACTGTTAGACAATTAACTAACAAGTGCACCCTATAAAGCCTTATTTTTAATAGATTTGGCCAGTGCTTTCTGAACACAAACCTCTCCTCTACTATCCAATATTTTAAAAGGTAAATGATAATCGGATAAAATCATCAAAATTTACTATTAGGTTTCCTATTGGTTTCCTTTAATAACATTTCACTAAACAAAAGCAGACTGTACAGTTTTTATGAAATGAATATATATAAACTTGGTTATCCATTTAAATCCCCCACAAAAATTTCTTTTTAAAATATATAGTATTTAATTGTGCTCACTTTGTTAAAATACAAAGTCCTCCTCAGAGCAATCTAGGAAAAGGAGGTAACTTTCCCCGGTGAGAATTAGAAGTATGTGTAAGGAAGTGAACTCACTTGACTTATAGTTCATTGACTTAAATTTAACTGTTTGAACTACAAATGCCAGACCAATATAATATAACAAAATATCAAAATTCAGAGGACATTAAATTTGTGATAATCTACAGTGAATCAATCTGATTTTCAGAATAAATGGTTAAAAAATTATCTATTTATTTTTTAAGGATAACACTTAAGAAAACATCCATAGCAAATCCCATTCTACATAGATTTTAGCCGTTAAGCTTTAGCCAACAATGTTTCGAAAGCACAGACAATTCGAAGGCGTATCTTAAAAATTATACATGATATATATATATATACAATATATAGACAATTCTGCCAATGACATCATTGCTAAAAATAACTCATGCTTACAATCTCTGTCTACTCGTTTTCTGTTCAAAATACGCTACAACACAAACTTAAACTTCTAAGAAATTCTTTTGACTCATTAATTAATTTTCTAATTCTTATGAAATAAAAAAAAGTTGACTTTCAGATAAATAAAAAATTCCAACAAGATTCATAAAATTCAGAAATTAATTCACCAGTAAGGTCAAGATTAAACGAAAGAAATTCTGGAAACCTGAATGAGAAAACCAGTAAAAATATGACCGATTACATAGTATTAATACATACCCAGAAAACATCTGCTGTGCTTGACACTTCCTGTTACAAGCCATTCAATTAATTCAAGATATGAGTGAAAAATCACTCAACTTTGCCTTTCAATCTGTCATTGTTCATCACGGAACTTCTCCGATTTCAACCCTTATCAATCATCACTCCTGCTTCACCCTTCCAAACAAAAATGATGAATGAAAATTTCTTTCGACATCCGTAACTTTTCCAAGATGAAAATCTTGTAAATTGAGCCATGTTGGCATCGGAATAAATTCATCATACAGGAAGTTCAGAAACACATGTTTCCTTCCAAAAAGTTACAAATGTTTCTGCAAAGTTTCTAAAAGGAACCAAACTTGCCAGCTAAGCAAAAATTTCACTTCTGCTCCCAATGTCAAGTCACTGTGTGTGAGTCCACTGCTTGTCACCAAATCTAGAAGAAAAGTCACAGCTGTCCTCTGCTTGCCATCAGTGTCGTTGTCCTCACCACTGTTGAACATCGGTCTGAGTCCTTTCATACCTCGGCATTGATTAATCCCTGCTCTCACTCCAAAGATGATTTGGTAGTTGCCATGGTAACCAAATTAATACCTGACAGCCAGCTTTAGTAATCCTGGAGTATTGATTTGAGAAAGAGGCTGTAGAAGTTTATAGTCAGCCGTATGCTAGGAACTATCTCTACCTTCTCCTGTAGAGAGCTCGCACGCCAATCAATACAGCTTTCTCTTTTGATCACGGTCTCGTTATAATGTGACATTTTCTTTTTCTATGTCTTTCCTTCCCTTTGGGTGACGAGGTATAATTATGAACTAAGAGACAATAAGATGCTACGACAATATGTCTTCCACTCCATTATTACTGCATTTTCAAATGATGCTGCTTAATCCTAAGATCATCGTGATCTGTCCAGTAACGTGGACTTCAATTTGATTGAATCTGATGTGAAATTATCCTCTTATCTTTTACAAATATAATGACTTTCAAATCTAATCAAATTATTCCTGGGTCAAGACAGATTGTGGTCTTTTACCATTGAGTGGGCCTCAAATAATGCCTACATGTGTCTACATGGCATGGCATCAAATATTTACTCTTCAACATTGTTTGCCCTAATGATTTGAAACTTTGACAAAAACACATACTTTATAAGCATTAATCCTTTGATTTTTCAAGATGTATTCCCACATGATCTCTTTTGATTTTATATGGTGGCAATCGCTTGTTAAGTTTGTTTTATTGACGATGAACAAGAATTTTCATCCAAAAATATTCAATTAGCAAAGTACAATACATATCTGAGTTTCAAATGGTTTAAAATATTTGAGACATACTCGTATTTCCATGCATTTTGCATTATACCATGTTTCACTTTCAAGAATGCATCAACCCATATGGAAGTATATTAGACTTACATGTAATTTAGTTACATAAAGTTCATATAAATATATCTTTAATAGCTTTACAGTTCTGTTAGGCTAGACATTTTTAAATCTTATTTAGTTATGTTCTCAAAATTTACATGTCAAGCCTAGCAAATACAGTCAAGAAGTGAAACAAAGTCAAAAAATATCTTTCTGAAATGATAGAATAACAGGTATAAATTCCATTAAATATCGAGTAAAAAGAATCCAAGATAATTGACCAGGAAGCAGAAGTTATGATCATTAACAGCTATAAAATAAAGTTAATTCTGCACACACAAAAAATATTCTCATGTTCAAACGACATTAAATCATTTCAGTAAGACCTGGTTTAGAAAATTGATCTAAAGATTTCAATGTTCTGTCTTTATTTCTAGTAGAAAACATGTTTTATTAAAGCTCTAGGTAATAACCTTATACCTTACAAAACACCAGCAGCACAGCTTCAAAAAGATATTAAGCATTTGAGCCCCGAGTGTAAATAAAATCAAACATATACCCCAAACTCCTAGTAATATTACTAAAGTGTATGATGTTATCAATATGTGACATTACCATGGATCAAGTTGAAAGGGTCAAGTTACCTTGATTTTTTGAATCAAAAAACAAGCATTTCAGTTCACTTTTCATTCATGATTGTGCCTAACCCTGACACACCTACTGCCTATTGATTACAGCCCAATTTCAGATATCAATTTCGTAATGGAAGATTTTCCTGCATTCAAATGCACCTATATTTGCCATTGTATTCAACTTAACCGCTGAAATCTATAGATGAGTGTTGAAACATCATCATCATTTGAAAACAGATCATTTTTGCCGTGGAATATAACAAAGACAAACTACTTAAGACAAGAATTCCACAAGTGTTATAATTGTTTCTAATAAATGGTACCTATAGTGTGAAGACATGAAATATTCATGCATAGTGCCCCCCTTTAACTTGTCATTATTTGCATTTATTATGTGTTAACCTGTGTGGATAATCAGACTTAGAGATCAATACAAAACTCAATTAACAACTCTCGTTAGAAACCTTCCTGACAATGGCCTCTCTTTCATATCTGTCATCAAGTGTTTAGTCTCTTTTGTCCAGCGTCCGGCTTTATGAGCGACAAATTTAGATTTCATGTAAATCTATTGTCGTCTGGTGTTTAGCCTCGCAGCAAAATTTTCTTTTCTTTTATCTTACAAGTGTTTTTGTTATTTCTTTCTTACAACATTCTGTGTTTTGAGTCATCAACATTAAAAGAAAAATGCCATTATTCTAAAACTACGAAATCCCACATCTCAAGATTTTCAGTGACTAAATTAGCAGAGACAATTAAAAAACAATCTTTGATTTTAACAAGTCGAAAATATTCATGATTATTCTTTTATTCCTTTTCATACAGTCATCATAGGTATTTTAATATTTAATTCAAGAGGAAATCAACCATCTAAAGGTTTACATGGAACTGACATGAATAAGACCTTCAGGAGAAAACAGCACGAACTGGACCACTCAAAACTTCTAAGAAAATAATTTGCAGTCGACACGTAAAAAGCACCTTGTAGTTCTATTCCGATGTGGGAAAATGAACCAAGGTTGCTACAGGTAGTGCACATTAAAGATAATTCAACATTTGGAAATTTCTCTTATTGCACACTGCATGGTATTGCCTCACTTCTAGCAAAAACAGTAGGATGTTGAGCTCCATTCATTTAATTTTTTTTGTATTTCATTTAAGCCAAAGCCACCAATATGTACCTTGTTATCAACAATTCATTAATTCCGATCATAGATTAGATATTGTAACTGATATCATCTATGTTCATTCCATTATCTAATAGTAATATGTAATTAATGAAATATACACAGCTATGATGTCATCTCCAATTATCTCCTGAATCAATTACCAAAGATCTTTATAGATTACTGATTGAATTAAACCAACCTATACAGGTGTACAAACTAAACTCTTTATTACTAATGTACAATGCACCAGCATATTATGCTGTCTTTTTATACAGAAATAATAAAAAATGTACCATTTTAAGTTATAAATAATTTACTATGGGCAATTGATGAATTCTATTCATTATATTCCTGATGACAGAGCGAGAACCACATTGAAACATTGAAAATTAAAAATTAAATATTCTAGGAGTATCCATCCATAATAATTGTTTTTATTTTAAATACTATTGGACAAGGACTAGCATAATTTTTTTTTAAATTTTGATTTCTGGGAAATAAACATAGCCATGATTCCAAAAATTAGTTATACAGCAACTTTTTAATCTTGTTGCTGAAGATAGAATTTATGTAAATTTCAGAAAGCCATATAACATTGATCAGTTTGGAAGCACAAGTTAAAAACTTCATTTTAAAAAATTGCAAGTTTGCTGGAAAATCTAACTTTATGTGACAAAATTTCAGCAGAAATCAACTTGTTTGTCTATCATGTGAACACGATCATTAATTGATACTTGGACTCAATTCTCTATTCTCATGTTCGCCTCTATTAATCGGGGATTGAATGCACGGATAAAACCGAATCGTGATTTGACTGCTGAATACAAATTAATCCCCGAAGGAAGCCACACTTCACTACATCCTATGTCAAATTTTCATCCAAACCAAGCCACACCAATTTTCACCTTGTTCAGTGATAATTGAGTTACCGTGACAACAAGGAATAATTTGCGACTGTGTGTATTTTAATATGAGTATTACCATGGACTAACTGACTGACTAATATTATGCTAATTAAAAGCTAAATTATCATTCATTGTTCTCCTCTAATTAACATGGATGAACAAAAAAGCCGTGAAATGATTAAATAAGATTTAATATGGCTCAGAAAGTCATGATCAAATAAACCAGATATGAAATGACATCATAAAAGAATGGGTAATTCTAGCCAGGATTTGCTTTAAGTAAACAAAATAATTAACCCAATCTTTAACCAATCTAGAAATAAGACATCTGAATTTTGATTCATGATTGCAACACAATTGCCAGTACATCTGAATTTTGATTCATGATTGTATCAGGATTGTTGATTGTAACACAGTTGCCAGTATGTCTGAATTTTGATTCATGATTTTAACATAGTTGCCATTTTGTCTGAATTTTGATTCATAATTTATCAGGATTGTCGATTGTAACACAGTTGCCAGTAAGGTTGTTGTTAAATAGCTCATTGCTTCAAAACATAGACTACATAAAACTTAATGCAGTTTCCAAAAAAAAAAACACTTTTCTCCTGTGTTACCTATTGAAACTACAGAAATAATGAAAAATAAAACTGAATATTGAAAGTGCCAACTGCAAATAAAGTTCCAATCAATTCCAACCAAGATATTCCTTTAATAAAATATTAATCCAAATTTAACAAGAAATTTATATGTGAAAAAAAAAACCCAAAAAATTTTTGCAGACCAGGAAAGAAGAGGTATCGAATAAGAAAAACAGAATTTAAGATTCCACAGTACCTTTAAGATAAGTGACATATGACAAGCAGGTTTAGTGAACCATGAGCTAATTTTATCAACACTGCTTCCAATAATTGACTTGAATCACTTAACAACCTGACAGATAGATCCTAAGAATTATGGCCTCACTTAGCAGATGGTGGATACATTATGGCAACTCTGGAAATTAGGATGTTGCTTATGTTAGGTCTGTACCTTACCAGGAACATGTGACAAGGCAAAGGGCCAAACCATCAGAGGGATGGGGTGTCTAGGAAGCACAAGGTGTTGCAACTCTGGAAATTTGGATGTTGCTTATTTTTGTTCTGCACCCTACCAGAATTTTATGGGACAAGGCAAAGGGCCAAACTATCATTAAGTATCTAGGCAAACACATCATGAACATGTTTTATTTTCAAGTAACTGAGGCTAGAGGATTGGAATCTGGACATTGTCAATATATTTTGATAAATCCACAGGTTCTGGGTTTTGATCTGTACTTCTTTAGTAGCATTAACAACAATGTATAAAATTTTATTAAACTGAAAGAACCCCAATATTTATAACAAATTTAGAATTAATCTGAATTCATAGCTTCTACTAACATATACTTCATTACCTGCAAAAAACCCCTTGCCACCCCTTAACTAGAATCATTTTGAATGTTGAAATTAATACAATGTATATTTTGACTTTAATACGCTACAAGAAAAGCAACAAGTGTTTTGAACAAGTAACGCTTTGTAATGAACTGCAAAACAAGTTCAATATGTTGAAGACTAATCATAGTGAATCAAGTTCTCTATAATAGTCAAGGCTTCCCTTCTATTGATTCACTTTAAGACAGCAGAAGACAACTTCAACAACACATGACTAAATTCTTCCAAACGAAAAACTCTTCTCTCCTGTTGTGACAGTTGCTATGGAAACATAGACCTGTCTATCAAAAATCGAGATTGTCCACCTATCCATTAAATCGTGTTTCTATGACAACTATGATTGTGACCATATTAGGATTTTTAAAAGAAGTTATATCAAGAGCATAAAAGTATTATTTTTTTTGTGTATTTTTCTAAGACTGGCGGCTCACTGTTGTGACAGAAGAAAGCAAATTTACTTTCCGGTATGTGACTGCCATTAATAATGACAATTCCAATCCACTGTCCCTATACGGACTGACATATTGTAATATTTTTAAACTTATCAGTTATCTTGCTGTCAACCCTATTATTCTGCTTGTTTATAATGTCTTTGAGGTGTAATTCTCAAAGTTTTGAAAAAAGGAAAAGTTTTGGCAGAAATGTCAACTGATTTATTAAACGAAGTTAACAATATTTGAAAGATAAAGCTGTCAAAAATTTCAGGTTCTGAAAAACTAATAAATTTTGACAGGAATGTCAACCTAAATTTCTGCCTACTATTACATGTTTTTAAAGGAAATGTCTGTTCATACGGACACAAAAAACAATGCTTTAAGCTGTGTATTACAGATTCTCCACAGACAGCTGGTAATTGATAAAAGGTATGCTGCTGTCATAGCAAGATTTCCTCCTGCTAGTGCGTTCCTTTTCTTATCTTAAATTAATATAATGTGTAGAATGTAGACCATTGCACTGTATAATGGTTCACTTTCTAGATCAATAGAATTAAAAACTAAAACCTAAGTTTACTTTCTACACTTGGTTTTTCTTCATTTCTTCGTTGTTACATGAAAAATAAATGTCATATACTTCCAATAATACCTTTCAATACTTTCCTATTACTTTGATATACTTCCATCAATATAGCTTACTTTTCAATATGATATATATTTAAAAAAAATTAAATCCTTAATATTATGGAGAGATGTCTTCATATGTAAATTGTTTCAGATAAACTGGAGCAAATCATTGCTCTTACTCTAGACCAGGACCCAAACTCAAGACAATATGCATCAGCTAGCAATGTATCATAAATTTTTGAGTTAACCGACTGATTCTTGGCAGAATGCCGTATTTTCTACTAGAAGTGTAATCATTGCTTACTCTTTATCACAACTGTAGACCCAAGATAAAATGCTTTGCAGCAAAGTAAAGCCCATACATTTACATGCCTTAAATCTACAATATCAGTCTTTCTAGTTTGTATCATTGACACAGAAAAATGGGTTGAAAATCGAAAGACATTTGTGTCAAAAATCTATTTTATTTTTTGATACATGATACTTTAACAAAGTATAGGTAGAAAATTTACATCAGTTGGAGTAGGTGTTGAAAAATAACATGAGCTGATATTTAATTAAAATATTAATTGGAAATAATAATAGATATATTAATTTTCTGTCTAAAAATCGTGAGACAAAAGTAATCACAATATTAATTATCGTGAGCAGAAAATGACACATCACACATTAAAAGGAGTATTTCCTTCAAATTCTCAGAATGAAATATAATAATGAATATTTTCTAGTTTGTTAAAATTTGTACAAGCATTTCATTTATTTACTCTAACAATTATTCATTAAGTTTTGGTTTTAGGATTTTTAGATCTTGAATGCTGTCAATACCTGCTGTATTTCCTTCTAATAGTTGTAATGGTATGATCTAATCTAATATTTAAATACATGTATATTATCATCTAAATGTAGGTAACTGTTTCACCTTTATATTCTGTTAAATTAATTATATTGGATACAATTTATATATCCTATTATCTAGAAAGGTTAAAAAATGAAAATCACTCTAAAATAACATCCCTCACTTTATAGAATTGTTTAATTGAGATACCTATAAGAAAACTAATGAGCTACCATACAAAATACTGGAACACTATAATAGGTATTATTGTAAATAATACATTTCATGGAACAAATGATCACGTGATTGGTCTTGTGTAATATTCTTCAATCATTCCAGAGAAGGGTCACAGCAAACACACGTTTTGATACTTGTTTTTTTTATCAAGTTCTTTCTTTGGTTTTCCGTTTAGTATATGTATTTGTTAGTTGTTATTTTTATAGGCTGTGTTTTCAGTTCAAATTTCTGGTTAAGCCCTATCACAAGCTAAGAGTTGGTTGATTTATATATTATTTATCATATAATTATTTAGTAGTTCACTAATTAGAAGGTTTATTTATTATAATATTTCAGTCATTTAATAAGTAGTTCAATAAATGACATGATCCTCCAATTGTTGTTGTCAATTATTTTGGAAAAATAAAAAGGATGATTATTTTGGAAGCAGGAGGGGACACAAATGTATTTTGGGTATGTAGCCTAGTTGTCTAGGTGTATAAAGATTAAACAACCATTACAAAGGTAATTTTGTGCCCATTTTTCAACCTCTGTCTTGTTTCCAGTACTGTAATTAATTTGTATGCTTCAATAAATATAACCTTACCTCTTTGCCAATGCCAGCTTTAACAATAGTCAATCCTGTTAGAGATTTTAATTTCTCTATTACTTCATCATTATCTACAATATAAACAATAATATGATATAATATAATACTAACATCAAGAAGGTCTACAGAACTGGTTTGTTCCTTCAGTCACTTGGTACAAAGTCTTCACCAACTGGTTCCACAGATACATCACTGTGTGGAGAAAACCTGAGTGTACAGGTTCACCTCCAGTAATATTCCAAAATATTTCTCTTACTCAGAATTACCTGTTTAAAGCAATAGTGAAGCAATCACAGCCAAAAGATTTGTTAATTGACTATCAATTTCCAAGGTTTTTTTTTTTTTTTTTTTGGTGGTGAGGGAGGGAGGGAGGGAAAGGGGTCATCCTGGTTACTTCTGAGATAGGTAAAATACTCTATAATGTCTGGAATGTTTTAAGTTAATACAAGTCAAGATGTTTAGTGTGTACCTTCGCGGATACTAGGATGATGTTAATAGTGAAGCAGCATAAGAATTAAAACATTATTGAAGTGAGGAATCACTGTATCAGCCACATGAGAAAGATGTGTGTTCCAAGATACCAAATATAGTACCACTAATGTGCTGGAAAAAAAACCTGAATATTTGTTTAATGAAAAGACTTCTTTTTTAAAATCCTACAATTGTGATGCTGTTTTTGTGGAAAAAAATAATTTCACAGATTTGCCTGAGAATAATAATCCTGACAAGTCTCCCATTTCTTACTACATCACAAATTGGAATATCCGGAAGATGCTTACACTCAAATCAGATTTACAACCTGCATGATGTAAGAAATTTGTTACATGTGAAAATCTGTATTTACAAATTACTTGTGAACAGAATACGAAATCCACAGGCATTACTTCATGTTTCTTAAGGATTTTCTTTAATTAAGCCTAATGCTTGCTAATACGCCTTTTAATCTAAATACACTAAGCTTCTTAAAGGATTAAGTAGAGCTATAATCTGGTTGTATGCGTGGATTACATTCCTCATGAGAGTTTCACACAATACCTGCATCCTATCATACTAGCATTGATATCAGATAAAAGGAAACTTAAATAAAAATCAATGCCACATCCTGAAGATATTCAGAGATTTCAAATTGATACTTCCATTATTTTGTAAAAATATTTTCAAAAAAGTCATTTTTTAGAAAATATTTTTAGATTTCCAATAATCATAAAATGAAATTGTTTATTGAATTTTTTTAAAATTAAATCCGGCTCACACAACAAATAAATTGAAGTTTGGAGAAGAAAAAACATTCTATACATTAAACAAACAAATAAATAGTTTTATCTTTGTCCCAAAAAAACAACTAGCTAAAACAATAAAAAGTTTGGTACCTATTTTCTCTTAGTTTACCACTGATCATATTGTTAAAACTAAGTTTGTTTATGTTATTAATGCAGGTTTGATAAATTAGAAATAGTTAATTGAACACAACAACAAAACAAAACTTAGTGCATATTTAAACCAATTGGAAGGATGTTAGATTTTCATTGGAAACTGATTTAAGTCGACATCAAAGACAGAAAAAATTTGTCGTTTATCCTTATAAAATATTCTCCAACACTTTCTACAAATACATATTTTATGAAATGAATAATTTTTTTATAAGAGATTAATAATGGAATTAGAAAGAAATATTTTGCCAAATGATGTCATTGTTTTTATCTGTACAATCTTTATATATAAGCAATCTTAAACTTGACTTCAAGAAGCCAGTAAAATTACAGTCAACATTTATTTGTTTAAAGCTATTGTGTACTAGCAAAAAGGAGAATTTTATTTACATAGAAAAACTTCAATATTTATCAACTGACTAGCACAAAAATTACTATTTGATTATTTCATGTTAGCTTTAATATTCAAATACCTAATGTTAATTATTTTTGGAGTAAATCAAGCCTTTTTTGCAGGTCATCTCAAAAAGCAACTTTTATTGCCAACAGGTTTCTATTAAATCATAAGCAGAAGAATTTAGTAATTATCCACTTCATACAATGTATAAACTGTGATACTTTATTATAATGTAGCCTACATGTAGGCCTACTTGTGTATTTTAGACAAATTGTATATTGAAATATTGTGTTTTCTTGGGTTCTCCAGAATGGTCAATATGATTATATATTCATCAGTGAATTTACCTGGTGTCATAAAGCAACAGAATCCCTGTAAAATGTGGAAAACTCACAAAAGAAAACTTTTTTAAAAAATGTTTAATCAATTTACTAAGCGTTTTTCAATAATCAAATGCATATCTATTGATAATTACTTTTTTTTTTTTGGATATTTATTTATTTTTTATGTTATTTATGGCAGCAGGTATATTTACTGATGAATAAAGCTCTTATTAGCCAAGTTTAAAATGTTCAAATTTTACATTCATCCTAAGATTTTCTCTTCAATAGTAATACTCATTATGCCAATGCCTTCTACTATCTAACAAAAGGAATTGTACACGTATCTTTGGATTTAACCTATAAGATGGCAAAACTTGTGTAGAATATTTCAATCATCAATGGCAAAATATATTAAAGAAGAAATAATTCTAAAACGAACTCTCCAGATATCTGGTCTAAATAATGAAAATGGACACATAATTTATTTTTTATCCTTCAAATCCGTAAGTATTGTAATAAAAATCCAATAATTATTGGAAAGAAATTCTTTAATCTTTAGAAACAAGACAACGGAAAATAAAATCAATAAAATGTAAGAATAAGCATTAAAGAAGCTAGATCAGATAAATATTGTATTGCGAAGTGAAACCATATATATTTATATTTCATTCAAATAATGTGAATTGGATATTTGTACATAACTGTTTTCAGATTACCTGATCTTAAATTTCAACTATATTTTATCAAAGAACTCAAATGAAGTCATTACAAGAAATCCAAAGTAGCAATATACCAATTTGGTACAAGAAATGCATATGGTCAATTCACTAATGCAAGTTATCTTTAATACAGTACTTATTTATAAAAAATGCCTTAAAGTTATATTATAATTATTATAATACAGTCAAACCAATAAACTATTAGTCACATGCATGTAGGCAATAATTATTATTTAACTACTTTCAAAATTTAAAGATTTTATTTCATTTAAAAAGCAGTATTACACACTGAATCTTTTATAAAGTATAATTCAATACACAAATTGACAGTTCCGCGGAAAGTTCTAAGCCCACAAAATACATTTGATAAATCTGTGTATATTAAAACAAATTAGGTTATTGTTAGTGTGAAATTTAGCTAGCATACATATTTAAAGATAGAGACAAGCCAGATGAAATTTAAATAGCAGAAAATTATTCAGAGTATTACTTTAACAACTTGATTTTTTTGTTGATTCTTTCCAATGTATGGCCTGAAGGCAGTTGGTTTGGAGAAGCAAGTACGATAATAGTTCATCCGTAGAACTTGCCTCATTAGGTACTAGCTGATTAACTTCTTTCTGGTCTTAAGCTGGTGGCGACACCTGGGAACCAGAACACTGTCGAGGTTCTCGGTGGTTATTATACTGGTATTATAATATACCCATTACATCCCTACTGGGTTTCTGGTGAGAATTACTCTTAGCTCAGCTTAATCTTTGAGAATTCAGGTGCAGAGAAATATTGGTTTGTTTATATAAGTCACGTTTGACATTTTCGGATGTAAAAACTATACAACAGCAAGCATATCAATATTACACTAGAGAGAAGAAATAAACAACCATTTTGTTTTTAACCAGACAAGAACCCAAGTTAAGTTGATCCTCTCTGCATTCTTAGTCTTTCCCAGCTTAACTGTTCCAATCTTCATCTGGATTGACTGAAGGTCACCAGATTTACACAGACTGACCAATATTAGAACCTGCAACCACTATTTATTCATATAATCAAGCTTAGTAATGACAGTAATGTAAAATTAATCTATTAAATGAATTGTTCTATAGCCATCCTCAATGTACTGAGTATTGCTAATTAATGATACATTTTACATGACATACAACCAGTATTGCAAATATGAAATGAATGGAGTTTTACCTCCTTTTCTACTGCACCTTATAGGCCAATGAAGACGGGCAAAGCCATACAGTGTTCAATGAGGAACATTCTGACAGGACAGTGGCATTAACCTACCACCAGTATTGCAATTTATAATATAAATGTATAATTTCAACAAGGCATATATTTGAGCCTCAAAAAACAATAATAACTTTGCAATCTGGCAAAAAGGAATGCCCCTGTATGCACTTTTGTTAATCACCTTATCAAAAACTGTAGAAAGCTCTGTAATTTGGCAGACAATGAAAGATTTTGATACATGAAAGTCTAAATCTAGTAATAATTGAGTTTTTTACATATTGATATATTTGTCTGGTTTTGGAAAGATAGGATTTCTGCAGTTCAACAACAGAAGACAGTTTTGTTAAAACTGGCTTAAATTGAAATGGAATTTAAAATTTGACTTCAGGCATATCTGTATCTTCAGGCAGATACATGTAAATGTTTGTCGACCAATTTTTAATAGGAGTAACATTCTGCTAGAGAGCAATACTTTCCTGAGGTCATTCAACCTCTTGTTTTAGTGCAAGTCGGACAATATGAGTTCAAACACTGCTCAACATTTCTAGCTTTGAGCTTGAGACCAAAAACTTGACTGAACTAAAGCTTCAATAAGGAATTGTGAAGACATGCCAATCTGTCACTAGATATATAAAATTAGCTACTAGTGTACTTTGTTTGCTATGGTATATTTATGTCATAGACATCTGTTTAGAAGGGTTCTGAGACAGACATTTTATTTCCCTTGGTACGTATCTATTCACATGGGCTTTAACATAAAAACTTTTATTTTTTAGATAAAAATGTTTCTGTCACTAAACAAGACACAAACCATTTTGAGTTTCAGAACCAGCATGATTAAAAGTACATCATCTTCATAAAACTGTCTAGCCAATTTAGGCACATTCAATTTTAGACGAAGATGCAGAAAGTAGACCCAAAACATGCCAACAGTACTGCATTATTACTTTCATTAGCAAGTCAATATTTAGGGTTATAATGTAAAGAATTTCAATATCAGCTTCAAATATTAATGATATTCTTAAAATGACATTATGTGGATAAAAATATAAAGATATATTAGTTGACATGTGAAATAAATACACTTTCCTTAAAGAATTTCAATCAAAATGTTTGAAAATTGCTTTTGGTAAAAACAATTTGTGATATGATATGAAATTATTTTTTCATTGCAGTCACGTTGTCATATAATGGAAATTGACAATTAATATCAGTTCACTAATCAAATGTAAAAAAAGGAGCTAAGCACACCGGTAAAGAAGATTATCGTTACTCATAGCATTTGCCAAAAT
Source organism: Nipponacmea schrenckii (assembly GCA_030562195.1). Classification (NCBI taxonomy): domain Eukaryota; kingdom Metazoa; phylum Mollusca; class Gastropoda; family Lottiidae; genus Nipponacmea; species Nipponacmea schrenckii. The sequence goes on along the minus strand of CM060203.1, from coordinate 4,801,033 downwards.
CACTTAAGAATACTATATCAAATCAAATAATCACTCTGAGACAAACTTTAAACTTATGAGATACTTACATCTCTAAGCGAGACAAATTTTAAATTTATGAAATCACTTACAGCTCTAAGTCAGACAAATTCGGAACTTATGAGATCACTTACAGCTCTAAATCAGACAAATTCCGAACTTATGAGATCACTTACAGCTTTAAGTCAGACAAGTTCCGAACTTATAAAATCACTGACAGCTCTAAGTCAGACAAATTCCGAACTTATGAGATCACTTACAGCTTTAAGCGAGACAAATTTTAAATTTATGAAATCACTTACAGCTCTAAGCGAGACAAATTTTGAACTTATTAAATCACTTTAGGACTAAAGCTTTAAGCCAGACAAATTAAAAAATTACATTGAGCACTCTGCACTCTAATTTTTTAACACAACAAATAACAGTATTATTTTAAGTACTCAGCAAGATGTAGTTTTTCAAACATAATCTACCTACAGAATTATTAGAAATGCTTTTAGACATGAACCAAAATGTCAAAGATCAACTGTCATTTGAATTTATTTCTTTTCAAATCTCTATGACAAAAAGATTAAAAGTGTTGCTAGGCAACCATATAAGAATGATAGGTCTTGGGAATATATTATAGATATATATATATATATAGATATATAAACATGTCGTAGAATTAAAGGAGGTTTTTTAAAGACAGTAGACTCTGGCTTCCTCTACAGTCAGAAATATATGCTTGTTTACTGATCTAGCCCTGCTCAATAAAGATTCCTCTTCAAAATCATGAAAAAAGGGATACCATTTCCGGAATATAATTATATATTTTTTAATGATATATAAATATATCAGCTAGACATAATTTGATTATTATTATATTTCAAATAACAAAAAGCTTTCAGTCTCAAGCAAATATGATCCCTTTCAGAAATTTGACATGGAAAGAAAATTTTTAATCTAGAACAATACCTTGAACACCAACAGCAAAACTGCTCATAATAGTTGAAAACTATTTGATAGAAGTAAAATGCTCAAAGTGATTTGTTAGAACCATAGATGTTCGACTGAAAATGAGAATAGTGCAAATTGTTGCTCTCTGTGTCCCCAATACACATAATAAACCTTTAAAATCCTTTTTAGGCATGTGACTTGTCATCTATTTTCTACATAGCTAAAATCCTTTAAGATAAGTATGTGACATGGCATATAATATATTTCTATCAAGAAAAATCCCTTTAATAAATGCGATCAGTTGTCTGAAGAGCGAAGACAAATTGTGAAGACAAGAAAACTAGCTCTCTAATCATGAAAAGTAACAATGAAAGACATATCCCAGGAAGCTCGGACTTCCGTAGCGCTATTATCTCTAATATAAAATTATTTCAGAACCAATTATAGTGTCTCATTAAATGGAGGGAAGAGTTATTATTTCGCTCGCTATTCGCACTCTAATTGCTTGGTTACAAGTCTTTACAACTACAATAGAAAAAGATTTCAAGTCAGCTTATAATATCTTTGGGTCCATTAGTATCAAGGGACATTAACGCAGTGACAACTTACTTTTATTGATTTCTATATTTCAAATCTGTGGTCAAGTTTTTATTTTATTTTTGAATGAATCACCCACTCTAAACAATCTCTTCAACAATAAATTTAACCTCAATACATGTTAATAGTATTGTAAGGAAACTTATTTTTGATGGATGAAAATCTTGAAAAATAGCATACATCGTATCACAAAGAGGACTGGATATTTTTTGTCTCTTTTCAGCTTAGGTCATTCTTTACATTCCACAAATAACTAAATTTTAGCAGGAAAGCAAAATATAATAGTATAAATAAACAGTATTTGCAGTTTTTACTCTTTCAACAAACTCAAAATTTAAAGAAATGAAATGAATTTTTTTTTTCAGAAGAGTAGGACGTAAAACTTCATTCATTTCATTTCTTTTTATTTTATGTAGTAAAAATATATTTATATTTTTTAATTTTGCTTCCCTGCTCAGATTTAGTTATCAGTTAAATATTTTTATATCACATCTAAGGCAAGCTACCAGAAATTTTGCAAAGTATATCACATACATTGATGTGCTGATTTGCCCTCATTTTCTCAGACAGATGAAATAAAGAAATCATGATAATCAAGACCATAATTGGAGTCAATTTTATTTCAGGTTAGACCAGTAATGAGAATTATTACTTTCATATTTTTTTAATGAAAAAGGCAAGAATATATTAACGAAGGTCTGCAGTAAAACCATTCATTTTCTTAAACGAAATGCAAATTTTGTAAGATGAGAGTTACCTATATTAAAGACACATGAAACTTAATGAGCTTATTAGGATCATTTTACAATGATATTTAGTGAAGTCAGTAATTTGATTGTACAGGAAAGCTGGACTAAGTTGGTTTTCTTGTCATCAATTTCTGCTGATGTATGAAACTTGGCATGCTATAACTCTATTTATGTAAAATCTTTAGAAGCAAAAACTGGCTTTTTATGAGAGAATGAGCAGTAATGTTGTTTTTCAAATCAGTAATAATGAGCAAGAAAAAAAAAAATTTCAAAAAGCGTTTGTCAGCAATTGCTTTGAGGACAAGATTGTAAAAGTGCAAAAATGCAGAGGGCAAAATAGTCACGTTCAGTCCAATTTTGAAAACTACAGCCCTATTTTCAAAAGAAGTTGACCTCGCTTTGCATTCTTTTTATCATTGCTTTATCTTGTAAATTTCTCCAGAAGTAGATAATTTCTTATCAAATTGATATATACTGCAATTCATAGCTTAGTCTCTACTTGTGACCTTGGTTAGTGCTTCTATAGGAGAGTATCTCTTATAGCACCCTTAACCAGTGTCAGCAACAAGAGAATCACATGTGAAACTATTTATAAAAAATCAAAACAGTTTCAAAATAGAATTGACCAAGTAGTTTCTCTGTAAATTTGAATAATTATTTAAAATAAGCAGAAAAAGAACACCAAAAACCCCTTAGCACTGGTGACTTGACATGTGAACTAATTATAAAAGTGTGGGAAGTTCTAGACTGTATGTAATTTTGTATAAACCATGCATGCTCCATTTCCAGATTATTTTAATTTGTACCTCACGCAAAAAAAAATGTGCAGTTACAAAATAAGTAAAATGGAAGAAAAAAATCTGAGTTTCTTGGCAGTAAGTTGTCTGAAGAAATATAGAAGTAATTTGTGCCTTGCAGGCAAATAGAGGATAAGCTAAGGTTCTAATTATTATGGAAAAGACGACATTGATAATACGATACATCGCCACTAATTAGAACAGACGAAGAAATGCTGGAGGCCATTTTCATCTCATTACCTCTCTCTCTATGAAGAGTAAAATCATGTTAAAACCACACTCTATCATTAACAATATATTTTTATAAATTAATAATGCCATGTTTCTGGAGACCTTCTCAAAGTTATATTTTCCATCATTGGAAGAGCAATTCAACAAAACATTTTTTTACTGACCTTTTTCAGACCTTACACTAACTTTGACACTTTGGCCGTAAAAGATTGTGATACATCTGATTGTCTACATTAATAATAGTTAAATCAGAAACTGGACTGGATGTAGATGCATATACTCAAGAAATTTGACTATTTGTGACATGTTATAAGTAGCTGGATTATTTTATTTAGAATATTGATGTAGGTTACGATGGTTTAGGCTTAGTATCTATATCTGAGTACAGAGGTCTGATGGCTTGGATATAGTTCAAATGAATGACTCATATGTGCAGATGGTGGTTCAGACAATACTAGGCAAACCTTGCACATTTTATTTGATAAAATAATTTGAAGATAATAACTTACCAGCTTGGTTAGCAACCATAGAAGCATTATATTTAGGGTTGGGTAAAATCTCAAAAGTTATCTTGTCCCCAAAGGTCCTGAAAAGATTTAAATGAAATTACAAGAAAAACATAACAAAAATTTACTTTGTCGATCTTTAGAAATGATCGTTATATTAATACAATTTGCGTGTCCATTTTTATCATAATATATATTACGTTAATTGATTTATCAATATTATTGTACAGCGCATCTGAGCATGTTTTGTGAAGGTGGCGCTTTACAAATATCTTTAAAATAAAAAATAATAATAAATAATAAAATACATGACAAGTTGAACTTCCAAACAATAACCGCTTTTATACTGGGATAGTAAACTGGCTTTAAGTAAGTTTTTGTGTGTTTACACCGGTTAAATTGCTGAACCGTAATGTTTCAGGAACCAAAAAACTTTTTGCATTCGGCAACTTATCAGGGGCAAAAACCTACTTAAAAGCTGGCTTTTCAAAGTCAGTGGAATGGCAAAAGACAGCTTTTTCTCGTTAAGCAATAGAGGCTAATTGTTTTATGGCTGCATGCGCAATATCAGTAGTCTTGTACATCAAGAACTGTCAATAATGAGCAACTTTTTGATCGAGACTAAAGTAAATCAAAAACCAGATAAACCAGGAATGAAGACTGGCTTTAAAGCTAGCTTAACTTCACGGTTCTCAGTGGAAACACAGTTTATATCTGCAGATTGATGTCTTCATAGGGTGTGCTGTCTTTCTGTGGCATTCAAAATCACTGTACTAGCTTGATAAAAACAGAAATTGTAACTGAATCCTGTCTCACATAACTAACAAATGTGTGGGTCTTTCTTTAATATCAATAGAAGAGTAATATTAATCTTAAAAGATTATGTGAATTTTGAACGTTTTCACCGTAAAACACATTAATAAACTCTCCATTCAAGCTATGGGATAAATATTTCAAAATGTTCTCTTCTGACTGCAGTGTCTGTAGGCAGAATTTTCAAACAATCTCCATGAAACTTCATTAAGAAATTGATAAACCACAGCTTAAAGGGTCTATGATTTTTGTTCTCCAAATCTGTGAACATTAAAGATCCATGAACCAGTATTAATCTTATTGATTGACAGTCAGACAAGCATCAAATTTACCTGGCTCTGATTAGAAAATACCTGCTGATCTTCAAAGTAAACATTACCTGATTAGTTTGCCTTAGATTACCTTAGTCCTAAACTGTCTGACTATTGTCAAGCAATGTGGTCTATAAAACTTTCTTTCTTTCATGAATTAGATAAATTTTGACAGTGTATAATCTATGTATGATAGCCTCAATCTCAAAGTTGAATAAAATCGTGTTATAACATTTATCAGAAAAATATTTTATATTTTATCTACTGCATGTACTTATTAAGTAAATAATGGCAAGAGAACATAAACTTGTTGTCACATCCTTTCCTTCTATTTTATTTCTAAACTATCAACATGAAATTTTAAAGATCTGTCTGGTAAAATAATAATAGTATCTGGAAAGTAAAGACTACATAATTGTCACATGGTATGCAAGTCCGTGCAATATATTTGGTGTACTGTTTGCTTGTCAACACAAATACATCAGCATTGTTAGCTTAGAAAAGATGGATTTGTGTTTGTGTCTGTGATCTGCAAGAAAGAAAAAAAAAGAGCATGTCTTCCTCCCACCATTGTAGATATTGTTGTATGACACGTTCAGTCTTATAATAAATGAGAATCAACTGTCAAGTTGTTAGATTATAATAGTAATATCCTGAACCCTTTTAAAATTCAGAAGAAAGTATATAATATGGTCCTTGTGGGGTTCAGTAGCACTGCAGTAAGAGCCTCGGTTCTTTACGTCATGTCATTTGCTAGGATACGTTTGAATATGTCCGACGTGAGTTCTAATCTCGATCACAGTGTGAAAGTCTGATGATCTTGAATAAGTCATCTTCACTCATAATTCCTGTCCACCCAGATATAAATGGGTATGGTTAATCCGGGAAAGATCAATGCCAAGAGGTTTGACCAAGGACCAGCTGGTAGAAAGGATCCCTGATTTGTGAACCTAAGTTGTTATCCTTGTAAAATATAGTTGTTTCTTTCTTTTTTTTTGTTTCTTGTCCAAAACTTTTGGCAAGGAATGTTTCTATATTATCCGTACCTATTAAAAAGCTAGGTTGGACTGAGGAATGATGACTTTTAAAGGGAAATTTCAACAATCCAAGCATTTTCACCCATGACCACAAAATAACCAAGGGAAGATTTTTTAAACAACTGTGCTACACCCATGTTCAAAATACCTTTCATCTGATATTTGGCAATCCCTGCTCTTGAGTTTAAATATTCACAACTGGATATTTTAAAATGTAAGTGAAAGCATGGACCAATTATTATAATAAAATTCAGGTGAATTGAAGCTGTGACATTGTAATATCTTAAATTCAGATAGGTGTCGGAATATTTCAGACTAATGACAAATTTCAGATAAAACCAATTTTTATGATTATTAAAATCTATTAGCTTTAAGCTTATGAGATTCTGGTTTCTTTGCGTAGTCAATTTACTAATCTGAAGACTCAATATTGGATCCTGAACAAAAAAAAGCACAGCTCTTGATCATATGGAATTGTGTAAAACTATGATGGTAGATTTGTTGTATAATTGCAATGAACCATTGTGCTGATTTTCTTGTTTTTGTTTTTTTTCTACATCTCACAAATGTGCAAAATATTCTGCATATGTTTTTCAAATGTAAGCTACATCTACAAAAAATTGAATTGTTAAAGCTATAAGGAACTAAATTTGGCACAATGTCAGTTTAATATTGTTAGATTGAAGACAATACCCATAGTCTATGTTTCCAGGTACTTTTATAACCCGCCCGGCTTTCAAAACAAAACAAAACATATTTCTTCCGCATTCATTAACCTATTATATACCAAATTTATCTGTGTCTGCTTCATGGTTTCTGTAAACAGACGTTGTCTATTGTAAGATAATCTAGACTTGTCTGGCATTTTTTTTTTATATCCTCTTTACTTTCATTATAGTGATTATGGATACCAACATTTTAAAGGATGCTCAGAGAACACACATGATGTTGACCCCGGTTATTCATTATTTTACTTGTTTTTATGATTTAATAGGGTTTTTTTTCTTTCAAATCATGGTATTCTTCATAAAAAATAACTCTTTAATAAAATAAACGCTCCACAGTTTTTGCGCTCTTGAAATTGAAATAAATAGATAAAATTTAGAACTTATAATACTTTCAAATTTCAATATTAAAGTGTGAATAAATATAAAACAATGTACATCTCTGAAATATTTAAACTCATCTTGTTGGCTAAAACCTGTATATAATTCTCTACTGGAATTCTAACAGTGAATTCTAAAACAAAAACCATTCCTGAATGTATTGGTTGTGAACTTCAAAATACTGAAAGCAATATTTTATTCTGTAAGACTATAAATCTACCATGATTCATCTATTTTCAAATAAATTTTTACAACAACTTTGCAAATTTAAAATAAATTTGGCTGATTTAAAAGATATTTATACCTAATTGAGGCACAAGTCGAACAAAGAAACATAGAAATAATGATCCAATGAAAACCAATGTGATTTTTTATAGCAGGTTAAAGGTTAAATTTGACGACATATTGTTCATCCTGTTAATTTATAATTTGAATAAAGATGGAGGTCCTTATCTTATTTCAAAGTTTCAATTCTTTTTAATCTGATTTTGAGGTAAAGAATACTTGACCAGACTGTCAAAAACAGAACTAGCATCAGCAGATATGGTACCATTTCAACTCTTTTATTGTGATTTCCATTTCCATTTAATGTTACAGTGGAAACCATATAAGTCAGATAGGCAAAATCAGGCAATTGATTCAGGCAATTGATTCAATATCTTTATGTAGTGCCATTCTACATGCATTGAATCTCATGTGCCTTAGTTAATTGAGAATTTCACTGTATAAATTGATTCTTAATTTTAAAATCACAAGCAAATATTTAAAAAATATAATAATAGCCATGTTGTAACAAAATCATTCAGAAATTATTCAGATAAAAGGAATCCATTTTGAAAATTTAATTTCCCCAAAAAATTAGTGGCACATTATTTTGTTTCCTTTGGAATCATTCACTATTTTTCAGTTCCTGCAATTTTCCTAATTTGATACTAATCTATCTGGTAGCCATAATGAGAATAAATGTTTTTCTTTTATTCAAGAATAAGATTTATTTTACAATATAATGTAGAAAAATACTAAATCTTGAAAAATACAATTCAGGGACGACAAATAATGACAACAAAAAATTGAAAGCTGGAGGTACATTTGTTATAGAATTCAGAGGATCATTTTTAACAACTTATTGCTTAAACAGAAACACAATTTGATTCCTTAAAAAATCTCTTGAATAAAATTGAAATATTAGTTTTCGGTCTTCAAATTCTCCATGTAATATTTGCTGCAAGCCATTCTGATTTTCATCAAGTTTAGATGGAAAGTCGTCTTGGCAGTATTAAATTTTCCGTTTATCTCTGTATAGGCTTCGTCTAAATGAAATTGATATCAATATGGCTTCCCCATGATGAGGCGACATTGAAAGCTTTCTTTTTTTCCCAGTTGATGAATTACTTTGTGGCTTTTCTAGGGCTTCTTTCACGTTAACCAACAGAACAAAAAATGATTTGACCAAATAACCCTCGGAACAGTTGGAATATTTTATATGTGCCAATATAACATATTACAAAACCTAGCTTTTAAAACCTCACCTACTTTTTGTACGGTTTTGATTCTACATTTGTAAACTACACCAGAAGCAGGGTTGCCCTAAGTGATTTTGAGAAAGCGGAAGTCCCCGTAAACTCGAAGTTATTAAAATTCATAATAACATATTTAAAATTGTATTGGCATTCTCTCTATATCCTGTAAATTTCAGATTGAACTGATAATTAATTGGAAATATTTTATTTTTTTATAAAACTTTTTTTTAATTATTAAATTTTTTTATTTTCATAATTTCAAAGTTTATTAATTTCATGCGATTAATTTTGTTGAAATAAAAAAGAAAACCCGAAGTATACCAGTTCATAAAAAAACTCAGCTTCCAACAAAATTTTACTGACACTAAGTAATAAGTCACAACCGGGTCACCAAAAATTTCATGTTAAATATTCACTTTTGATTACAGATCATTTCAAGATCTATGATCGAAACAGATATATTCTATTATTTTCAGTTTGAGCCAACTAGCTTCCCCCCCCCCCCCAAAAAAAATAAAAATTTGGGTACAACTTATAAGTACCGGGTAGCTTCTTCATGTTTTCCAATTATCTAATCTGCATGTGCTCCTTTAGATGAAAAGTACACTAATCACCCATAATATAGTTCAAGTAAACTTTGATCAGTCAATTCATAAAATCTTAATCATAAGAAAATATAGTGCATGTATTAACATAATATCAATATAACATAAGTATATAAAATTAAAAGCATCATAACCATAGTGCATATATTTATTCCAAAACCAAATACCCAGCTAATTGACCACCTTTAACCTTAACCACCTATAACCTTAACCACCTATAACCTTAACCACCTATAACCTTAACCACCCATAACCTTAACCACCTATAACCTTAACCACCCATAACCTTAACCACATATAACCTTAACCACCAATCACCATGTGGATACCCTCAAAACATTCATATTTAAGGCATACAATACTTCAAATTGCTTTGTATTTGCAATCAATCATTGTGCCCAGAGTCAGACCATTCTAAAGAAAGTGGTTTCAATAAGTGGCTTGAAAATCTTCACTTCATTTAGTTTTTAAGGTACAAACTAACCTTCATCTTCCAAATTTGTATAAAATTCATTGCATTGTGTTTTTACATTTCCTCTGTGTCCAAAGAAGATGGTATGTATGTATGTACATGTATAAAATTTGGGCAGAGGACTGAAGTATCATACAAAAATCAATTTGTAGATAGCATAGTCAACGTGGGCAACTTATAGACTAAGTTGACTCTAGGTAGCTTAGGAGCAGTTATTTTCCTTTTTTTGAAAGATTGTTAACTCAAAGCAATTTAAAATATGATATGCCTTTGTAGGAATGTATATACTTACACCAAGAGAACATTTCTGAAAGCTGAGTGGACAAATAAAGATTATTTTTAGAATGTGAATGTTTGACAATATGGTCTTGTTTGACCACATTCATGGTCCTAAATGATTCCATCTTGTTTGTGTGTCATATTTATCAGCTGAGCTCATGATAAAAGAACTCTTCATTCCTTAACCACCATTGACATCATGATACATTTTGATACATGACATGTTAATACATGACAAGTTGACATCATGTGTTTATGGAATTCACAGAATTCCTAAATATTTGATTCTGAATAAGCTAAGTGTTGCACTGCTCTTTTAAAATAATATTTTGATAACTAGAAACTTACATGACATCATTAATGGCGGATGTTGGAAGGTTAATAATGGAAGCAAAACCTTCTAAAAATGCTCCACCTTCAACTTCATCAATACTACAAAGAACAAAATATATATAAATATTAATTATCAATATGAAAAAAAAGCAGTTTATTAACTACTTTATTACACCTTATGATGTTTAAGAACATGGTACAAAAAATATAATGAAAGACTTTCAGGACAGAATACTTCTTTTTCCATGTGATGTCGACAATAAGGACTTACTTTCTATCTAACTGTACATAAGTATATCTCATATCAACTATATCTTCTGGTTTAACTGTGGTCTTCTGTTTTTCTGCAGCTTAAATATGACAAACAAATTGGCTTTAAACATTATTGTATGAATATGTGATACAATAACGCATGAAATGAAACCATTTTAATTCCAAAGGTTAAAATTAGTAAAATGTCGTCTACATCATTAAAAATACCAAGACCACAAGACCGTTACATCTTTAAACTATACAAGAAGGCATCTACATCTTTAAAAATACAAGGGAGGATCTACATCTTTAAAGATACAAGAGAATAACTACTTCTTTAAAAATACCAAAAATGTGGCTATATCCACCCAGAGAGCCACTATATTTTTTAAAATACCACAAAAGGCTACACCCTAAATAACACAATAAGCTAGTTATTTGAAAATTCAAAAATTACCTTTCTCTTTTTTGGGGGGTTCCTTAACTACAGCTTTCTTATCAAGACTCAGGTTTTCACCTTCAGATATTAGTTTACTTGGTATGATGACATCATCATTGGTAACATCATCATTGGTAACATCATCTTCAATCAGAGCGTTGTCTGGAATTTGGACAGGTCCCATCATTTCAGATTCTATCAAAAAGTTTACAACATATATAACAGAGTAGGACGTAAAACTCTATTAATTTCATTTCATTGTGACAAAAAGCACCAAGAACAGAATTCTATTCAAGCAAAATCTGAAACCATGAAGATAAATGACTTGTCAAACAGTCAAAAGATCTTACAAATGCACAGAATTTAGTTGTGGGCTAATTCAATGTTAAACAAAATCCCAAAGTGTCTTTCAGAACAATTCATTTCACAATTTTCACAATTATTCAGTAAGAGTAGCGTTACCTGACGATTTAGCCTCTGATTGCTGATTGTCCAGATCTCTCACCATGACCTCAACTATTCTCATCAGTCTTTTTAATTGGTCTAAATCAAGGTCATGAGGGTCCATATTACCTAAATTAAATATATTGTATTTAATACAGTATGAGGTTTCAGAAAGAGTAGCAGATTTTTGTATCTTATAACATATATAGTCTGATTAATGCAGATATCAAATAAAACTAGAATTGCTGACAATAATGAACGTATTTCGACAACCTTAGAATATTATGGAGCTCAAATTTGCAATTGCCAACGTCTAGGTCACACCTTCCGTAGCTGTTAAAGATGCCGACAAATACGATAATTATTAATTTAACCGGAAGACGAAAAAAAAATTTCTACATTTTTTTAAAATCGGGATCATATTGCCTTTCAACTGGTGAAAAAAAATTCCATTATTTATATATACCAAGAAATCAGGGTTTGAATTTTTTTGACCCTTCAATTTTAAATTGCAAATCGTGGGTAGAGCATTTAACCAAACTGTATAAAACTTATAATTTTTAGTTGACAAATACCCTGTAGTTTTCAAATATGAAAATCCGATCGAAATCGAACTGACAATTAAGATGTAAGAGCAAAAAAAAATTCAATTTCCGGTTCTCACTCCGGTCAGAAAAAAAACTTCGGGTTTTGTTTTATTTGATAATAGTAATTATTCTAAGGTTATCTATGAATCTATAAATGTCTGTACCTATTACCCGTTTGTCTGCAAACTTGTCCGAGAATTGCAAAAAAAAATCCGAACAATTACAATACGTTTTTCGACTGAATCATCGAAATACGTAAAAATCAGTTTTAGAGAGCCATGGCCATGTCTTACCTGCCATTAGATCTTCTAGAGCTTTTTCATCAGGTGGAGCTACAGTAAGATAACCTCCATCATCTCTACTTGTTTCACCTTCACCTGAAAAATTACACAATATAAAACTACAGGAAGAGGGCACTTGCTGCTAGTTTGTCTCTGGATTAGTTACCACATGAATATATTTAGAGTGCTAGCCCATAAAGAGAATACTGCTATCTTAAACAGATTTGGTTCTATGCTGAATGTAGGAAATGCTCTATACTAGGGATTTTTTGAGTATTTTCTTATTTCTTAAAATGATCATAACTAGAAGATCAGAACATCTAAACAGATTTGTTTGCGTGAAAGTTCTTTGCATAAGAGCTGCAACAATTTTGACCACAGCGAAATATCAGTTTTGTCCTCAATTCAGGTATGTCTTCTCAGTTAAAAACAAAGGTAAAATATTACTCATATGTCAGGGCTTATAATAATTGGCAAATGTTTGTTCCAAAAACCTGGGTACATTAGTATTTAATAGCCTGATCAATCAACGTCACAAATCTTTACGTCATTTGGCATTAACTTGACAAAAATATAATACATAATATTACCTCCTTTTTTGAGAGCTTCCGTCTCCAGAGATGTGGCAATATCACTCTCAACTGCTGCTTTGGATTCACTTAATGAGTCTAGAATTAGAGGGAAAGAATATTTGAGGTGCAATTGGAACATCAAATTACATTTCTAGCCTGGAAGTTATATACTTAAGATGTCCTGATATAAAATTCCAAGCCCTGGTGGCAGCTAGTGCTACAGGAAGTAATAGCATTAAGATATATTAACCATCAATTACAATCATACACTTTCAATATCAATCTCAGACCAAAAAACCTCATACATCCATTAATAAAATGATAGATGAGGAAAATTGAAGCAAGCGTAAAATGGCCCCAGGTGTGTTTTTCCTTACAAATTGATATTAAATTCATCACAGTCTTAAAACATTATTATCAAGAGAAGGTTTTCTGGAGATACATGTATGTGTTTTAATTTTTAAATGTTCTAGTCATTTATTTTAACTATTGAAAATGTGGCAAATCTCTATGTTTTAAAGCGATACAGTTGCCCTTATTTCCAAGCACTAGATTATTAACACCTTGTATGCGCTTATCAAAAGTAATGCCACAACATTGGTAAAATCTGAGACTGTTCTTGAGAGCAACATAATGTTGTATATTTTAGTTATATAGTAGGAAAAGCTACTTATCATAATTAGATGATTCTTTTTAATGGAAACATCACTTTGCACCTAAAGGTTTACAAAGTATCACAATATTCATACCACTGAAGGTTACTTCTAATTTGCAATTGTCTGAATTTCAATGAAGAATACAAAAGATGTATTTACCAAAATTAGGTTCACTGTCTGAGATCATGGAGCCTTCGATGCCTCTTTCTTCATCCTTGATGTCATCATTGGCTGGGAAGTTGGGGTCAAACAGACCAGTTTGTTTGGCTGAGTCAGAAAGCTGATCTAGGACACGAAGATAGGCCTTGACCTGTCCAGGACTACCAAAAGCCGTTTCGTCAATTCTGCTGGGCTCTTCGTCAAAATAGCCTGGATCATCGCTGAGGTAGTTTGAGTCGTCAAATGAAGGGTACACATTGCGTTTAAGACCTTTAGATTTGTCAAAATATTTGTGCACTTCAACAATTTCGTCACGTTTGTTTGACCTTAGGTCATCCCAGGTTTGTACGTCATCTGGAAAAACAGGATCTTGTTGCATTTCACTTGCTTCTAAAAGTCTTTCTAATACTGTGGCAATTTCTTGACGTTCTCCTTCCGACCATCTTGATTTCGCCTCATCCAATTGAGCTAGAGCATAATTGCAGTAGTCTTTGATGTTAATGCTTTCTCGTTTGGCAAAGGCAATGAGAGTATTTTGTAAAATACATTGTGTAAAGTCATCATGCCAAGAATATCCGTCTGATTTCAGTTGAATCAGTTCCTCCCCTATTCTATTGTATTCTGATGTCATCAGCTCATACTTGATTCCCAAACTGATCCTATCTACAGATCGACAGCTGCCAAATAAATTATCTGCAAATAGAAACAGAAGAACTGTAATTTATTAACAAAAAGTTTAAAAACTTTCATATAAAAGACAGTGTAAACTTTTCTTAAAAGAAATTGTAAAAAATCAAATCAAAAAGCATACAAATATGTACTTGTAACTTGCTTCAAAGGTATGGTGCATACATTTAATACATTTCAGATATTTTAAAAATGTCTTAATGATAGTTTGTGTCTGTAATTTATATACCATGTGGTTTTCAAGATACTGTGAGGCTAGAAATTAATGCGACATGGGGTATAGAGACTAAAATGCGAGTACAAATTAATGCGATCCGCGATAGGTGTCGCATTTTTTAATCTCATAATAAAAAAGAAAATGGCTTCCCGGAAATATGACAGCTGGGATATGGAGAAAAGCCGGAATTCTACAAGTGTTGACCTGAACAATGATCAAATTTTTATCTTTAAATAGTCAAGTGTGGCATATAACTCCATATAACTCACTTGAAAATATGTATTTAAAAATGCGAATAAAAATTAATGCGATCGCGGATAGGTCGCATTTAACGCATTAATTTCTATCTCGCAATAATTTGTAGCCTTACAGTATTAAATGCTTTATGTTTTTTGTTCTGTAATTATTTGTTTATACACAGATGTTGTTTATTGTTTACAATCAATATAATCATGTTGAAATGGAACTTATTCCAACACATAAGAAACTTCATATATTATATAATAAACACTGAATGTATATATGTGTGACTATTCATACAATTGCATTAGACATTTTAGTTGGTCTGAAATAAACTTAAAGCACATGATTCTACTGTGGTAAATCACAGATATAAAATCCTTCCAGTGTAAATACCAGCATTCTTTTAATAAGATGTATTTGATTTAGGTGTATCTATTTCTGTTATAACCCAGAAGACTACTACAGTTGAGAGATTGACAAGTGAATGTTAGTGATCCAAAGATGTTGTTAAAATTGTTCTGCATGGAGCTGCCTGTTAACATTAGCCTTATCAGGAGCAAAGAAGGATCCAATTTATTTACATCAAAAGTTGATCACAGGATTTTACAATTTTTTACAGAAATGAAAGTAAATATAATACTTCATTTGCAACAAACAAATCTGGAAAGATCGAATTTAAAGTAATTTTACTGACCCCTGCTGAGGTCAAATGGTCAAATAACAAGTAATTAAAGGGCCCTAGCCACTCGTTAATTTCTCTTGTTTCTGCCAGTCTACAAGACTTATTAGACCAGAGATGAAATGAAACAAATAGAAATTGGTAATTTACAGGATAGGTTAATCAAATCCATTATCAAGTTACATGAAATAATGATTGGTTATTGGAGAGACCTTTTAATTCAAAATGGCTAGGGAATACAGATCAAATACCAAAAGCTCAAAATAGTGTCTAGTAGGCAACAGAACTCTGGTCAATGATCTAGAATAATGTCAGGTAAGAAACTAGAGCAATCATTCACAAGCCTTTGTAAAAGAAATTGTTTTGGTGGCAGGTAGATAAAGATTTCCATCACGATTAACAGTCTTTTAATGTTTTTGATCATTCAGTTTTGTAAAGTGAATTGTAAGATGTACAAACCTACTGAATTGAAATGCCTCAAAATGGTACAAATTCTCAGGTTTCTTCTAAACATGTAATTCAACAAATAGTACACAAGGACATGCTAGTAAACTACTAAATATGTCTTTAGACCATGAGTCTTATCTAAAAGTGCAAATCCTTTGGAAAAACTTAGCCATCATTTGGACATGAATACCCACAAAAATGGAAACATCTTTTGAAACAAATTTTTAAATATAATTAACAAATCACTTGACAAAATCAAACTGAAACCTGATCTGAGAAAAACACAATCATACCATATGGCAACATTTCGCTTGAAAACCTAAAGTGTTGTTCTCATATAAGAGGTCCATTTCTTCTCTTTCCTGTACTTGATGATCAGATTTTAAAATTTTAAAACTAAAAAAAAAATGATCCTCAAAATGTAAGTAGAAAGAAAAATCTATGTCTATTTATGTTACCATGCAACATCAATAAGAAATTTGTAGGCGGCCATCTTTAAAGAGTGTTAAATACAGAAATAAGTGGGGCAGTGAACATGCTTGACGACAGTCAACAGATTTGAAATCTGTCGCCTCCAGACATGAGAGTGACTAATTAGTCCAACTAGAAGCGAATTCCAGGAAAAATAATCAGACACAGTTCCTCAGCCTGCAGCAGGCTTAAAAAACAACCTCCAGAAATACAATTCTATTTATTATGCTGACTACATCAGATTTATGTTCTCTGCTAAAAAACATATGGATTAATCAGAAAGAGCATAAATCCTAAGGTGTTCTTCAACTTTTCAATTTTCCAAGAATTTGTATTTAAACCAATTTACAAATGAAATGAATGGAGTTTTACATTCACCTCTAACCTAATTTACAGTGAGAAAAAAAAATTAATGTGATATGAAATGAAATGAAATGAATGGAGTTTTACGTCCTTAGATTTTGCACCTTAAGGTCTAATCAAGACGGGAATCGCCATGCAGTTTCCAACTGTCAAGGATTTTTAACGAGCACATGGGTCCTCGGTTTATTGTCCCATCTGAACGCCTAGACGCTTTTTCTATGTCAGTCCCTCCGACCTGCATCACTGACCAGAGAAAACCTGGCTCAGGAGAATACAAGGTTAATCTCGACCATTGTTGGGATTGAACCTGGTACCTTCAGGTTAGCAGGCAGGCGTCTAACCTACTGAGCCACCACGGCTCCATAAATTAATTTGAAATGGAATCTAGATGTATAAATAGTCTAGAAGTATCAAATATCCAGAAAAACATTTGATATAGGTATTATACTATTGGTTATTTTGTCAACACATCAAAGTTAAACATTATCTTGGAATATCAGCTACTTAACACAAAAGTTTTGTAAATATTACACGATTGTGATCAGTTAAACCTAATTTACTGATGAAAGTACAATAGTATTTAATTTTTAGTAAACCAAGCATAAACTAAAAATACCAAATCCTCAACATTTTCATTGTAAATGTAGATTTACAAAGTATATTGAATTTTGATTCAATGAAACCATCCTGAAGGTATAGTTTGATACTGAAAAGGGGTACAGGGAGTCTTAATTAAATTATAATTCATATTATAAGGAAAGTTTTTTAGACCTATAAGTATCTTCAAGAACACAAGGTTGTTTTGGCAAGGCTTTATCATTCCAGGAATATGCAATTCCATCATTAAAGATTGTCATTCCTTTAATTAGCAGATTTGTCTCCTTTATTAATTATAAGTAGCTGAAAGGAAATTTCCCCTTTAATGATGAAATCATGATTAACAGGATGAATTTAACATGGTAAAAGCTCCTTGAAAACTTGGCTAAGTCAATGATCATGAGAAGAGTATTTAGCAAGGAACATAATGACTCATAAGCCTCTTGATACACATCTGAAGTTCTTCAATATCCATATATACTAATGGTATTGTATTTAAATGAATTGGAATGATTTTCCACTTCCATCAGTTCAACAACTTACCATGCTAATGTAATGAAAGAAAATATGTTAACCCTGCCGATTTTTTTTCACATTTATTGGGCTAATGAAATGAAACCTACGCATGTGTTGTGCTGAATGGGCACTTAACAGAATTTGTAACCATCAAGACAATAAATGAACTCTTGGTTTACTGGGAAGATCGTTTATATTACATACTAACCTATTTCAAGCCCCCCTCCTTCCAGCCAGCAAGCCAGCTTTCTGGGACCCGGTCTAGTCAAGTTTTTCTGTTATCTGAATCAGATCTTGGACAGAAAATAAGAATGATGCAAATGGAAACAATATATATACACATACAATAGTGCTAACAGTAAATAGTCAAAAATTTTGGAATAAAAGGAAACAGACTTTGGAGTGGACTGTTTTACAAAATCCTGTTTTAAAAGATTTTAGTAAGAAGATGATATATCATTTTTAAAATCAATATTACATGTAACCAATCAGATTACAGTATTTCTTAAAATTTTCTATTTTCTGAAATAGGCCCTAGGGAATGGAGATATTGAAAATAGAATCTAATATTTTTTTTATCATACATATACATCAGTTACAAATCTTCTTAAGCATCAAAATTGTAGCAGTCATTTGATATCATAGAGTTTCTATTAATCTTATCTTAGCGCTGCAAGAAAATACGGATGAACTCTAATGTGTTTGACCCCTAGAACTAGAGTTCACTTCCAGCAAATCACATCCTAGGTAATGAGCATCATTAAGAATCCATTTCAAGTCTTTTCACTTTCAAAGAAACAACTACTCGTTATTCGAGCTCTCCTAAGATGAAGGAAATTAAAAGCCTTATAGGACTTCAGTTGGAGGCCGTGTAAGATAATTAGTATCCAATGACAAAACTTCCGAACTTTTCACTTCGTTGCAACCTTTTTCTCTAATATCATTGCCTATGACAAAGGATTTATTTTAACTCTAAATGGAATTTCAGAATTTTTTCCTACATTCTATTAACTTCTTGTAAAAAAAGATTGAATTTCTTGCCTCAAGCAAGGTGTAATTTGATATGTCTTATTAACTTTTATGTAGCTTGGTATCTATATCTTGTACAGGTTACCTACTTTTCTGAATTCTTTCTTGAACATTTTTCTAACTTAGATCTAATCAATTACCACAAAATTAAAAGAACATTTATTAATAAAGCCTAGTATATCACAAATAGAACACTACTTTCACTTATAGAATATTTTACTAACTGGATTAAATGTTGTTTCTCATAAACAGAAATTTTCATAAACAATATCAATTTCTTTTTCCACAAATGGAACATTTCACTCACTTTATTAAATCCTATTTTATTCACTTTATTAAATCATATTTTTCACAAATACAACATTTAATTCACTTTATTAAATCATATTTTATTCACTTTATTAAATCATATTTTTCACAAATAAACATTTAATTCACTTTATTAAATCATATTTTTCACAAATAGAACATTTTATTCACTTTATTAAATCATATTTTTCACAAATAGAACATTTTATTCACTTTATTAAATCATATTTTTCACAAATAGAACATTTCATTCACTTTATTAAATCATATTTTTCACAAATAGAAATTTTATTCACTTTATTAAATCATATTTTTCACAAATAGAACATTTTATTCACTTTATTAAATCTATTTTTCACAAATAAATCATTTTATTCACTTTATAAACAATTTTATTCACTTTATTAAATCATATTATTATTCACTTTATTAAATCATATTTTTCACAAATAGAATTTTCCTTTTTAATCATATACACTTTATTAAATCATATTTTTCACAAATAGAATCATTTTTCACTTTATTAAATCATATTTTTCCAAATAGAACATTTACCACTTTATAAATCAATTTTTTAAATAGAAATACATATAAAATTGTAACTTATCTTTACATCTATACAAATATTTAATATTTATAAAAAACATGTGACTAATATTTAAAATCTTTTCAATAAACTTTCAATTGCATAAATTTATTTGATTTCAAATATTATTTTAATAGAACCGAATAGTCATACCAACTTTATAAGTCCAATTTTTATAAATAGAAATACATAATAAAATGTGGTTAACTGTAGGCCTACATCTATAAAATATTTAAAGTTTACCATGGTAATATAAAAATCTTTTAAAAAGCTTTCTATGTGCATAATTTATTCTGATTTCCAAATATCTACTTTAAACAAAATTGTCACAGTAAGTAAGTTTATTCAAAATGTATATATGGTTAAATTGATAATCTATCTGGTGAAATACACGTTGTCATATGGCATGTAAAGGGAAATAACTCCAGAAAGAGTTATTTACCATTTAAATTCAGACCAATTGAAATGGTACAAGAATTACTTTAATAAAAAGCATTTCCAAAATGTACTTTATTGACTAAGAAAGTTTGTTTAAGTGTAGTTTTTGTTGTACATGGTTTATCTGATTGATTCAAAAGATGTACTGGATTAATTATGATTTAATCTCTTTCTGGTTTTGGTGACATCCAAAAAAAGATTCGGCCTACTACCCTTTTTTAAACCTTTTTATTACCATACCAATGTATTAAAATCCATTCTTAATTTGATATGTTCAAAAAATGTAATTATTCAATCCAGCATTTCTGATTTGTTAGACTTAAAGATATTATTTTGCCGACTTGGCATCAATTTGAGGTTAATAATGAACAGTAGCCGACAAATGGGAGATAACTCAATTTATCTTGTTGTTTACTGAACCTGAAAGCATTAAAAGAAGCTTTGTATCATGCTTTATTGGTTCAAGTAACATCATCAGACAGTGGTAGAAAACTTGTGAAGACGCAATGGAGACAAAAAATTGAACAATATCAGAGAAGGGGCAAACAATATTGTTGTAATTACAAAGAATTAACTCTAAATGTTTTAATAAAATTACATTCCACATGACTCTCTTTATATTGAGACAAATAAGAAAAACCAAGATTTATCTAAAATTGTTGTTAAAGATTCATAAATAAAGAATAAAAAAAATAGATAGAATTTTTAAATTTCTGACCTATGACATGTTATGGGTAGAGACATGTTAGAGATATTTGGATTTATTGAAGAACTATCACTGGTTCTATAAATAATTTGCCATGACAACACGGTTAATTCTATTATGGATATAATAAGGTAATAGTATACAGTGTAGACCTAATATTATCTGAAAAATAGCAATAAACTTATTGATAAGTACAGACACAATATAAACATACATTATGTGTAAATTGTAAATATGATTATCTCATTACCCTAAAATAAAATGTAACATTTGTTAAGATTTAAGACTGATGAATTTATCATATATCTTTGGACCTTATAAATGTTGTGAACTAAAATATTGTATATATTTGTTTTGTGGTCATGTACTTGATTGGAGATCTAAGCTTATCCATCCAAAACACTTGAACTTGCGAATTTTTAAACAAATTTTAAAATTGATATTATTTATTTGTTTTTTAAAACTTTATCTTGCTGTCCTTGCAAAATTTCTCTCATTTCACACTGCATGTCGTTGGATTCTTCATTAGCATATAATATACAGAACAGTAGGACGTAAAACTTGATTCATTATTTCAAACATTTCAAGTAAAGTTGACAAAACACTAGATATTATGGAGTGCTTATTATGTGTTAGAACAAAGTAAAACTCAACATGTACAGTACGTATTCTCCCACACATTCTTTTGTAACCTGCAATCTATTAATAGACAACCAATGACGTTGGATAGATTCCCTACGTTAATTCCCAGACCAAAATATCTCCAAATTCAATCATGTCAATTTATCCAGAATAAAAGACCAAGATAAACAGTGATAAAACTGACGTCAGAGTGATCAATAACTCATCATCACGCACCACCCTTTATTGAATTGAATAAATAAATAAACCAAGGAATAACTAACTGATCAATTACATTCTTGATACTATCAGCTGATTAGATGAATAAATTTATAGTATTCAACATGAATGAATGAATAAATTTATAGTAGGCCTATACTTAGAGTTAATGATGGAAAATGGGACTTTCCCTGTGAAGGATATTGGAGGGACAATTGTATACTTAAAAGAATTAATTTATAAGTACACAATTGAAATTGTAAGATGAAAATAAAAGGGAGGTTCTTTGACAAAATACATGCAAAAATACAACAAGAACAAATCTAATTTTCCAATACTACCAGTCTACAGTTATAGTTTAAGGTGGTAGTAAAAAGGATATATATCAAAAACTCTGATACTAATAATTTAATGTAAAATTACTACTTCATAAACGACTTCTAATGTTGCCATGGTTACAGTCATCACATATGACATATTAGTTTCTCATGAAGATAATTAACCACCATTATTGAGTTTGGACAAAAATGAGGATTTGATTGTTTCCTGATCATATTTTGAAATAAAAACCCTAAAAGACTTGAGGAAGAAGTTACAAAGCGTTAAAGAAAACTCTTTTAAAGGGATAATAGGCGTTAGAATAACTCGTAAATCACACGGCTTATATCATTGTGTTGTAATATCAACTATTAGTTAAATAGAGGTATAACCCACATTTACATTACTTCTTTATATTTACACATTAAAAATGCTATTCGGAAAAAATGAGCTCAGCAACGATTCCATTTATTTGGATTTAATCGGAATAACGCTAAAACACATTGTGGAATTAACGTAGAGGATTTTTGATGTATAGGTAAGTTCACTGATGGATATATACTGTTATTGTACAAATTTGAGTGAACTTAAATTTTTATGTTCGTTCTAACGCCTATTATCCCTTTAAAGAGAAATATTATTAAAATATCATAAATCAGCAGCTTTTTCTTATATCTCTTTTATTTTTTTGTAAACAATATTTTAATTATATAATTATTAAAAGGTTTTTGCTTATTTGATCCCTCTTCACTATTTTTAAAAGATAGCTTGCCAGGCAAGGTAACATACATACGCCCACTTCAGCAAACAGAATATTCCATGTTTTTTCATTTAATCAAGGGCAATAACTGATAAACCGACATCTGGAATCGCACCATTTTTTAACTTGTCCGAGATGTTATAAAGATGAATATACATACCAAGTTTCATTCAAATCGGATAAAAACTACAGCTTCTATTGCGTACAAAAGTAAATTTTAACATTTTCTCATTTAATCAAGGGCAATAACTCATAAACAGACATCTGGCGAGATGTTATCAAGATGAATACACATACCAAGTTTCATCCAAATCGGATAAAAACTACAGCTTCTATTGCGTACACAAGTAAATTTTAACGTTTATTCATTTAATCAAGGGCCATAACTCATAAACAGACATCTGGCGAGATATTATCAAGATGAATACACATACCAAGTTTCATTCATATCAGATGAAAACTATAGCTTCTATTGCATACACAAGTACATTTTAACGTTTTTTCATTAAATCAAGGGCCATTACTCATAAACCCACATCTGGAATTGTGCCATTTTCGAACTTGTCCGAGATATTTTCAAGATGAATACCCATACCAAGTTTCATTCAAATCGGATAAAAACTACAGCTTCTTTTGCGAACACAAGTAAATTTTAACGTTTTTTCATTTAATCAAGTGCAATAACTCATAAACCGACATCTGGAATCGCGCCATTTTCGAACTTGTCCGAGATATTAACAAGATGAATGCACATACCAAGTTTCATTCAAATCGGATAAAAACTACAGCTTCTATTGCGTACACAAGTAAATTTTAACGTTTTTTCATTTAATCAAGTGCAATAACTCATAAACCGACATCTGGAATCGTGCAATTTTCAAACTTGTCTGAGATATTAACAAGATAAATGCACATACCAAGTTTCATTCAAATCGGATAAAAACTCTGGCCTGTATCGCGTACACAAGTAATTGTTGACGGGCGGACGGGCCGACGGACGGACAAGGGTGATAGCAATTTACGTCCACATTTTCATGTGGGCGTATAAAAATAACACGGTTTTGGTCCACAACTCGATGGTGAATACATAATAGCTGTAGGCCCATATAAATTAATCTAGAAGAAAGCCAGTTTGCCGACAGTATACTAATGATTGTGACATTCTTTATACCATTCTTAAGGATTCACAACCTCCCCTAAAGATAAAAAGTTTGACATTCAGATCCGCAAACAGTCTGTTCATTATTGTCTGACATTTGATTCTTGAAATATGATTGATGAAATAAATCATATTTGTATAAGAATTATTATTTGAGCTGAAAATCCTGAGGAAATCACGTTTAATAAAGAATTAAACATTCAGCAGTTTGTGTCAAGTAGTCCCGAGTGTTTCATAGTTAACTGATCATTACATATGAACATCATTTGGCATGTGTAAATCATTTATCCCATACTATTTAACATAGAAATATATATCTTTTCCAATAAGTATGAATTTTCACTCAAATTTTCTTCTACATGACTCCCACACCTTGAAATCTGTAAGGAAATTGCTCAATATAATCACTTAGTCCATTAAGTCCATCCGGTAGAACTCTTTTATTCTTGGCCATCAAGACTGGAAAACAGAAGCTATTTTTGTCTGTTACAAATTTCATAGGCTATCAAGATAAAAACAGTCTGGAAAACAAAAACTATTTTAGTCTCTAACAATTTGGATGTAAAATCAATTGAAACAATAAACACCCTTTTATGTTAAGAGACAAGGTAATTGATTGGTCGATTTTCAATGATTGAAGATATAAAAGAAGGATATTGATTGGACGATTAAATGTCTACCTATAATGGCGACTTATAGGGTGTTGGAAATCAATATTATCAATGGTTGATGCCCAGCAGAAAGAAGTTTTAAATTAACACTTCTATTTTTACCTGAATTAACAGTTCAATATATGGTTTAACAAAATACAAATATATTGTTGCACATGTTTTGATAGATCTGGAAAATAATTCAAATAACCTGTTAAAATATTGAACATTGCTACTTCTTAAGTAGTTAAATAAGTTAAATATTGTATATGTATTGCTCTTGATGTTTACATCCAGCTAGTTTCAACACCAAGCGGATAACAGTCCAAAATATATCAGAGGCTGGTAACAGTCAACAAATTTCTACACCATCTGATAACAGTCCAAAATAACTATCAGAGTCTGGTAACAGTCAACAAATTTCTACACCATCTGATAACAGTCCAAAATAACTATCAGAGTCTGGTAACAGTCAACAATTTTCTACACCATCTGATAACAGTCCAAAATATCTATCAGAGTCTGGTAACAGTCAACAAGTTTCTACACCATCTGATAACAGTCCAAAATATCTATCAGAGTCTGGTAACATTCAACTAGTTAGTATACCATCTGATAACATTCCAAAATATCTATTAGAGTCTGATAACAGTTAACAAGTTTCTAGACCACCTGGTAACAGTCCAAAATATCTATCAGAGTCTGGTAACAGTCAACAAATTTCTACACCATCTGATAACAGTCCAAAATAACTATCAGAGTCTGGTAACAGTCAACAAATTTTTACACCATATGATAACAGTCCAAAATATCTATCAGAGTCTGGTAACAGTCAACAAGTTTCTAGACCATCTGATAACAGTCCAAAATAACTATCAGAGTCTGGTAACAGTCAACAAGTTTCTACACCATCTGATAACAGTCCAAAATATCTATCAGAGGCTGGTAAAAGTCAACAAGTTTCTAGACCATCTGATAAATGTCCAAAATATCTATCAGAGGCTGAAAATGTAAAAAAATTTCAGATGTACACGAATTAAAATTTTCAGAAAAGTTTCCAAATCAATAACTAAATTAGATGGCTGCCACCAGCTATCATTTAGATACCATCATACATGTATATCCAACGTTATAATAACACCAGCTAAAACCATATATCTTATCATTATAATCTCAGAGTATAACAATAATATCAGTTGATAGAAATATTAGAACACATGGTTTATTGATTTTTACAGACTAAGTGAATCTTGCCTCTTGTCGACAGGTCGTAGATGAAGGTTGTCTTGGCACTGTCATAGAATGACAATAGAACACATTTCTTTCTACATTAAGGATCTACTTATTCATATCAAATCACCTTATATCATGCTGAAGAGCATATTTCTCTAGAATTTCCATTATGTATTTATCCTGAATCATCTTTTTCCTTGGAATCTCCCGTTTTTCTAAATCACCTTATTTCTCCAGTGTCACCTATTTCTTTCAATTACAACTGTTACTGAATCTCCTTGTTTGGATTCACTTTACTTCAGGCTGCTACCCATTACTAGCAGCTGCCGTGGGGTCTATTGCAGTGCTTTTTTCAGTTTGGAATTAAAGTGACAATGAGTTTTACGTCCTACTCTTTTTCTGGTTGGAGTACAGCTAAAAAGTGTGTCTATATAATAACTATGGAAATATTTTTTATCTAATAAAAAAAAAGATCTATTGTCCATGAAAGCTAGCTTTGACTTTAATGACTTTTAGAGCTTAAGTCTTTCGAAACTACCTGTTATCAGACAAAGCAAACCCCCTAAGGTCCAAGATAAAGTAATGTGACGTTATGTAGTCACGCAAATCTTAACAAGCAGTGGTCTTCAGTATTTTTATACTGTAAAGTACTATTGTGAAGTCTAATACAGCGTCGAATAAGTTTTCAATATAGTTAAAAGTGGAAATTTAGATATAGAAATATAACTTCACAGAGATCTTTTACAAATCATATTTCCAAATTTAAACGCAGGTTAACAAATGAAAGTCATGAAAATGGATTCCCGGTAGAATAATGATGATTTAAAGGTGTATGTACTTTAAATATGGTTGATAATTGTTGTGTTGGAATGTGTCATACATCTGTAGCTTGATAGTTCCTTCTTCACTCTTGAGACTAATGAAAACTCAACTATATGCTAGAATTATGTTGATATCAAATAGGCTATTATTTGTCCACCATTTTTTATATTACCAGACACCAGCTGGTGTCATACTTTCAGACAAGTTCTGTTAACTCCCGGAGGACAACCAGACTTCATTGTTCTGGATTGTAGTGGAGGCGGTGTATCCACCCTTTCAACAATGTGTCTGTTACTATTTGACGTCATAAAACAACGTCAAAAAAATTATTTTTCAATTGAGAATCCAGGCTTTGACATTTTATTCCATTTACATTTAGTGTTCACATGGAAGCATATTTGGGACATTCTTTACTAAAGACATGAAATAAATGTTAAGGACCAAATGGTGCAATCTCATTGAAACCCAAGAGTCATAACACCTTGTATAATTTGTTTTGAAATTTGCGACATCATAAATGTAATCACAATAGTACAATCAATATAAGATACTAATGCTCTAGGGTAAATAAGAGCTCGAAATTACTTTATTGAAAATGTATATCCATTAAAAATTAATGCTGCATTTATTACCTCTGGAAATACCATTTGGTATCTATTGGATACAAATCTCTGAAACTCAGTATGAATACAAAGCACATTGCCAGTTATTATGTCACAAATGTGTTTATTGATAAATTAGATTGGCTAGCATTCAGATACCCAGTTGCTTTGAATTTCCCACTGGAAATATAACGCTGTCATACTCTTAAGGGTTTTGAAAACTATTTTCCTCTGGGGAAACTTCCCACTTCCCATTTTTCTGAGAGGTAACGAATACAACATAAGCTTAGCATTATTCACCATTAAACTAGTTACAAATAACACAGTATCATTAATGACTCAAGAGATTAGACTTCAGTATGTATTAAGATGGAATTGACAGGTCATGTCTCTGTTGCGTGAGGACAGGAATTCTATAATACTTGTAACATTTTCTCATTAAAGGGGCGTGATCCAGTAATTCAATCGACGTGAATGAGAAGTCATTAGTTCCTATGATAAGAAACAAATCCTTTACTTATTTAGAACAATCAGTATCCTGCTGTAGGCTTAAATCAAAATCCATTCTTAGAATCAATCACAATGAGAGATTTTGCCAAATGTAAATATTAACAGTGCGTGCTGAAAACTTATTACAATTCGAATCAATCTTATCAAGATATAGATGACAAATTTACAATGAACATAGTTTGAAGGAAATAATTTTAAATTTGAGTAGATATATCAGTGTAACAATAGACCTGAGGATTCCTGGCAAGTCAGGGAATAGATTGAAGGTCTAAAGCTTTGGTAGTATACTCGTAAATCTCAGTGTGCTTCAATGTCTGCACTTTTGGAATAGTTCTTCCATTTTCTACTGTATCAAACTGAAATCAATGCCAAGTCTTATCAATGGCTTCAGACAATAGTATTATAGAACATCACTTGTATATTTTTTGTCCATTACCAGAGCCTAATTCTCATATAAAACTAAATTTTGTGTGTCTTTTTAACTAAAATCATACTAATTATTAATTCTCACACAATCAATAAGCTTATCTATTGTTCTGTGACCGAGGCCAGTGCTTTGACTCATCTCAATTTCCCCTAACACTAGCTTTAAAACCAATTTTAGTGATTGACCAATCAGATGCCTGGAACACCAAAATCATTTTAAGAAAATTTTGTGAATAAGGGTCCAGGGTTCAAATCCTGGCAAAGGTTGAGGTGAACTTTCACATAAGGTGCAAACAAAATAGGACGTGAAACTCCATTCATTTTATTTCTGGTGTAAGAGCCTAAATATTGGAAGAGAATCTAACTTCCCTTCCAAGACCCTCTAACATGGTTTAAAACTCTCAAAATCATCACACACTTTTTAACTTTTACCCATGTCATTGGTTTTGGTATTTTTAATAATAATTTAGTCTGTAATATATCTGTTTTTTAAGTGTTAAGAAAATCATTGACATTCATTCTGAAAACAAATCCCTGAACAAATTTCATTAAAATCTCCTCTGCTAGTCAAAATGTAAATGTAACGGGTAAATGTAAGGAAATGAAGAGAAATAGAGTATTCCTGGAGGACAGAAAGAAAACGTTCCTGTCACTTACACCACAAAATAACTGATGTTAAGTGTTTGGATATGGTTGGTGAATTGTAAATCTATTTTCAGTTTAACTAATCAAATAACACAGCTTGGAAATTGAAAACGGTTACTGATTTTTATTTTTAACCAGATTTAAAGTTTTGAGGAAATACTAAAGGAATCCAAATTAAAAATAGTTAGTTCCTTAGTAAAAAATAGTATTAGCGTTTGAAATACTTGAGTAATATCTATGATTTTTTAAAACAGATAATTTCCAATAGAATTCCTAATGCATTATGACGATATGATGTATAAAATAAAAATATCATCTACTGATCATAAACATTTACTTTCAAACATGATATACTCAAAATGTACAGTTTATACCCACAATATATATCATGATACAGTTTATGAATTTCCATTTGGACACCCTAGGATTTGCAACATTTTTGGATATACCTGACTGGCCATGTCATGTCATAAAACATTCATATGAAATGATAGTCATAAGATAATGTGAGATTCACAAAGATTTGTTCATCTAACCTTACCATAAAGCATAATACACTAATATTGTACAACATAAGATGAAAAACCCTCGCAGAATGGAACTTGACAAAATTCATCTTGAGCTACCAGACATGCTGCTATAGAAACCTTCATTTTGATTTATTTATGTTGATTATTGACAACTCCCACCCTGGACCCTGGCTAAATTGACAAAATTTTGTAAAACATTGTTTATAATAAAATCATACTTAAAACTTATGGTGGTAAGATTTTTGAAAAATTTAGTAAAAAGTTTCTCAAATTCCAACAAAATTACATGACAGCATATGTAATCCTTGCTATTTTCTACGTCACACCTTCAAATACAGCTGCAGCTATTTTAGTTTAATCTAATTAACTCAGATAGAAATAGCTTCTCTATCAGTTTAAAGTGGAACACTTTCTATGTATCTTGTTTTTAATGAATTTTTTTTATGAGTTTTTTAAGGCAAAGGTCTAATATAGATCTGATCTTGGTAATAGTTTAACTAAAGAGTTTTGTAGGGACATTAAGTGAACGAACTTCAACCACATGATTGAGGTAAATTGGATAATATTCTTTCAATTTGACTCAATCTTCAAGTAAAATTGTTTTAATTAATAATGCTTTGTTTTAAACTAATATTACCTGCCAGAATCTCCCATCAAATCATTGTATTATCAAGTAAACAAAAAGAATCAGAATAAATTTGCAGGAATTGATTTATTATCAAAAAGATATTTTGACATAGAACAGACTCATAAAATAAAATACAAAATTCTTTGAAAAAGAAAATTGTCATGGCAACAAAGACATTCTGACACAACATTTAAATTTCAAAAGAACAAAAGAAACAATTTGAATTGATCTTTCCATAAAATATTATCTAGTATGGCATGAAAATTTATGGGTACCCATTTCACTTGTCATAGGTTTTTGTTTTTTTTCTCATTAATTTTGATTTCGGTCTAAAAATAATAGGGCTAATAAAAGGAAAGACGTATTTTTTCCTTCACACAAAAAACACCGACAAGAGTGTCGTAATTTGTCTTGATTAGCCAATCAAATCCCTCAAGATATTCAGATTTATCAACTATGATAGGTGTAGTCTGCAAAAAAAAATACTTGTTTTTTTTAAGAATACTTTAATAATGATATTACTATAAGTTAAAACTTATCATGAAATATCATTATATATATAGTAATACAATCTTGCAATCAAAGCTTTCACAGAACATGAAGAAAAAACCCGAGTTGCTGTTATATAGTCTCCTTGCCCACTGAATGGTGTTGTTTGTCTTCATGGACATTAGCTCAATTAGAAAAGGTACAACATGTCAATGATCTTATTAACATAATCAAATTTCATTCAAGTTAGATGAAAACTTTGGTCTCCATCGCATTCACAAGCCAATTTTGATGCGTATGTAAGGGCAATAACTCTGAAAACCATTCATTTAAAAATTGTCAATAATCGAACTTATCAAAGATCTCATCAATATGAATGATCACACCAAATTTCATTTACATCAGATGAAGATTGAGAGCCAATCCTGGCCGGACAGAAAATATACAACCCCCATTATATTGTAGACGTAAAAAAATTGTGTAATAAACATATTCCAAATAAGGCAATTAGTTCTTAATACCATGGCAACATGTCTTCTTATTAACTCATCAAGCTCAAATTATCTCATTAGAAGATATATCATTTACTGCTAATTAGAGCAGAGTCTTGTTTCTTTGATAAAAGAGATATTTTTATCCCATTAATAGTGTCCAATAAGACTGAACTTCAAAAAGAGCCATAGACATAGGAGATATTTATGTTAAAAATAGTCCGGCAGCCTATATTTTGACAAGTTGCACCGTTCTCCAATGGAGTTTTTTTCATGTGCAGAAAAATATAAAACATATAATAAGCCTTGAAAAATTTCAATGATGATTAATGATGACTTTATTTCTCGGTTGACATCATTGCCTATAGCGAAAAAATGGGGACTTTCAACAAAGCCTTGTTAAAGACAATGTTAAAATTTTCTAATTCTTTGAGTTGAAGACAATCAGAAAGTTGTTCGAAGATGGATATTTTACCATCTTTAATGTCATGTCGATATGGTGTTGACCTGGCGACTGAATGTTCTCCTATTTGATTGGAAAAGTAGAATTGATTCCTTCTATGTATTAAATTGATAAAGAAGGTGGTAGATTTCTTTATTTTGTCAAAAATGCTCAGGGATATCTACTGTTGAATTATTGTTTCTTTCCCATTAATTTAGTTATTTTTTTTTAAAAAGAGCAACATTTGGTTCTACCTTGTCGGATATAGTAAAAAATGTCCAAAATTAAAGCTAAAAAGAAATATCTACTAGAAAAACTAAATGGCTACATTAAACCTCATCAGCAAAATTATTCAAAGATCTTAAAACACAAAATAGTAAATGTTCTTTTAAATTGGAAAAAAACATAAGACCAAGATCATTTAAAGCTACTTATAGAACTTAAATTTCTACTGGGCACGTGGCATGTCATACAAATATTCATTTCTGAAACCTACACAAGTATTAATATCAGTAAAAGTCAAGTTAATTAAAAAAACTTTGACAGTTATTGTGAAAAATGAGACAATTGATTCCCCCAATTTCAGTATGGTAATGGTAATAACAGTATGGTAAGTAATAACAGTATGGTAATGGTAATAACAGTATGGTAAGTAATAACAGTATGGTAATGGTAATAGCAGTATGGTAAGTAACAACAGTATGGTAATGGTAATAACAGTATGGTAATGGTAATAACAGTATGGTAAGTAATAACAGTGTGGTAATGGTAATAACAGTATGGTAAGTAATAACAGTATGGTAAGTAATAACAGTATGGTAAGTAATAATTGTATGGTAATGGTAATAACAGTATGGTAAGTAATAACAGTATGGTAAGTAATAATTGTATGGTAATGGTAATAACAGTATGGTAAGTAATAATTGTATGGTAATGGTAATAACAGTTTGGTAATGGTAATAACAGTTTGGTAATGGTAATAACAGTTTGGTAATGGTAATAACAGTAGTGTAAGTAATAACTGTATGGTAATGGTAATAACAGTATGGTAATGGTAATAACAGTATGGTAATGGTAATAACAGTATGGTAAGTAATAACTGTATGGTAATGGTAATAACAGTATGGTAAGTAATAACTGTATGGTAATGGTAATAACAGTATGGTAAGTAATTATTGTATGATAATGGCAATAACAGTTTGGTAATGGTAATAACAGTTCAGTAATGGTAATAACAGTATTGTAAGTAATAACTGTATGGTAATGGTAATAACAGTTTGGTAAGTAATAACTTTATGGTAATAGTAATAACAGTTTGGTAAGTAATAACTTTATGGTAATGGTAATAACAGTGTGGTAATGGTAATAACAGTATTGTAAGTAATAACTGCATGGTAATAACAGTGTGGTAATGGTAATAACAGTATGGTAAATTAAGATAATTTGTAAGGAGGTTTAACATATTATGTTACTGGGGAAATGGGGTATTTTCAACTAGCCATGCTGATTACAGTACAGAACAATAAACAAACAAGATAACAAAATCTCAATTCTTCCATTTGCGGCTTAAAGCCATTCATCTATAAAACTAGAGTCATGAAAATAATTAGAATTTAATGCCCATATCACAGACTGTTTTTAATTATAAATAAGTTCAGTGAATACTTTCAGACACATCCCAACTAAGTCAGGTTTTTTCAAGACATCTTGTTCTGAATAAGAAGAATTCCATTATATTTTTAAAAGTGCAAAAATATTGTGTGTTTTAACAGTTTCTTCTTCAGAGATAGCCCAAGTCGAGCGCTCACAGACTTAAAACTTAATGAAATGAATTGAGTTTTCCTTCCTATTTTTTGTATCTTTTATTTTATTGGTTAATGAAAACAGGCAATGCTATGCAGTGTTTAATGAGATAAATTTTGCCAAGACTCTTTTCATAATTAAACTGTCTAGGGTTTGAACCTATTGCACACTGGGCCTCAGTTTATTTTGTCCCATCAGAATGACTAGATGTGTTAGTCTCTCCCACCTGCATTAACTTGACCTGAGCCAGTATTGGACCTTTGATTTTCAAGTTAACAAGCAAGTAGCTGTGAATATATGAGATACTGTATGGGGTTCAGGAAGATCCCTATAGATCCCAAGACTAAGTAAATGTCATCTATATGTACTTTCTACTCTTTCAACAATCTTGCACTAACACCAAACCTCCTTTCTATGACACCTTTTCTAGTCAAGTTTTCTCATATTTCACCAAAGGAAATTTATTCCAACTGCCTAATTACATGTACATATTGAAGGACAAGTTTATCCACAATCACAGAATAATAAACTAACAGTAACAGTACAGACAACAGAAGAATTGACTCAAACTTGCTGATTTATTCTGTGGTCAATTTATCAGACAGGTCTGTTATCAACTCTCTGTTGGTCTGTTTACCAAGTCCTTCAGAGTTTACGAATTGATATCCTATTGATTATAGTTGTTTATGATCTAGATCTTGGTAAGAATCTTTTTCATCAGGATAATGGCTTCCTTAAACCTTTGATCACTTTGATGATTCCAAACAAGATTATTTTAATTTTAATTTTGATAGGTTCATTAAATTTATCAATATTTCTTGAAGATAAGTCTCTAGAACTATTGCCCTGTGTGAAATGAAGTGTAAAATGAAAGGAAGGTAAAGAACAATGGGCTAATCATGGTTTATTTTGATCAGGGAATGATTTCCAATTTCTCTCATCAGAAATCAATTTTTTGTTTGATAAACGAGACTAGCTTTCATTTAAATTTAAACTTTATGGGTTCTATTTCTTTTTAAATGTTAATGGTTGTTTGAATGAAAGCTTCTATAAAGTTTTAGATTGATAATGATTTTGTTAAAGATTTCTGATTACTCCATTGGAATTTTAGTATATAAGCAGTCTACTTGAAGATAAATTCTTGTCAATATTTGGAATATTCCATATGTTTTGTACAACTCAGCTATGATTTCAATGATAATTGATAAGATATTTTCGTTGTATAATCTTTGAATGACATTTAGAAGTAAGTGGAATATTAGATAAATAAAAACACTTTTATTCGATATACCACTCCTTCCTTTACTTTAAGCTTAAGGAGTAGTATATCAATAATAGTTTTCTTTTTTATCTATTTTCTTTGTATTTGTGTTTTGTGTTCTTAAAATATTGGTAGGTATGTGTACTAATATTCCAACTAGCTTTAAACTATTGATTTGAAAGAGTGTATAGGTTTTCCAACCTTTTTAAACCATGGTACCGGTACCAGGCCTAGAAATTTGCTTCCTCAGCGTAATCGAAAAATCGTTGACGGTAATTTTCATCACGTAACCGATAGTTCGGTTCGGACTCAAACGTTCGCGAAACCGATCGGTTACGTGAATCGGTTACGTCGTTTAAAATCTTTATTGAATGACCATTTATTGAAAGTCTTAACAGTGACGCTTTCTGGTTTACGATTTGGCTGTGCCATTTTCTAACAGGTGACTGAACTGGCCGATTCCCTGGCAACAGTACAAGATCGACTCTAGGCTAATAGTTAATAAATGTTTAGTTACGCCGGAAAATCACAACTAGCTGATATGTAACTTTTTTTTTTATTAATAATATTTTATTGACAGGTAACATTTATTTAGTAGCTATTGTTTGTTGAATTTAATAAGTGAGAGTAAAACCAAAACGTCATTGAAACAATAAAATCAATTAAATCTATATAAAACGATCAAATAGAGATGAAAGTTACATTACATAGGCCCTACTACAATAACAAAGAAACAATATTAATCATATGCATGGCCTAACATTGGCCCGGGAATGAGGATAATAAATTTTTCTTCCTAAGATTGGTTCACGCGATGATCCCGTGTTAGATAATACTACTGCCATAAAACAATGTGGAATTTTTATTAGTAGCGTATTGAAAATGAAATAGTTTAACATCCTGCCACCTTCACGATGAGTTTTACCGATTGAAAACTGATTTGAGACAGTTTTACTGTTATCGTTATACGGCAAAAGTTCACGTAGCCGATTTTTCGTTCTGCCCATTTAGACTTTGCGTAACCCACACGCGAACGATCGTTTGGTTCGCGTCAAAATTCGAGGCCTGCGGTACTAAATTAATAATTGATTTGAATAAGATGAATTCTCAATAGGTACATTAAGTCCTAGTGTATTGAGCTCTGAGCAATGGTTTTGTTAGGTATGTGATTGTGTTTTGCTTTTGTTTCAAGCGACTAATATATGTTAAATTCACTCACCATCTTCACACATCTGATTTGATCCACAAACATTGGACACTAAACATCCTGAAAAATATATAAATATTGGTTACAGAGATTAAGATAGCTTGCCAGGCAAGGTAATATACGCCCACTGGCAGCATTGATTTTGAATAAAAAATAAAATATACATATACTTCTTTTCAAAAACAGAGCAATAATTGATATTAAACATTTTAAGATTTATCTGATTTTCAATAGGGTTCATACTCAGGTGATTCCACATACTCATGCCAAGTTCTGTTTAAATCAGTCAAGAAATAGAGTGTTTATGAGCCAAAAAATCGAAATCATTTGAAAGAACAAGGGCAATTAAATATTATGTGATATTTCTTGTTTCAATAGGGTTCATCCTTGAGTGATAATTAACAATTTCAGCAAATTTTGTCAAATTCTGTAAATCATTGTGCCTTCTAGAGGGTTTACAAGCTAAAATTTTGACGAGTTTTCCAAAAAAAAGGCAATAACTAACACTAAATATTTTTCAATAGGGTTCATCATTAGGTGATTACAAATACTCATGCCAAGTTACGTCAAAATTGCTCAAGAATTGTGACTTGTAGAGTGTTAACAAGGAAAAAACCGAACACATTTTATAAAGCAAGGGCAATAATTCGTATCAAATATATTTCGATATATTTGATTTTCAATAGGGTTCATCCTTTGGTGATATTAAACAAGTTTTGTCAAAAGCCGTCAATAATTGTGCTTTGTAGAGTGTTTACAAGCCACAAATTAAATGCGCTTTCAAAAACAAGGGCAATTACTGATACTAAATATTTTTCGATTTAACTGAATTTCAATAGGGTTCATCCTTAGGTGATAACAAATACTCATGCCAAGTTATTTCAAAATCGCTCAACAATTGTGACTTGTAGAGTGTTTACAAGGCAAAAATCCAACACATTTTATAGAACAAGGGCAATAATTCGTATCAAATATATTTCGATATTTTCTATTTTCAAAAGGGTTCATTCTTGGGTGATATTAAACAATTTCAGCAAGTTTCGTCAAAATCGGTCAATAACTGTGCTTTGTAGAGTGTTTACAAGCTAAAAATTGAACGCGTTTTCAAAATCAAGGGCAATAACTGATATTAATTTTTTTTCGATTTTACTGGTTTTCAAAAGGTTTCATCCTTGGGTGATAACAAATACTCCGGCCAAGTTTCATTAAAATCCATTAAAAATTGTTCTCTCAAGAGTGTTAACAAGCTAAAATTGAACGCGTTTTCAAGAACAAGGGCAATAACTCATACTTAATGTTTTTGATTTCGCTGATTTTCAATAGGGTTTATCCTTGAGTTATAACATACTCTCACACCAAATTTCATCAAAATCGGTCAAGAATTGCACATTGTAGAGTGTTTACGAGCCATTCAAGAACAAGGGCACGAACTCATACTAAATTTTTTCCGATTTCGCTGATTTTCAATAGGGTTCATCCTTGCGTGATCATAAACACTCATATTAAGTTTCATCTAAATCCGTCAAGAATTACACCTTGTAGAGTGTTTACGAGCAATTGTGGACGGACCAACGGACGGACGGACGGATGTGGGTGACGACAATATACGCCCATCATTTCATGTGGGCGTATAAAAAAGTAGTATTTAACAGTTGGTGCCATCATCTGTGGTTTGAGTACTTTCAGAAAAGCATGAATAGATTTTAGATTCACAAAGGTTTTTAAGGAATCATACAAACCAAGTTTACTTTGATTCATTCAAAATTAGATCACTTTTAAACCTTGACCAAGTTTTTAAAAAATCAAGCTGGATGCAATTCCATTTCATTCAATCTTAGATCACTTCCAAAATCATTAGCCCCTAAGGTGTAAAAGAGAAGGAGGCAAAGCTCCATTCATTTGTTATCAATTTGAAGCCTGAACAAGATTAAATTTGTATTGTCCAGCTATATTATTGAAATATAGATCTGTATCTGCTAATACAATCATGACTTATCAGACTCAATATAAAAAAAACAGGAAATGAATAGAATGGTTGAAAAGTTAATCTAAGATCTAAAGAGTTGACAGGTTAAAAGCTTTCTATTTATTTGATGTTACAGTGAGAATAGAAAGTGCCATTAGTTTCCGTCTTTGATTACCTCTGAGTTTGATTTATCATCACAAAGTTTTCATAATGTAAATAGGTAATAGTCCAGTGTATTTTATAATGATACATAAACTTGTAGTACAGACATGATGTGAGAGGGATATGTCTGTGCACCAATGACAACACAGGGTTCAAGAAAACTAAGAGAATCCTAAGATTATTGAATATGGCACCAAATAATACCTTGGGTTTCCCCTTGTCAGTGATGCAGATCTGAGGGACTGACATGGTAAAAAAGTCTAGTCATTTGGATCGAACCATTAACCAAGACTCCGGGTGCTTCCAGGTGTCCATGTTTAAGATCCCTCAACAGTTGGAAACTGACTAATGACACAGTTCCTTCATTGCACACTACCAAGGGATATACAGTTCTCCAACAATAAAAAAAACCAGTTTTTATTAAGCCAATTAATCTCATATTGAATGTTTGAGAGAATGTGAGGGAGAATACCCAGTGTGACGTGCGAACACATTAACAAACCAAAAATATATAGAACACATTAACAAACCAAAACATATAGAACACATTAACAAACCAAAACATATAGAACACATTAACAAACCAAAACATATAGAACACATTAACAAACCAAAATATATAGAACACATTAACAAACCAAAACATATAGAAGATAGCTTGCCAGGCAAGGTAATATACGCCCACTGGCAGCATTTATTTCAAATAAAAACTTTTCAGTAAGGTTACAATAAGTGGAATGAAATATTCAACCTTCCAACCTATTTTTTTCTAGGGTCTCTAGTTTCATTAAAAACTGTCAAGAATTGTACCTAATAACAACTCATTAAATATTTTTATGATTTGCAATAGGGTTCACCCTTAATAATATTTTGATATTTTTAATTCTTAATAAGGCTCATCCTTGGTTGATATTAAACAATTTCAGCGAGTTTTGTCAAAAAGGAATTTTTAGAGTGTTCACAAGCCAAAAGTTTAAAGCGTTTTTGAAAACAGGCGCAACAACTGACACTAAATATTTTTCGATTTATCTGATTTTCAATAGGGTTTATCCATGTGAGAAAACAAATACTAAAGCCAAGTTTCATCAAAATCCATTTAAAATTGTTCTTTCTAGAGTGTTTACGAGTTAACGCGTTTTCAAAAACAAGGTCAATAACTTGTACTAAATATTTTTCGATTTTCAATAGGATTCATCCTTGGGAGACAACAAATAACACAGCCAAGTTACATCAAAATCCATTAAAAATTGTTCTTTCTAGAGTGTTTACAAGCTAAAATTGAACGCGTTTTCAAGAACAAGGGCTATAACTGACATTAAATATATTTCTATTTATTTGATTTATAATAGGGTTCATCCTTGGGTACCAACAAACACTCAAGCCAAAGTTAATCAAAATCCATTAAGAATAGTTCTTTCTAGAATGTTTACAAGCTAAAATTGAATGCGTTTTCAAGAACAAGGGCAGTAACTCATACTAAAAATTTTTTCGATTTCGCTGATTTTCGATAGGGTTTATCCTTGAGTTATAACATACTCTCACTCCAAGTTTCATCAAAATCAGTCAAGAATTGCACGTTGTAGAGTGTTTACGAGCCATTCAAGAACAAGGGCACGACCTCATACTAATTTTTTTCCGATTTCGCTGATTTTCAATAGGGTTCATCCATGCGTGATCATAAACACTCATATTAAGTTTCATCTAAATCCGTCAAGAATTACACCGTGTACAGTGTTTACAAGCAATTGTGGACGGACCGACGGACGGACCGATGTGGGTGACGACAATATACGCCCCCCATTTCATGTGGGCGTATAAAAAGGGAAATGGTGCAACATGATTGTTTAATTTGTATCTACAAGCTGTGAAAATCTCAGATTGTCATTCTCATGTATAAGCAATTCTCTGGTGGCGAGAGAAAACGTAATAATATACATTAATAATAACTCTATTCTTTATATAACTTCACGGATAGAAAATCTTGTAAATAAAATATCGATAGATACGTGTACTGTACTGTGTCAGTGGATCAGTTCCTGCTAACACCAGTCCAGACCCATTTCAAATCTTCTGAAACAGTGGTGATATCAACTGATTGCCTAATTTTCATCACTTTTCTCCTTCCTTGATAATAATTGCAAATTCTTCACAGGTCTGACTGAGAAAGGTAATGACATGGATATGATATGTGTCACAGGGTAGTCTATGCTGAAATACACTGGTACAGAATATCTACGTCATATTTTCTCATACTATAAAAACATCAGTTTATCGAGAGGACAACCGACTAACAAAATCTGTTTATCTCTACATCCCTCAATAATCATTTCAATTATATTTTGTCTTTGGAATCTTCAATCTGACCATTGATTTTAGACTTAAGTCCCATCGTATAGATTCAATCATGTCATTTGTGCTATATAAGGTGAATGAGGCTACATCCATAGTCATTCTCTATAACAGTAGGCCTATGTAGGTTGACCAAACTTCAAAGCATACCCAGTATATAGAAAGAAACAAAATGCATCTACATCTATTACCATTATTTGAGCAAGAGTACTAATTATTGAGTCTGTATGGACATTTAGGTAACCATGGTGACATAAGAACTTCTGATGTACCACATTTCTTAACAGCCTCAAACAATTACAATGATTTAAACACAAAGGTTAAGTTTCTTTGTAAAATCTATCTTCATGTTCCTGCTTTATTCTGAAAAAATTTACATGATTCATCCAACAATTTCGCACCGATTGACCTAGTTCAGAAAACGACCATGATTTTTCCATTAGCTTTTGTCTAAAGAACGACAACAAGTCTTAGAAACCATTATATTCATCCTACACAAACATTAAGTTATAAACATGAAATTGTTTCTTATTCAGAAATTAACAGATAAGGTAAAAGAGGACTAATTAAGTTCAAAAGAAAAAAGTGGGGCCTAATCTACTATCAAAGTGTGAGAAAATAAGCTGAAAGCTAATTCTCTAAAAGATCTACTAATTTTCTTTAACAAAAATATAAACTATCTTGGCTGTAATTTTCCAAGTTACGTAGTGCACATAGTATTAATCTATTTTTTTCATATTGCATGTTAAAAAGGTTAATGCAGTTATCATTATTGCACAATTATCCTGAAAATTTAACTCATGCAAGTTTTCATTTAATAACAATGTCAATACGTCATATACACATGGTATTTATCACATTCACAAGTATAATATTGAACACGATCAAAGGCAGAATTTCACGCTCACTTGCCAGAAGACATCCCAAATTGTATACATCATATTATTCTATTAATGTTTCTAATAGAAATGTGAGTTTTTTGTTTGGTCAGTAATAAGAAGATTTTAATGTATTATTTAAAAAAAAACAGATACAGACGTCATAAAGTGCTTGAATTATTTACATGTACTTTTAGCCTGGCAACAACATTTTAACACCCCCATTCTAACTCTTTTGTTGAAATTTCCTTTAATTAGAATTCTTACATTGTGTAATTTTCCTAGTTGCCAAGGAGATTTATGATGAGTATGGACATGACTGTGTGATTGTTTCAGTAATGGCTTCCAATCTTGTAAATTACAAGTGGAAGATTTGTGTTTAAGTTGAAGTTGTTTTTATAAACCTTCCAAATAAGTCTGTTGTTGATGATATTCAAGTTGATGGTATATACTATATTGATTATTAATCTTATAAACAATGTATTATATTTAAATTGTTTAGTTTGGACTTCAATTCATCTGTTCAATCCTAGAATTCACCTTATCAGAAGAGGTCATTGATGAGACAACAAATCCTAAGGGTTGCCCAAGGATAGGTATAGTTGATCAAGGATAGGTATGGTTGTCCAAGGATAGGTATGGTTGTCCAAGGATAGGTATAGTTAACCAAGGATAGGTATGGTCGACCAAGGATAGGTATGGTCGACCAAGGATAGGTATGGTTGACCAAGGATAGGTATGGTTGACCAAGAATAGGTATGATTGAACAAGAATAGGTATTGTTGACCAAGGATATGTATAGTTGTACAATGGTAGATATGGTTGTCCAAGGATAGGTATAGTTGTCTAAGGATAGGTATGGTTGACCAAGGATAGGTATGATTGACCAAGGATAGGTATAGTTGTCCAAGGGTAGGTATGGTTTCCAAGGATAGGTTTGGTTGCCCAAGGATAGGTATAGTTTCCAAGGATAGGTTTGGTTGCCCAAGGATGTGTATAGTTGTCCAAGGATGGGTAAATTTGTCCAAGGATAGGTATAGTTGTCCAAGGGTAGGTATAGTTGTCCAAGGATAGGTTTGGTTGCCCAAGGATAGGTATGGTTGTCCAAGGATAGGTATAGTTCTCCAAGGGTAGGTATGGTTGACCAAGGATAGGCATAGTTTCCAAGGATAGGGTTGGTTGCCCAAGGATAGGTATAGTTTCAAAGATAGATTTGGTTGCCCAAGGATATGTATAGTTGTACAAGGATAGGTATAGTTGTCCAATGATAGGTATAGTTGTCCAAGGGTAGGTATAGTTGTCCAAGGATAGGTTTGGTTGCCCAAGGATAGGTAGAGTTGTCCAAGGGAAGGTATAGTTGTCCAAGGATAGGGGTTTGGTTGCCCAAGGGTAGGGTTGGTTGCCCAAGAGTATGTATAGTTGTCCAAGGATAGGTATAGCTGTCCAAGGACTGGTTTGGTTGCCCAAGGATAGGTATAGTTGTCCAAGGGAAGGTATAGTTATCCAAGGATAGGTTTGGTTGCCCAAGGGTAGGTATGGTTGTCCAAGGATAGGTATAGTTGTTCAAATCTGATACAGTGATACAGCATTTTGATGTCAGGTCTGCTTTTTTTAAATTCCAGTCAACCCTACTGTAAATGAGTGCTCATGATTAGGAAAATATATTATCTAAAATTCAAGACGATCCTCATTGTGAAACAGTCTGTACTTTTCAGTCCAATAACAGTAGTGCATGCAATTCCACTCAAAATGTCTTATGAATTTACAATCAAAGGTGATCAAATGAAGAGATCTTGCAAAACTTAGTGGCTATAATTTTATTCTAACTTCTCTACTTCGATTTTAAAACAAAACAAAGCTTTAGATGATCAAAATTATAGGATAGATGATTGTTATCGCGGGAAATATCGTGTAAAAGATTTGCTCCTACATGTTTCTCTAAAAATCAATAAATCATCCAGAACAAAGCGTTAAAAAACACCTCCATTGTCGTAATTTTAGCACGCAATAAGATACACAACTTAAAAAAATTATGCACTGTTTTCATTTTATTTCAAAACAGTCTTTCTCAATACGCTTTCACTTACTTCCTTATATCATGGTTTGACTTTCAATTGATTTTTGTTTTTTGATGCAGAATCATTTGGGCTGTTGTAATACATTAGCTTACAAACTTTCCACCCACAGTATTTATTCCTTTATCTATTTTTTTGAAAACTTCATGCTGTTTTTTATTGGCAACAAATCAAAATCTGAAATTGAAAAAGTTGAAGCATCAAACTGTTCAGATCTTTACACAGACAATGAAATGAAGCCCTGCTGTTCTTTTACAGATTTAACATTTAATATTATATATTTTTAATTCAGACAAATTAAAAGCAATAATTAGTCAAACATATAAAATATTTTTGTAACAAGTATTCTGTAAGTGAATTCTGTTAGCTGATTGACTATCTTCTTTAAATATCATTGAATGAAGTCCTGGTTTAATTTTAGTCACTGAAAATTAATGATAAATGTTTAAAATCACAACAATTCTAATAGTTTGTCCCTGTTGCACTTAAACAGTCTGTTAATCAGTGAAAAACCATTAGACAAAAGTTTCCTGAAATTTTCTATTA
This sequence comes from Nipponacmea schrenckii, assembly GCA_030562195.1. NCBI lineage: Eukaryota > Metazoa > Mollusca > Gastropoda > Lottiidae > Nipponacmea > Nipponacmea schrenckii. The sequence goes on along the minus strand of CM060203.1, from coordinate 4,757,250 downwards.
TGATATTGTTGTCAAGTAATGCCATGATAATAGTGCTGAGTGAAGGTCAGAATATCATAGTTTATAAAATCTAAATGGGTTTCATTCTGTTTAGTGTACTAATACTGATACTTTGTTGTTAGTTTTGAATAGAATCAACAGTTGTATTGCATCAATACAGGCTTAGTCTGATATACCAAGGTAGGTGAACTGGGGCATTTAAATAAAACCTCCCCCCCCCCCCACCTCACAAAAAAAAACCATGATCTAGAACCAATAGGTCCCTTAACTTATCAGAGTGTTTTAACTTTCTTCTTTTTGTAGAGAATCTATCTCCATTTATGCTGGAGGTTTCAACTTCAGTTATGAGTCTTTACAAGACACAACACCAAAACAAGTTCAGCTTGCTGATGTACTTTACAATTTGTACACTATTTTTTTAATTAACAACTTCAGATTGATCAAGTAGATACATAGTAACTGATAGAATATAATACTGACCCGTTCTTTTATTTCAATCACTCAGTAGTTCTTGGTAAAACCTCTTAGCACTGATCTTACAAGACAGACTAAGAACGTCTTGAGGACCCTGTCTACCAGCTGGTGTAAGGATAAATAGACAACTTATTGAAGTCAATACCTCTTTATCTGACATTCTGTGACATTAGATGTTTCCAATAGTAATGCCTTCTCAGCATTACCAGCCATAGCAAAACTTACAAAAGTAAAAGAATGACAACAATTTGTCAGTAGGAATTGTAAGAAGTAATGGCTGTTGATATACTTTTCAGATGAACATGATGAGAAGGTACCACCAAACTGTTTTTGTTAAGTATATTAATTTCACTACACATGGAATAAAATGACTTAATATCTTGAATGTTTTGATGTCACAGATGAACAGATATCTAGCAAAAGCACCTTCTAGTACATGGTTGGTTGTTCCCTACAGTATTCGAGTACATCTTTTGTGTTTGTTTACGAGCCTTAAAGAGTTGGTGGATGTTCCACAGCTAATTGAAAAGAAGATTAGGCAACACGACAAAGTGTGCTATAATGCAAACTTAACAAGGACAGCAGAATAATCCTACACCTTATTCATCTCCAGTTGAATAGGGATTTTTTTCTATTTATTGTCCCATCCCAAGAACTAGATGTCCATGTCAGCCACTCCAGCCTGCATTACTGACAATAGGGGATTAAGTATCAAATCTGAAGTAATCATCTGGACGTATGCTGAGATAGTACCCTACGGGTTAGCAAACATCTATGACAGGGAAACCTCTTGGCATTGATCTTTCCCAGGTTATCTGTACCCAATAACAGCTGGGTATACTGAAATTATGAGTAAAGATGACTTGTTCAAGCAAGCCAGTGCAGCTCCCACAACTTATCATAGACAAACTTAGGTTCACTGTGGTTTGTGCAATCATGTATGTCATTTTTAAAGTATTTTTGTAGATATTTATGGTAAATAATGTAAAGTTTTAATCAAACAGAAATCAGTCAAGTGATACAGTAGGATTCTTGTACTTGTTAAGTATGTGTCTATAAAACCGCCTGTCTATAAAACCACCTGTCTATAAAACTGCACAAGCAACAAACACTCCTTTCTGATAACCTTACAAGACATTTTAATAGGTTTCTGGATGGTGTTAAAACTTTTACACTCGATAGAAGTCAGAATGACCCCAAGGAAAATCAGTTTCACCAGAAGTGTACAATATTATACCTATTGGTATAAATTTATTCTAACTTTTAAATTTCTACCCCAAAGATGTCTGGAACATTAAATAACTGTCATGGCCAACGCCAAATGTGTCAAAGATAATTGTATCAGAAATTCAGTCAATACAACCTGTATCACAACTAACAAAATCAAATCAATCGCATGATCATTTATCAATAAATCAAGTTCAACCTGGCTGCCAGTGGTTGGACATGATTGGAAGTATTGAGTGGGTGGCTGGAATTCGCAGTAATAAATACTTGACACTAAATTCAATACTGTTTACTTCATAGCCACTGCAATTACTTTACAATTCAAGTATTGCCATCATGTCCTCTTCTTCATGTATATTAAGAAAGGATAGAAATTCGTAAGTCAATCTCCATAATTATTTGATGGTTTCCATTGACTCTGTACAGCTGTAGAGGATAGTTTTTTTTATCAATTGGAGGTATTCTTTTTTATCAATTGGAAATGGATTCTTAATTTGAGAAACAGGAAATGCTTTTTTCAAAGACAAAGTTGAATAGAAAAATGAAAATGAAATAAATGGAGATTTGCATTCTACTCTTCTGCACCTTTTGGGCCAATGAAGACAGGCGATGCATTCAAGATCTAAATCAACCGTTGTAAACAGCGAACCCTGCACTTTAAATAGCAACTTCCTGTTTCAGACAGATTCTAGATATAACAAAATATCACTAAATGCAAATCTGTTTAAATTGGAAGAGTATAGCCAATCAAAAAGAGAATACATCTTATTCTTTATTTCTCCAAGGTATCATAAAGATATTTCGACTCAATTTCAATCGCTCATAAAAATTGTCTGATATCTCCTAACTGTTTCTCTATATTTAAATAAATGACCCTCCAATAGACTTCCTAGATCATAAACAAGGATAAGGAAACAAGAAGAATTATTCCTCAATTTAAGACAGATTTTCAGAGAAATAAAATCACTTTCCATAAAATTAAAACAAAGTTATCTTTACGAAAAATTCTCAACTGAGTGACTTTTCGTGGTAAATATAAAACACAGGCAAACAAATTTTTCTCTAGATTTATCTAGAAAAAAAATGCAAGAGAGTTGAACATCTTTATTTTGACCTTAGGTTTAAAGATTAGCTTTGAGAGAAATGTTATCAGAACAGTTGAATTGGTGCCTTAATTTATTACCATCCAAACAACATGGCACTCTGTCTATGTCAGCTCCTGTGAATTCTATTATTTATTAAGGGAAGGGAGTTGAGCTCTTGCCAGGATTCCAAAGGGTCATCTAGAGAGTCAACATAGCTATAACAATTTTCTTATTACTAAAGCAAATTTAATTTGAAGGTTATATCATGACTTAGATATACATGACTGGAATATAATGACAATTCACCATCATGACCTTTAATGCTAATAACATTACAGTTACAACCAAAACCTGTTCTACCATAGGAAAAAAACTTTTTAATCTTTTACCGCATTAAATATGAATGGCCTAATGGAGTTGCAACAGATCAAATTATAATTTATATTTCAAAATGTGGGTGCAGTTCCTGTAAATTTTAACTGAATTAACTTGAAAATAACTAAAAAGGACAGTTTTTATTTCTCATCTTTGGAACCTTTATGAGACCTGATTCAAGGTTTGTAAACTTGGTGAATATAGCATGGTGAATATAGCATGGAGAATAAAGCTAGTTGAATATAGCATGTTGATTGTAGCATGGAGAATAAAGCTAGTTGAATATAGCATGGTGACTGTAACATGGTGAATGAAGCATGGTAAAGCTAGTTGAATATAGCATGGTGAATGTATAGCATGGAGAATAAAGCTAGTTGAATATAGCATGGTGAATATAGCTAGAATACATGGTGAATATAGCATGTTGAATGTAGCATGGAGAATAAAGCTAGTTGAATATAGCATGGTGAATATAGCTAGTTGAATGTAGCATGGTGAATATAGCTTGTTGAATGTAGCATGGAGAATAAAGTTAGTTGAATATAGCATGTTGAATGTAGCATGGAGAATAGAGCATGGTGAATATAGCTTGTTGAATGTAGCATGGAGAATATATGGTGCTATAATTACTATTAATAAATATTAATAAACATATTCTAAGTATGATTCACTAAGATTTGTCATACATTAATTATATAAATATATTTACTTCATTATCATTTTCTAATTGCCTAGTTATGATTTAAGTTGTTTCTGCACGTTACTTACATCATCAACTATACTCTGGAATGATTCTTCCAACAAGTATCAAAAGTTGGCATATAATATTGTAACCAATACAATTCTACTGTAGATTATTAAACATGTAAAATACTTGCCTGAATTTCTTAAAGAAAATTAGAATTTTAGTTAGCTAAATAACATGAGGATACAGGTTTTAAACACTTGTATCATCCAGATTATAAGTATTTTCATCTCAAATGTCAAACTGTCCTATGGCTTTTAAGGACAAAATAGCTGATGACATTTAAATTTAACTGTGACATAATTATAATAAGTACCAGAGTATATTCTAGTTAAAAAGTTGATCAATTGAAATATGAACACCTGCCAAAAATATTCTATACTGGCATGCTTTTAATTAATACTGGCATATTTTGTGGTATAATAACCAGTTTGACTGAATCTTAGGCTATAATCTGTTCAAAGGGTCTCAAAGGTTATGCTCTGTTCTCTTCTTTTGATCACAAAACAGGTGTTTAAAACTGAATTCAGGCCGATTCTATTAGGGCAACCTTTCTTGATATCTTCCAGATTAGTAGTACTGGTATACGAGAACCAAGAAAATGTATCCATAGCCAGTGAGACCTATGATAGAGGATATAATGGATTTCTTGAGTTTATATTGAAGGAAGAACATGAGAAACGAGTATTGGCAACTTATCAGTCAGTGCATTCTGGTCGACAAAATCTAGCAATTAATCAGATTTTACTAATTATCCTGCAGGTAGTCATTGAGAATCTGTTGGCTCATAGATTCTGTCAATCACAAGGCCAGTCGGAGCCTGTTTTATCAATAATGTCACTTGGAAGCCATTTTGAAAAGATAAGTGACTCAATGACATGCACTTACAGTTTGATAGTTCCATGTTATTATACAATTACTTTAATTATCAATTGTCAAATTTATAGACGAAATAAAATATCGTTGTCATAAAAATCCATGATTCATATGTCAAATCATATATATAAATATAGATATATTAGGTTTCGCCTTTAACAATTAAGAAAATAATTTGATGTTTATATAAATCAATGTCAAATTATCCAAAATCCCAATACAACATAAAATATCACTTCACATCATATCATCACATAACATCATGTTTACACTTTCTTTATCACATGACAACAAGTTTAATATCACATTATTAAAAAAATCACATCATATTTACACTTTCTTTATCACAAGGCAACATGTTCACTATCACATAATAGGCTATAATGATAATAAGTCTTTGCCATTTCTGAAATTTCATCACATGTTTAATGCTATCAATTGGATGATTATCAAAACTCATCCATTTTTTAATAATATCACATGATTTCACTATCAGGGTTTGCAATCGAGTTCGGACCTGGGTGCCCAGTCATTTTCGTCAGACTTGGACTCGGTCATGGTATCGAGTCTGGACCCGGATCCAAATTAGAATTTCCTTGTGTTTGTGGTATTTTTTCATGAATTGTTTTTCACTTCTATTATGTATCATTATTCATTGTTGACTAGCCAATGCTGCAAGTGGTTAACTCAGGTCACTGGCACGTGCATGTTATGTTCACGCTAATTGTTTTACCATACATATTCGTCGAGCTTTCCTTGTGGCCACGATTGAAAGAAAGACATTTTCGCCTATTCTCGGCATAACTATGGGCAAATGTAAGCTCTGTGAACATGCCTCACACATCAAGAATATAAGTTTTTGAGAAAAACACATAAAAGCCAAACATCTCACCACCAAAGTATAAATGACAAAAAACCTTTGGACTGACACTTTATAGACATCCGACTATCTGTCATTATCATCAAGCTAGCATTAATCAGACAAATACAATCACATATCTTCAATCATCACTTTACATTCATCACATTACAAATCAACAATCATCACATAACATATCAACAATCATCACATATGATATCAACGATCGTCACATCACATATCAACAATCATCACATTACAAATCAACAATATTCACATAACATATCAACAATCATCACCTAACATAACAACAATCATCACATTACATATCAACAATCATCATATAACATGTAAACAATCATCATATAACATTATTAACATCATCACATTAAATATCAACAATCATCACATAACATATCAACAATCATCACATAACATATCAACAATCATCACATATCAACAATCATCACATTATATAATACAATCATCACATTACATATCAACAATCATCACATAACATATCGACGATCATCACATAACATATCAACGATCATCACATTACAAATCAACTATCATCATATAACATATCAACATTCATCACATTACAAATCAACAATCATCATATAACATATCAACAATCATCACATTACATATCAACAATCATCACATAACATATTAACAATCATCACATAACATATCAACGATCATCACATTACATATCAACAATCATCACATAACATATTAACGATCATCACATAACATCAACAATTGTCACCTAAAATAACAAAAATTGTCACCTAAAATAACAAAAATTGTCAACTAAAATAACAAAAATTGTCACCTAAAATAACAAAAATTGTCAACTAAAATAACAGAAATTGTCAACTAAAATAACAAAAATTGTCAACTAAAATAACAGAAATTGTCAACTAAAATAACAGAAATTGTCAACTAAAATAACAAAAATTGTCAACTAAAATAACAAAAATTGTCAACTAAAATAACAAAAATTGTCAACTAAAATAACAAAAATTGTCAACTAAAATAACAAAAATTTCACCTAAAATAACAAAAATTGTCAACTAAAATAACAAAAATTGTCAACTAAAATAACAAAAATTGTCAACTAAAATAACAAAAATTGTCAACTAAAATAACAAAAATTGTCAACTAAAATAACAGAAATTGTCAACTAAAATAACAAAAATTGTCAACTAAAATAACAAAAATTGTCACCTAAAATAACAAAAATCGTCACATTACATATTGATTGATATTGAAATCATGTCACATATTTCCAATCAGTTCCACAACATTAAACCTAATATCACATCAATATTTTATAAAGTATTGTCTGTATCATTAGCTACACTAAACCACAGGGGGTATTCACAGAAATGAAATTGAATTTTACATGCTAATTTAATTGGGTTTGATATTCAAAACCTGAATGTATAAAGGCTGATCAAATATTCTTATATCTAATAATTCTAAGGATGTAACAATTGTTTGCCCTAAATACACCTGATCACATTCATCAGATTAAATTACGAGCAATCTTATAACCTGAACAATTAGCACAATGTAATAGTAACAATATTGACCATTTGGCATCTGTCAGTGTCACAGAGATGCTATAAAATGACTATTTATTTAAAACCATATAGTGTCATAGTGGTGTTAGCATTTGATTCATGCCATTTAGAATGATGTTATGAGATGACCATATAGCATGATGTTATGACATGGCCATATAGCATGATGTTATGACATGGCCATATAGCATGATGTTATGACATGACCATTTAGAAAGATGTTATGACATGACAATTTAGAATGATGTTTTGACATGACCATAAAGCATGATGTTATGACATGACCATATTCAATAGCATGATTTTATGACATGGCCATTTAGCATGATTCTATGACATGACAACTTAGCAAGATGTAATAACATGACCATTTAGAATAAAAGTTATGACATGACGATTTAGCATGATCCTATGACATAACCATTTTGATTGATGATTTGACCATTTACAATAAAGTTATGACATAACGATAAAAGCATGATCCTGTGACGTGACCATTTAGAATGATGTTATTACGTGACCATTTAGCATGATCCTGTGACGTGACCATTTAGCAAGATGTAATGATATGACCATTTAGATTGATGTTATAAAGTGATCATTTAGAACGATGTTATAACGTGACCATTTAGAATGATGTTATGACCTGATCATTTAGAATTATGTTATGATGTCATCATTTAATATGATCCTATGACGTGACCATTTGGCATGACAATTCCTTATCAGTATTGCTATAATATGAACCTTATAAGGCGCAGAAGAGTGGGACATAAAACTTCATTAATTTCATTTCATTTTGATATTAAGTGATGTTATTTTGAGACCACTTATATAACATATCAATATACAATATTATATACACAGTACTGGTACTGGTTTACTACTATTCCAGACTTTCAATTCAAGAGTCAAGGCACCCATGACTTTAGAATCATTTGTGTTGTCTGAAAGTGTTTTATGTTAACTCTAAGTCTAAAAGAGAGTCTGTCAAAAACAATGTTGTGAATGACTTGTTTTGTAAAATTCTGAAATATGGCTTTCTGTTCAATAAAAAAATTTTCTTGGATATAAAATAATGCCATCAAAAGAACTTTTACAAATATTAATAATAACAAGAAAAATACTTTTTTTGTCTTTTTTTACCATTATTGGAATTTTCAGGAATCCCTACCAATATTTTTGTTCCATCTGATTAATTATTTGAAACTAATTAACATAAATGAACCAAACAGATTTTTGTAGTCAATACATTCAAATGCAAATATCAAGTATATATTTCAATACAAATGGGAATTTTCTCATGTTTTGGTTAAGATTCATTGAGAAATTTCGGCCGAAAAAACTCTGGGGACAATTTGGGTATTTGTCCATATACTCACCTATTATTCCTAAAGGGAAAGCATCCGATATGTCATTTTTATATCCATTTGTTTTGGTGACCGACACAACAGCTAACAATGTCCAAATTAACAGCAAAGAAGATAAAACCCTCATTTTTCAATACATATCCCCGTACCGATGGTGAACGGTTCAAAAATTTGGTAAAATCCGTTTACAACGTTAAAAACATGTCTGATCCAAGTGAAATTCAGTACTACATTTCCCAATATGGCAGTATAAACCTGAATATTCATGAGTTAATGTGATGTCACGTGTGACGTTTCTTCATTGATTCATTATTGATCCACGCATTCAGGCCGGTATGAGTTCTTATTAAGAAAATTATATACAACATTTTGATTTTGAGTGGTGTATAAAAAAATACTAACACGATATTGAATTCAAAATATATTCAAGAAATATCCAATAATGTTTTAGCATTGTGTTTCAAATATTCAAATCCTAAATTACCCCTACCATCTGTTAAGCTATTTCCAATATCGTGATAACCCATACCGTTGATAACGGTAAATCAATGGCAGTATTAATAAGATATAATATCGGCCCAACTCCCCCGAATGTTTACCTAGATAAAAACAAGGTTTAGAATGATAAACACCACTTTTCTTTATTCATTCTTTCATTCATTTATTTTATTCAAGAGACGTACGTATTTTACTTTCACGGTTAGGGCTTCTTTTCCTTCTTTCTCAAACATGTGGGCAGTCCTAAACGCACTTCGTTTTTTAAAACAGATACGTTCCTCTTTCAGTCTAAGAAAGGGAATTTGCCTGCAGATATATTAGGATGTTAAATGTAGGGTCGAAGATAGTTCGCATACAAAAGATATTCAAAGTAAGTGTGATCAGAAAGAAGTCAGCAGCTAAATAAAACTTTAACGCTTTTTTAAGGACAAGGGCAATAACTCAATTGTTCTGATTTTCAGTACTTGATAACAAGCACTAACACCAAGTTTCGTCAATACTTGTCATAAATTGCCTTCTAGAGCGCCAACGGGCGATTGGGGACGGATGGACGAATTTGTGTGGTGTTAATATATGTACAAAATTGCCAAATTTAAGCTTTCGTTTTAACACTGGCTAAGATCTTATTGATGAAGCATTAATCGGATTGTCCATTACTGTATTGCATTACTTTATAAAGGCACGACAATAAAGCTTCTGGAAATTAATCTGTTTTTGAAAAGTTCATTACAAAAATCACCCCTTCGTCTGACATCCATGACGTCATAGCGCATTTGCTCATTTCTCCATGTGAATCAGATTTGAAATTAAGATAGGCATCTGTCATGTTGAATGTTTCACCAATTAACAACAAACTGAGAAGTCAAATATATACTGCTAATGAGTTGTTATTCGCACAAGCTCATCTCTGTCAGCAAAGTAGACCCTAAACAATACTATCACTTAAAGGATGTAAACAAAAATTCAATATTAAAGGAGTAATACGTCAACTCCCAATTGACTTATTTATATAATACAATATTATATAATATAATTTATGCCCTATCTGTAAATGATCTTACAAAACAATACTTCAACAAAAGTTTCTAGTTGTTAAAGGGATACTGCGTCTATGAACATGCAATTTTTAGTTCTTAAGAACGGTCAATATGGTTATATATATATATATTCACCAGTAAGCTTGTCTGGTGTCAGAAAGTAACAGAATCCCTTTAAATCTGGAAAACTCACACAACGAAGTCATTTTTGGAAAAACGCTTAATCAATTTATCAGGCGTTTTTCAATATTTGTGGACAATTACTTAGTTTTTTTATATTCATTTATGTCATTTATGGCAGCAGGGTATTTTTACTGATGAATAGTCCTCTTATTGGCCTAATTTCAAATTCATGTTAAAACAACGAGTGGTCAATTTAACAACTTTCAAACGTTCTGGACACCTTTTTTTAATTTCGAAGGTGAGCTTTAAACACTATTATTGATTATCGATCCGATATCGCTTTAGCAACGATCTTGACTACAAGTAGGTTTCCATTAGCAAGTAAAAATATAGTGGCGTTCTGGAAGGTGTGTCAATACAAGGGAATTTGTGAAGGAAAGTACATGTAGAATGTCGGCGACCTTGACGGTCATGGGGATCTTATAAAGATCAAAAAGGTATTAGACAGCGTTTCCTGCAATCCTTGCGCTCTATAAGGCGATTCCTGGCGCTCATACAGAGCGTAAGGAGATCGCCACCGAGTAAAATGTGGGTGTAAAGTCTGATTAGTCAAAATTAAAGTCCCTTAAAACAATAATGTTTTATAACAATGGTGGGACGAGACATCAATGTATTTATTCTGTACGCATATAATTCAGGATTCTATAAATAAATAAATAAATACTGAAGTCTACGATTGTGCCAGTTACAATAGATAATATTCTAGATCTTATTTGATATTCTCTCATTTCTTTGAATAATATATTTTTAAGATTTGGAAATTTGGAAAAGGAGATCTATTTCTTGCGTCTCGCGTCATCGCCACAGATATATTTTTAAATTCTATGCATATTAAAAATTGCGAATGCTTTGAGAAGGATAAGATTTAAGACGTCGATATCATATCAATATATAATGTATTTCCTTTTAAAATATCCTTATCAAGCAAATTTCAGTATATTTATGGAATATAGGCCTGTTGGCTATATTTAAACTAGTTGGGAGTATGAGATACATCCGAAGCCATAACTCCGTCTAAAGCCATATTAAAACAAACATGGCAATTTGAAAAAAAAAAAAATAATAAAGGGATTGTTCGCCATACAAGGGCCCAGATAGCTTGAATTAGATTGGAATCGATGTAATCAGCCATTAAGAGGGACATAGAGTGTAATGGACTTCGATTCTATATACAATTTAAATTAGAAGATCTCCACTTAAACCGTTAAATTTCCTAACATAATTTGTTAAACTACGTCTGCTACCAAAACTAGTTATCAAACGAATTCTGGGGAAATATCGATAATGTGACATTCCTGGACTCGCCTACGTCATAGAAAATGTCTTGGAGACATGTGGGTTAGGATTACGACATCGGTTGCTAAGGAAATTCTGCAATAGGTAAAAATATCAATGAATATGTCGATCATAAAGACAAGAATCTCTGCATATTGTCATTACGAGAAGAGACCGTATGTTAGTGACTAGAGAAAGGAACTTGTGTGGGTTTTACAACGCAAAAGGCCTGTATACATATACCCATGTCTTTTTGAAGGGCGGTCATTTTTTTTATTACATATATAGATTTTCCTAGTGATGGAAATGTAAGTATTAAAAGGACCTAGAACCTGTTATGTCGTCCAATAGCTGATAGTGATCAATATTAGCAATTATGCCTATAACCGATGATGATTGATCTCTATCAGTCTTAACACCACCAACGTAGATTCAGTTTACCAGACCCAAAAAGTAAACAAATATTCCGATGTACAATTTGTTTAAAAATACACCAGTAAACTGATCATTGTTCCTATGATCAAGTACACGGCTGCAAAAGAAATACACATAATTTATACTACTACAGAAGAACATATATACAAATTATATACACATTCATAAGAAAAACGAGAGCCAGATCGGGTACTGTTCATAGAATGTCCAGTCTGATTTTTGTCATAAACTTTTCATTTCCATAATCATAAATATTTATGACAGCTGAGCTATTTCACTTTCAGTGTATTCTGATGCCATGTATTTTCCACCTTCCTACCTGAGAAAAAAGACACCACGACATGCCAGTGCTCTCTAAATGGGCGCTGGGGCAGTCAGATGCAAAAATCACCCCCCCCCCCCTTACCGTCAATGCAATCCTTACTATGCTACTGGAAGCTCAAATATACGAACATTCCTATTTAAAATAGAAAGATAAGCAGACGCCTGATAGTAGTTTTTCACCGCGCGAGAAATTGAATTATTGACTGAAAGGAGACGCTTTATTGACTTTGTTTCCATTCTCTCTAATTTTAGATTCACCAGCATTACATCTTGTATAAGTTTAATGCCAATTAAAGCTGTTTTTTTTTATAGATGTATTCGATATTCAGTCGACAACAAGCCAGCTTCACATTACTCCGCTCAGCCAACCAAGTCAACAACTCAAGCTTAACTTTCATGGTTCTAGATAAAGTCAACAACTCACGCTGAACTTTCATGGCTCTAGATAAAGTCAAATTAACAATGCTCTAGACTTCAGTCAAAATAACATGGCTCAAGATAAAGTCAACAACTCCAGTCAAATTAAGATGGCTCTAGATCGTCAACAACTCCAGTCAAATTAACAAGGCTCAAGATAAAGTCAACAACTCCAGTCAAATTAAGATGGCTCTAGATCGTCAACAACTCCAGTCAAATTAACAATTCTCTAGATAAATTCAACAACTCCAGCCAAATTAACAATGCTCTAGATAAAGTCAACAACTTCAGTCAAATTAACAATGCTCAAGATAAAGTCAACAACTCCAGTCAAATTAAGATGGCTCTAGATAAAGTCAACAACTCCCGTCAAATTAACAATTCTCTAGATAAAGTCAAAAACTCCAGCCAAATTAACAATGCTCTAGATCGTCAACAACTCCCGTCAAATTAACAATTCTCTAGATAAAGTCAACAACTCCAGCCAAATTAACAATGCTCTAGATAAAGTCAACAACTTCAGTCAAATTAACATGGCTCAAGATAAAGTCAACAACTCCAGTCAAATTAAGATGGCTCTAGATCGTCAACAACTCCAGTCAAATTAACAATGCTCTAGATAAAGTCAACAACTCAAGCTAAACTTTCATGGCTCTAGATAAAGTCAAATTAACAATGCTCGAGACTCCAGTCAAATTAACAATGCTCAAGATAAAGTCAACAACTTCAGTCAAATTAACATGGCTCAAGATAAAGTCAACAACTTAAGCCAAAATAACATGGCTCAAGATAAAGTCAACAACTCCAGCCAAATTAACATGGCTCAAGATAAAGTCAACAACTTTAGCCAAATTAACAATGCTCAAGATAAAGTCAACAACTCCAGCCAAATTAACATGGCTCAATATAAAGTCAACAACTCCAGCCAAATTAACAATGCTCTAGATAAAGTCAACAACTCCAGCCAAATTAACATGGCTCAATATAAAGTCAACAACTTTAGCCAAATTAACAATGCTCAAGATAAAGTCAACAACTCCAGCCAAATTAACATGGCTCAATATAAAGTCAACAACTCCAGCCAAATTAACAATGCTCTAGATAAAGTCAACAACTCCAGCCAAATTAACAATTCTCTAGATAAAGTCAACAACTCCAGCCAAATTAACATGGCTCTAGATAAAGTCAACAACTTCAGCCAAATTAACATGGCTCAACATAAAGTCAACAACTTCAGCCAAAATAACATGGCTCAAGATAAAGTCAACAACTTCAGCCAAATTAACATGGCTCAACATAAAGTCAACAACTTCAGCCAAAATAACATGGCTCTAGATAAAGTCAACAACTCCAGCCAAATTAACATGGCTCAAGATAAAGTCAACAACTTCAGCCAAATTAACATGGCTCGAGATAAAGTCAACAACTTCAGCCAAATTAACATGGCTCGAGATAAAGTAAAAAAACTCAAGCTAGATTAACATGGCTCTACATCCAGTCGACAACCTAAAGTAAATTATCTGGATCTAGTTTCAGTCGACAATCCAAGCCAAGTCTATATAGCTCTCGATTTGACCCACAAAGGTTCCTGTTATGTTGGATTTTTAACGAGCCAGCTTAAATGGTATAATTCTTTTGTTTTAGAAAGAATTCCGAAACCTAACTGACTGGATAATTTCAGGAATCGGTTGGACCGATTCCAATATTTGATATAAAAGTCGGGTCAATGCAGAATTTAGACGAGGTAGTTATCTGTCGTTAAATAGGCCTTTACAGGAAATTAGGTTTTAACACGAACTTGACCTGTCATACATATTTTATATCATCATTATATCACTTCTATAGGAAGGGATGACCATTTTAACCAGTGTCTACCAATATTAATAATTTGATTTCAGAGAAGGGAGGGATTGATTCTCCCAGATGAACAGGCCTATCCCTATTACTTACATTGGGGAACACTATTTTTTTTAACTTTCTGTTGCGTTGGATAATTCAACTAATTTTAAAGGAGTTTTAGGCTTTGATTTCAAATTTGAAATTAGTTTGTTTCCCACAAGATCTAATTTTCATGCAATTTTAGGTTTATAAAATTGTGAACGTACATAAACCATATTATCGAATGAAGCTTGAAGTGAATATGAACTGGATCGTTTTATCGCTTCTGTATAAATAATATGTTTGGTATTATACGAAAGGTAATATAAGGTTTTTAAATTCTGACAAGGATTCTGGGTACATGATCTTTCAGTAGATAATTTAAATGAATAGCTCATGTGTGGACAGAATAATTCACTCATGCTTTAATTAAGTCAGTTGACTTAATTAATAATATTTAATTCAATCACAATCCCTCGATAGTTATATTGGGTGGAATGGTCACACAATCATGTCTCTAATAGTCAACTAACACAACTAATTAGTATTTTATAATATTTAAAATGCACATACAAAATATACAATAACAGTGCCAATATTGCTTATCCTCCATAGAAGATACCAGCAATGTCGAATTTTTGTTCGTGTTCCAGAAACATGAGCTATGTTAAGGCCTTATAATAATGAAGCTCAAATTCAATATTGTTTAATGACTCGAACTCGAGAGTTTGAAGCTAATAGATGGATGAGCGGACTTTGTCGAGGAATAAATAAAAACCCAACCCCCGTAGAACGAATAGCTGATGCAAAGTCGTGTCAAATTCTAAAGTAGCATTTAGATGATTTCATCCCTTCAAAGTTGACTTTAGGAATTATTAAACTTAGTTGAGCTTCAGAGTTCATCTTGCTAATATGGTTATCTTCGCTTCTTTAGACAATAGGAAAATCGGTGAGTTGAAACAAATGTTGTTACAGAACAAAGTAATCTACAATTTTATTGAAGGCAATCTCGTCTTTACATCGAGGAATGAAAATTATTGACAAGTTTGATTTTCCCCCACCTTTCAATAAAAAGCTTAGTGAACACATTTTATTCTATAGATACATAAAGTCTAAATGATAATATCAGAATGATGATTAAAAAAGGCGTAAATTTCCTATAAAATTGTCTCATTAAACAATACTGCCTGGGGTATCAAATAATCCGTTTAAAATCACGCTCTTTAAAAACTCCTAGGGTGAAATTTCAACCTACGCTGGGATCGAACATACGTTTTAACTTCATTCTGCACTTGCTAGGACAGGGAATTGGCTGAGGAGGTATGATTCCCCATCAAATGATTCATTATGTGCATACTCTTAGTAGATGATTAATGTGGCTATACCACACGATCATGTTCAAATCAGACGCTTACAGTGAGTGGCCGAGTCATTGAAGTTGCGTAACTATACTATGGGGGGGGGGGGAGGGGCTCAGACATTCAAGTGTGACGTGTCAGCGGCACCATCTGCACTTGCTGGGACAGGGAATTGGCTAAGGAGGTATGTTTCCCCATCAGAAACCAAGATTAAAAAAAAGCTGTAATACTAAATTCGATCCATTTGGTTTTCTTTGTGAAAATGAAAAAGAATATAAGTCTCAACTTCATATGTGTATCGTTCTTTTTAGTTTTCTTAAGAGAGCTTTATCCTCAAGTTCTTGTGCTGCTCTGAGAACCTGTCAATGAAATCCTCTTTGGATGTAGTGAGTTCTCGCTCAATATGCAATACTCCGAGATCGCTTAATCGAGTGTTTGTACATTCCTCAAATAATTTTTTGAAAAGCTGCGTTCGTAAGCCGGCGATGATACTGAAAATTGCAATTCTGATTTTGCAAAGACGAAATAATGCACTGAAACTTTTTGGTCGAAGTTCCCCATAACAATCAAGCAATAATAATTCGAGCCAAACATGACAAATGTCTAACTTTGCCAAAATAAACAAATTAAGCTCATGCGTTGCTGAATACCTACTATTTGGACCCCAGGGACTTAAAATATCCCAAAGAAACCCATTAACAGGTAAGTTTGCCCTCTGGAATATCGTCTTGATATGTTGTGCAAGAGTAAGATAATACATGTTGAAGAGCTCTTTGTAGTCTCTCGATGTTCTAAAATATAAAGCAGTTGTCTCCCTTTAATAGACTTTCTCTTAGCGGACAATAAAATCCAGTTGTTCTACATATCTCTATTTATCTCTTTAAATTTTTTTTCAAGAAACCCAATTAAATTTGAAAGTTGTCTTACTAGACATGTTTTCATTCTGCCTAGTCAAAAAACAATGAGCTCAAAAAGTTACAAAGCTAGAGATTATATATAAATGTTGAAGAGGTCTTTGTAGTCTTTCAATGTTCTAAAATAAAGTAGTTG
The DNA here is from genome assembly GCA_030562195.1 of Nipponacmea schrenckii. Lineage (NCBI taxonomy): Eukaryota > Metazoa > Mollusca > Gastropoda > Lottiidae > Nipponacmea > Nipponacmea schrenckii. The sequence continues at coordinate 4,740,189 of CM060203.1, read as the reverse complement.
CCTCCCTTTAGTAAATTTTCTGTTGATGATACCTATCACCTTAGTTTGGACAAAATCGCGCGATGTTTCTAACCTTTTCCAAGTATACACACTTTTACCAGATATGTTTTATTTTGTGACCCTGTATAAAGCCGTTATTATACGGTAATTATTGAAGCTTCCATAGTTTAGACTAAATTTTGGTTGAAAGTGAATCAATGTTCACAATTTCATTGGCACCTTGCATGTGTTTGTGGCCACTATTTTGTCGAACACTACCCCATTCACTGCTCCTTACATTTGGATGCCCGAAACCAGGCTATAAGTAAGCTACCAATAAAACTAAGAAACTTTAGGTAGGCCTATTATCTTACTTAATGGAACAAACTCAAAGTTTGAATCAGCTGATATCTTAAAAAATGTCCATACTTTCCTTACTCTTTTAAAATTATTCAAAAATTTTATCTTGGGACTTTGTAAAGCCCATGTTAGTTTTCGAAAATGTCAATTCTATTTGTGGGACTCAAATATTTTGATACATATCTTAAAACTGTGTAAATATGTTTGAGTTTGTGTACAAACACAATATGTCATATATTTTATATCAAGTATTTTATATTCTGTATCGAAATATATAATGTAATTTATTATAGCCTGTTCCCTAATCTTATTAATGTATTAATAGAAGAAGAGTTTATAAAAAATGGTACCTGCTTCCCTACAGATTTATGAATGGTCATTAATATCACACACTTCTGATCCGCTCCCATGAGCTTTGGCACCCACTTCGCATAAACCCTTGTCAAAATTTGTTTATGATTAGTTGCCCATTCCTCTCAGGATGCCCATAACGCTGGGCAAATGTCGAGTGGTGGTCAATCGTCCATAAATCATCTCCATGTAATGTACCCGGGTAATGTTTTGCGAAATGGTTGCTGTTAAGGACACATTTGGATCATAAACAGACAGTCTAGTAAGGGAGGTAAGTCGGTAAAGATATTAGCGCCTGTTACATAATTCGATGGCATATTATATTATTTGATTCAAGACGACCAGATCCCATATGGTGGCTCAACTCAAGTTCAACAAGATCGTGAAAAAAGAAAGAACAAAGGCAAGTGTCCAGATTTCTTTTTATCACTGTGACAAATTGTACAGACAAGTCCTTGAACACGAAGATCAAACGACGGGCACCTGTCGACCTTGTCCCGGACAGAACTTTTATAAAACCTCTCAACAAAACAGCAAAAGATGTGGATGACCCTTAAATTTGAATAATTCATTCAATCGCCTTTATTTCACTCTTTTATATTAGCTTGTTGTTCAGTAATGAATTCATTATTTTCAGTTTTTAGAACTCAAATATCAATTAAATAACTTGTCCTGCCCCTTCCGCCATCGGCCATTTCGTCTCATGGAATGAATTACTGTTTTTGTCCGAAAACTGTTGAATTTTGAAGTTTCAGACAGTAATTATTAGAGGTTGTTCATTAGTACAAACACAACAAAACAATCATCCATAAACGGATATCAGAAGGGTGCAGGTCCGACAGGTTATTGAGAAGAAGCCCCTGAAAGTCTGTAATGGAATGTTCAAGTACAGATGACAGAAGCCAAACGACAGGGAAATTATTCACCAACTATTCAGTAAGAGAATGGTCATTGTACTGCTTCTTTACATTCTAACGAATAAGGCTCAGCTTCAAGTGTTTTTTTAAATCATTTGATACCTTACAACCTAGCTGTTGTTGATATAAAGCAATGGTCCTGAAGTATTGATGATTGACCTTATAGATCTGGTGGCTCTAGTATTCAGGTACGAAATAAACTGGAAGGCGCATGCCCTTGATGTTGTCTTGATTGAGCTATAGGAAAGACGAACAGAGCCAAGATAACGATTATAGCCGGCTCCAGTTCCATTTTCAACAGGCCTGACATGTTTTACAGCCTGTTTTAAGTCTTATTTCAATCCAAATGACTGAACAATTGTATAATATTAACCCCTCAGAGTTCTGGTTATTAGAGGCTATCACGTTTTTCAAAAGAAAGTTTTTGTTCTTAACAGGCTAAAACTTAATAGGTTCAAAATCGTTCTCTTCGAATTCAAAATTCCCCTGAATCCAATTTGAATGATCGAAGATGGCTTATGTAATGTATACACCGCCTTATGTTGTCGATATTCGAAGTTGTATTAAGGCGTGGATAATAAGTTGTTTTCTCATCCTTAATATCAACTTTTCTTTGTATGATTTATAAACCTAAACCAATGTTTTTAAGGAAAATGTTAATGGTTTGAAGTGGCTCATTACGATATGATCCAGCCCTGTTCAAGCGGTGAGAAAAGCGGAAATTACACACGATAATTTCGAAAAATACACAAAATATGACAAAGACGAAACCAAACAAGTAGGAAATGAATCGAACTCACCCCATCTCGTTTGTCTCATGTTGCCAATAAAGTCAGATTCTTTTCCAACTGATGTTTTTTAACAAATTTATCATTTTGAAAAATTCTTCTATAAATTATATAACAATATTCTTTTATTTTTGTCGAGATAGTATTAAATCACTAACCACACCAACAGTGGCGAGAAACAATTTGGACATACATAATGGGCCATGTTTTAATTCAGCCTTTACAGAATATACATTAAATTACACTAAATTCGTGAAATAGCTTTATGTAAATGCCCCATTCTCGAGCAATTATTTAATGTTCAATGCTCTACATCAGTGCTTCTCAAACTGTTTTGTATAAGATTTTCCCTTTGGCGAAATGTGTCGTAACTCCCCACCCCTTCCTAACTTAAGCGGTTTAGTGAACGCGGACGGCAAGTTCCGCAGACTCGAAGCAACTGGAGGAGGATATCGGAAGCGTTCTTCACCCGGGGAAATTTTTGAAATTGGGATTAATTTTCGTGCATTCCGGCCAGCAATCCCCTTACATCGGGCGCCCCCTTATCTCGGATAAGCTTGATCCGCTCCTGGAAACACAATACGAGAGTACAAATACAAGATTTCAAACAAAGCTCCTTAGTGTTCAATCACCAACAGCACGTTTATCTCTCGTGATGCTTATAGTTCGAAGTATATTCCCCATTTTTCAGTCATTTCCCAATTCCCACCTTCCCTCTAAATCCTCCCGCCCCAGTTCCCCTTCCTTTCAAATCCCCCCCTGATCCGAGGTCCGTATGGACCCCGGTTGATAAGCACTTCCTACAATTTCATTGGATTTAGAAATCCACTTTTACCTGTAGGCCTATTTTGGATCGATTAGCAGTCAATGATAAATTACAACTCTTTTAAAATTCAAATGAACACGATTTACATGCAAATTACTTGAGAACATTGTCAACTGTGACAACAATACAAGAGACAAAACATTTAGATCTGTTGTTGTAATCCAGGCTGTGACGTATGGATGGTGACTAAGAAGGCGATAAGATGCAAGGTTTGACAAGTCCTGTTAAAAAGTCTAAATTTTCTTAGGCTAGGCCGAAGTTCTATCTCAAATAATGACTTTTTTTTGACCAGCAGACGTTTCAAATCAAAATCTAAAGCTTTCTTAATGAACAAAGTAAACTAACATTTTTTGTTAAAATAAGGGAACAAATTGTTACAAAGTGAAAGTGTCGTGATTGGGTCAGTCAATATTAGTTATTTTCACTCATAATAATTTCTAGTAATAATCATAATTTTATTTCACTTTTCATTATGATTAATAATAGCCCGAAGAGCTACACCCATCTGTCAATCAAACGGAGATAGAATTTTAATCACCATTTCTTTGTTTGTGCTAATTCAATCTCTTCAAAAGTCAACACTAATAAAGGTTTTTCTGTGTAAAATCAGTGAAATCTTTCTACTGTCCATTACGACTTCCTTAATTTCATTACGGACATCTTCCACATTTTAAGGTTTTTAATTTTTTCATTTTATTAAAGACGTCACATCTGTCATTTCCATATTACCTCTAGAAATTTGTCATCTAAAGATATTTGAGACTCACAATTCCTAATGACTAACCACAGCAATGGTCCAGGTGTAGGAAGGAACAAAACTCGATTTCCCATTTCAGGCGACATTTAAGTCCACATTGCTAGGCTGATATTGTTTTTGCATTTTAGTTAATAAACTTACTTTCTGATGATTCGAAAGAATTTACACTTGTTCAAATTAATTTCAATAAGCATGACTGTGAAGCTCGCAATTTTTAATCTAAAAAAAGGAAAAACCTAAACGCTTTTGTAGATTTTCGACCGATGATAGATGGACAAACAGAGTTTGACTAATCAAACGCCTTCCTATGAAATTATCACGCTGTGTTGGTAACAGGAGAAAAAAAAGCAATCTTCAATCTATCGCTTAAACTTTCTAAAGGTTTTTTCTTCGTTCGAATGAAAACGAATGCGATTATCGGAGCGCAACTCTTGAGTGGCGATAACCACTAATTTGCCAGAACTAGCCATTGTTTGTTTCTTAGCAACCGTTACTAGGTCGGCCATGATGAAGTGACAAGCTTGAATTATAAAATTTCGACTGAAAAACATCTTGAAAAAGAAACGTTCGATACAGTATGACAGAGAAGCAGTCTTGCTGAAGACGAAGGACAATTAGCTCTTTCAAGTCTATGTAGTTAATGACATCTTCGAGATGTTCCGTAAATTTCTAAAATACCGTAGGCCTATTGGAAATCCACCGTGTAAAAAATGAGTTGACTGCCTTATTTCAACTGAAGGTGTTTTGTGCCATTTAGAGTACTTAACGCCTATATATGGTCTGATTAGAGCGCTAAAATCGCAAACAACATTAATTAACATTAGCTTTATTTAGTATTAGGTTATGTCAAGGCATCTGAATGCGTAGTAGATTAGTCCTACCTATATATCCTAGCTTCCGGTGAGATTTAAAATAAATTCTAGTTTAAATCCAGGCTTACTTTTACGCCAAATTGTGTCTGAAACCTCGGAACGTAAACTGATGAATCAGACGAGCTGTTGGGATTCGCGGAGATATCGCACGAGTGTCGTCGAATGTAATTTTCGCAGACGACATCTTGAAGCTGTTTTGTAGATGCCCATCACTGGCTTGTGACATTTTCAAGATGGCTGTGCTATTTCTTAATTTTCATACAAGGAGTAATCCAGTATTTTCGTTCTCCTTGAAAAATAGTAAAATGCCTGGGGTCGTCTGGATTCCTATTATCATTCTCGTTGTTCCGAATTCAGAAGATGATTTCAGAATTGTACTATTAAGTCATTACGACTGGTATCATGTGACTTATTGCTCATTTCAAAAGCTTTGATGTTATCTCCTAAACTCTTCTGCTATATTTTTGTTGGATTTTGTCAAATCTGTTTACTGGTTGATTTTGATGGATTGGCCTATTCGAATGGGATAATATAAAAAAAGTGAAATAAGTCAGGAATTTTGTCGAAGTCAGCAGTAATTATAGTCGATAAGAAGCTTCAAAGATTAATTGTTGCAGTTCGAATATATTATAAAAACTACCAAGTAGCATTTAAGATTAAAACAATAAGATTCTATGTTTGATTGATTTTTCTTAACTTTGTTTACTTCAGGGAAGGGCGGATTTGGAATACACAAATCGGAAATCAATCAGCCAATATGGTTTGTTTTGTTTAAGATTCCACTTAAATTTTTACTTACTTTTAATTTCATATTCCAAAGGTAGTTAAGGTTTGCCTATTTTTTCTGTAAATACGGTTAATATCATGTTTAAGTATTTTACGATAGTTATATATTTTTCGTTAGGTTCATATCAAGTCTCAGTATTTATGCCAGTTTTATATTTTTCATCAGGTTTATATCAAGTCTCAGTATTTTACACCAGGTCTCAGTACATTATATCAGGTTTATATTTTTTTTTCATCAGGTTTATATCAAGCCTCAGTATTTTATGCCAGCTTTATATTTTTCGTCAGGTTTATATCAGGTCTCAGTATTTTACATCACGTTTATATTTTTCGTCAAGTCTCGGTATTTTATATCAGGTTTATATCAAGCCTCAGTATTTTATGCTAGTTTCATGTTTTTCATCAGGTTTATATCAAGTATCAGTTTTTTACATTCAGGTTTATATTTTACACCAGGTTTTTATCAAGCCTCAGTATTTTATGCCAGTTTTATATTTTACATCAGCTTATATTTTTCGTCTGGTTAATATCGGGTCTCAGGATTTTACATCAAATTTATATCAGGTCTCAGTATATTTCATCAGGTTTATACCAAATGTTAATATTTGACATGAGGTTATCAAGTTTTCATCAAGCCTCAGTATTATATGCAAGTTTTATATTTTTCGTCAGGTTTATATCAAGTCTTAGAATTTTACAACAGGTTTATATCAAGTCTTAGAATTTTACAACAGGTTTATATCAAGTCTTAGAATTTTACAACAGGTTTATATCAAGTCTTAGAATTTTACAACAGGTTTATATCAAGTCTTAGAATTTAACAACAGGTTAATATCAAGTATTTATATTTGACATCAGATTATCAAGTTTATATCAAATGTCAGTTTTTTACATCAAGGTTGTACTACGTTTTACTATTTGATACCAGGTTTGTGTGAGGTTTTAATCATATTTCGATTCTTTGGAATTGGTATTTTAAATATGAATGGTTAAAAATAAAATGCAAAACAAGTAACAGTTTTTATCAGTTGAATTGATGGCAAGTTTTAAAAAAAACTTGATCGAAGGATGTGGTATTTAGATAGATAAATATTAACAACAGGAAAGGAAACCCGTATAACGATTAATAAAATATAGGTTTCTAAATCAAACATTGTCATCATTTGACTTCTTTATCTTCATTTATTGATCATATGTCAATCGAATTCAACTCATTAGATACACATCAATTTGGTTAAGTGTAGAGTATCAACTCATTATAACGAAGCTTTATTTTACAAGGCCATTTTTTCTTGTCTTTCTGTTTTTTGGGTTTTTTTGGGGGGGGGGGGTGGTGAGAGTAGGGGTTGTTTTCATCATTCTGGTGTCAATGAAATGAAAAGAGTTTTACGTCCTATTCTTCTGTACCTCATGGGCTGGTGAAGAAGGGGCAACGCTATGCAAGGTGCAGTGCCTGGATGAATTACCAAGACAGCGGAATTAGTCCACTCTTTTCAACTGCAATTTTCAACTGTCAAGGGATCTTTAACGTGCACAGCCTGTAGCACACGCGGCATCGGTTTATTGTCCCATCCGATCAACTAGACGCCTTTTTCATGACAACCCTTGCGACCTGATTCGCTGACAGCTCGGCGGGGCTGACATAGTAACCAAGCACATGTAAATATCAGCATAGCAAAAACTTGATTGCCCCCGATACATTCCATGCTGAACATTAACACCGTACTCCATTGTCCATTAGAAAAAATGACACGGCCATCTAAAGGGTCAGTCTTTAAAATTGAATGACACAACACGTCATTCTCGGTGCCAGTTCTTGGGTTTCTTTAACGCAAATGATAGATTTTAAAATACCCAGGACCAACCTGTCAAAAATATTGGCATCTTCCGACATGATTACATCAATGATAAAAGACAATAAGGTTTTTATTCTTTCTAATTATCAGTTTTTAATTTTCTCTATTGTGCTCGTGTCACGTTTTAAATACTTTTATTTCTCTGTTTGCTCGATTATACATTTAATTCTAATCTATGATTTGCGATTTAAATAGTTTGCTCTCTTAACAACTCATTAGTTTCCGAGTTCTATAGCCATGGCTACAGCATTAATTCCATCGCACCAACAGATAGAGCCGGAAGTGCGAACTGGTGCTTATTTTTAAGAGTGCTTATATCATGGATGATACATTTTCTTTAACCGGTCTGAACCAGAAGTAACTATTCTTTTTGGCTAATTATCGATCAAAGTTAAAACCATAAAATTATAATCATTTAGCTGTCTTGAAAAATAAAACTGTGTCAGAATGTACTAAGGGTTTTAAAAAAAGAATGAAGAGTGATATCCATGTTTACCCTACAGTAATCATAGTAGTTCGGATGTAATTAGATGCTTTCTTACCAAACAATGTAAGCAATTGAAACAAATATTGCTCCTATCATATACTAGTAGCCCATATAGATATTTTTACCAAAGTCAAGACTGAAGCCCTATCATCTGATAAACCATTCCGTGTGATTACAGGCTATACTGTCATGTAAATGACAGAATTCAACCCAATTTTTAAACATTTAACTTTTAATCAGTAGATCAAGGAAGACTTAGTGGAACCCAAAATGAACTTCAATTTATTTTTCTTGAGATAACCACTGAGAGCATTTCACTGTCTTCAATAACAATGTAAATGGGAATTCTGTGTATGTTTTGGTTTTCTTGTTAATATTTTTACTAAACCCCACAGAGATTAGCAGGGTGCGTATTGTCTTTAGTACTTCTAGAGTGTTATTCGTTTATTTTCACTGGCCGCCATTTTTCAACAAAATGGCGGTGAGGAAACTTAAGCCAAATGTCGCAAGAAAATAAACGATTCTAAATTCGTCTAAAAGAATGACATAGGTTGTGTTGAGTTAATAATGGTGTTTGGATTCGAGCAATTTCATTGGCTGATACCCACCATTCACCAATCATTTTTCCGAATTTTAACTCCAATTTGTACGGTAAACGACAAACGGAAATGTCTACATTTTCCGCCTCTTATTTCAGAGATTTAGATGAAGATAAGATTAACTGTAGGTTTATTATTTTAGACGCTTTCTGGTGCCTGGTCAACACGAGCATCTAATGTGTTCTATTGTGGTTATGCCCCGAAAAAGAAAAATTAATTACCAAAAAAACGCGAACTTAAATTTGTATTTGCCCCTTTCTTTTCAGATTAACACACACTGAAATATAAAAAAATGAAATAAACTGTGGTGCGGTTTCTTCCCCTTAAAATCTTACTGATCAACAGAGTAGGGGTACAATAAAGTCTGAAACAATTAAGTAATAAGTAATTCTGGTAAAACGACATGGTTCCCTTGATCAGATCATGTAGATATGTTGATCATTCATTCTCGCAGTAATACCATCTGTCACTCAGTTTATTTATTCATTCCTGTAAAAGATAAGAGGTTAGTTGTGATGAAGATAGAATTGTTCGATAAAAACCTCCATTAGAGAGCTTTACATTAGTTTTAATTTTTTCCTTGATAAGTTTTATTTTCTCTGATTTTACCTTAGATTCCGTCAAAAGGTTCATTTTGCTCTATTACCATTTTCTGCTAGTCGAAGTCATGAAAAGAATAACCAACATTCAGATGTGCAAAGTGTCCTTTGAATTAATGTTACAATGGCAGATACCTAGAAATGCAACAAAAACGCAACGTTCATACTTACACTAATACGGACTCCCATAACCAGTTCATTACACAGCTTTGTTTACTGAAGTGCTTGCATATCGCAGAACGGACTTCAGGTTATTTCTACGAATACAGTGAACGACTTACCACATTTCATTTGAGATTGAGCAATATAAGAATGTGAATAGAATTTCACAGTTGTCATTATTAATAGCATGCGAAAGAAGTTCAGTCAGTATAAAATTCCTGAATAAAAGAAAAATATTTTAATGCATTGCTATTAAAACAGAAGAAAGATCAAATTTACTAAATAAACGACCATGCAGTGCAGATAGACCTCCTTCAGACACGCAGCTCATTTTACACCGCCCTACTAAAATGCCATTCAAGATTTAATACCATAAACTTGATAAAATTATGTTTTACCAATTTACTTGTAATGAAGGCGTATTTTATAACAATAACGAAGGACTACATGGTAGCGCGAAGTAGTCGTATTTGAGGATGGGCTCAACTAAGCGTTCCATGAACTATGCATTGCTTTTCACTTCTGGTTCGTCTCCACCGAAATACGGATTGGCTATTTCCATTGTTAAAATATCAACCACAGATGACAATACGTGATCATAATTCAATCACCTCATTGATTTGCAAAAAAATAGCCTACCACCGGACCTTTTGTGACCAAGTTTTAATATAACATATTTCAAACTTGGGTATGTGCAATGAGATTTTATCTATAGACGCAGCCGTAGATTTTAGAGCTATGCAGATCGTGTTCAAATACAACAATCCAACACACCCCAATTAAAGACATTGCACTATCGTGCTATCTCTGCAATCAATGAAAAATATTTTGGTGAAATACAAATTTAGTTTAATTTTGTCGTTTTGTATATGGGAATCTGGGTTTGTTTGAACTGTGGCGATCTGCAAATAAAGAAATCAAGTTCGTTCCTCTTAGACCGGTGTCTATAAGAGTTTTCAAGTGTTGACATTTTTTCTAAAAACTAGCTCAGAAATCCACTTTTCCTTGTGTGCAAATCATTAAAACTTAAAAGAGAATCAACGAAGAGTACCGAATGTACACATCCAGGTGCCATCATACGTAATGTCCGTTCGTTTCTCTGTATTTATATATTTTCACGGTTTGTTATTTTTGTTAATGATGATTACATACCCCGTTTTATCAAAAAGTTCAAGTTACGAAATTAGCGATTTGTTAAACTAACTAAAAGGGAAATATTTGTAGATCCTAGTTTCACTTTGTTGGTTTTGATCTCAAAATTAAAGTGTAAATCTGAATGTTTCGTTTCGGGTTTCGGAGTAAAAAATTGAAACGAAACTTCATGATCTGCGTTAAAACCAGATTGAAATCATGAGATTTGATTTGAAAATCTCATGTACACAATCTTTGCGATGCCAATTTCTTCCCAAACTGAATAACTTCCAATGTTCTTGGTTCTAATATGAACTATTGCTTGTATCCCATACATTAGATGATTATATCCTTACACAATTGTCATTAAGAAAGGGAAATGGTGTTCAGGGAACATTAAAACATGAATATGGGTTAGAATTTTTGGCCCAATGGATATGTCTGTCTGAAACACTCCCTCGTTTGTATGTGACACCATTTTAAATCATGTTGTCTGAAACGTTTGTTCTGAGCTACCTTCCATGGCGTTGTTTGGCGAATTTTTATCCGAGGTTGTGAATTATATAAGTGTATGGTTTTGAATAGTAGATCTACCAATAGGCTAGTATATTCATTAAAGTTTTATTCATACAAAGTCAATCTGAAATACGACATAATTAAGTGGGCACCATAAGGTATTTGCCAACTTATAGAAGTGCACTACGTGTAGCACTACGTGTACAATATGGGTGGTTATGCAGGAAATTTCAACTCTACGTGACATACAAATTATTTTCTAGAATTAGGAAAAAATCATATAAACTTACATATGAATGAAATGTTTAAAAAGTAAATTCGACAGAATGTCATAATATTTATGATTTTGATACAAAAAATGTCTGTAAAGATATAGAAATAGAATAACATGTCAATTAGATTAGAATAACAAATACATGTCAAATATTTCATCAACTGTGAAATATTGAATCAATATTTCATATTATCTTTAATCAAATCGGATTGTAAAGATTATAGTATTACCCAATAGGCTAATTTCATGTCCATTTTCAGGCTTGCGGTGTAGGTTTCTGGGACTTTTGAAAGCAAAACTCGGCTCGTATAATGCAATTGTTTCGATGATAATATGCATGATTGTATAGGGTTCTGAAAACAATTTTTGACTTTTTTAAAATATAGATTATCGCTGAATACATTTCTTTTTCGTACCACAAGTCCCTGGCCTGCATTTACAATCTGATCTGACAACATCAATGATATCACACTTGAAGTATTATGACGTAACTTAATCTAGTTTAATAATAATTAATGAACTAATTAGGAATTAATATAATCTAAATCCTTTCACGTATCTTATCTCTTTATTAGCTCCATATTTTATTATTAATATTATTAGAGGACGTCTGGTATGGTAATTAGCGTCACACGTGTGACAGTTTGACCATGTCAAAGGTTGATAATTCTTCAATGATTAGTATTACTTATAATAATAATAATAAACTCTTTATTTTACATGGGTCAGAATTAGGCCCAATACACAAGGACATGGTCCTGTCTCACATTCAGCCCATGGGGCAATACATTGGAAAAAAAAAAAAAAAAAAAAAAAAAAAAAAAAAAATCGAAAATACATAATATCTCAATATACAATTCGTCTGAAATACTAAAAATACACAAGTACATGTGTATCAAATGGACAGAGATATGTTCCGGCGATCAAGTACATGACCACAAAATAAATATACAATACTCCACGTACAATTTGTTTAAAAATACACAAGTACATGTGCATGAATGGACAGATTTTCAACCTACAATTAGTTTATAAAATGGATGTAATATATAGTTCCCGCGGCCATGCACACGACCGCAAAAAATCACGTATTTCAACGTACAATTTATTTTAAAATACACAATTACATGTGTAAATAATGGACAGATTTATCTTCCGGCGATCAAGTACATGACAGAAAAAAACATATATCATTTCAATGTACAATTAGTTTTAAAATACACAAGTACATGTGTATAAAATGGACAGATTCATCATTCTGCGATCAAGTACATGACCACAAAAACCAAGGAATAGACAAGTACATCTGCATGAGCCGATCAGACATCAAAACATACATAAAAAAAAAAAAAAAAAAAAAAAAAGGAAAAAGAAAAAAGAAAAAAAGAATTGCCAAAGCGTCAGTGCATGTGCTGCGAGCGGGCTACCCAACCCTACTCCATTTTATGTTCTTATTTTCTATGGAGGGGGAGGTAGGATTTGTCCATGCTCAAGACCAGCTTTAAGGATGTTTACTCATCCCCCGACAGTAGTAATTTAGATTTTCAAAATGGTTCAAGTTAGGCCAAAATAGAATTGTTGGTGGTGATATACCTGTGGGAAAGGGAAAAATAAAATTAATAAATTACTTAAATCATTAAATCATGGAGAAACACAATTGTTAAGATAGCCATCAGCAAGTAAGCCTATAGTTGGTGAAAAGAATACCCGTGTAACAGGAAGTATGCTTATGTTAATGAAAGATTACCAAGAATCATCCTTCGAAAAGTCTTAAAATCTGATGCTGATTTAATATTTTCGTCTAGACCATTCCATAAAATCGATCCTTTGTATTTAATACTTTGTTTAATCAAATTGATTCGTGGTTTTTGCACCACAAGTTTTGAATTTATGCTAGAATAAGGCGTCTGTTTATAGCTAAAGAGGCTTGAAAGGTAGGACGGAGACAAGTTGTTCAGAGTTTTATACATAAATTTATACGAATTAAAATTATGCCTGGTTTTAATGTCAAAAATATTAAGCCTTTTAAGATTCAGTGACAAATCAGTATTATACTTAGAACCAAGAATTAATTTAAAAGCAATTTTTTGTTGCCTGTGTAAAATATCGGCCGATGCAATGTCGTGCGAATCCCAAATAGTTGAACAATAATCCAAATATGGTTGAAAGTGACATTTATAAAAAATAGATCTATATTTTTCAGGCATGATCTTTCTTAACTGTCGCAGTTGAAATAACTTAGTATTTAAAATTTTAGCAACGAACTTTACGTGCGGAGTCCATGAGAGATTTTGATTCACAGTAACACCTAGTAATTTAAAGTTTTCAACTTGTTCAATAAATTGATTATTAAGTTCAATTGATAAATCTGATGAATATTTTCTTTTTTGAGAAGTTGTAATTAACATACATTTGGTCTTATTTTCATTTAAAATCATGACATTAAAGGAACACCAGTTTAAGATTGCATCAGTATCTTCTTGCAATTTTAATTGTATGTCAGTAACCGATTTACCAGAAGTATAAATCGTAGTATCATCCGCAAAAAGATCACAGTTAGAGTTAATATGCAATGGCAAATCATTAATATAAAGATTAAACAACAAGGGACCTAAAATTGATCCTTGTGGTACTCCATACTTTATACTTCGAGAAGACGAAAGAGTTCCATTGACGTAACAACGCTGAGTACGATTCGACAAGTAACAATTTATGAAGGTTATTAATGCATTCGAAAATTTGTATAGTTTTAGTTTTTCAATAATTATCTCATGGGAAATCAAATCAAATGCTTTTGTAAAATCAAAGAAAATAGAACCAACCATAAGATTATTATTTACTGCATCATAAACGTTTTCAATTATGTTAGTCAGAGCTGTTTGACAAGAACTATTAGACCTAAAACCAGATTGGTGCGAGTACAATAACTTATTATTATTTAAGAAATTATTTATATGTTTTGAATAATGTCTTTCAAGTGGTTTAGATACACTAGATAATACAGAAATTGGTCTATAATTATTAGGATCAGATTTAGCGCCGGATTTATACAGTGGTAAAACTTTTGCTTCTTTGAATTTATCAGGAAATATATTTGCATCAATGCATAGATTATATATATGTGTCAAAGGACCACTTAACGTAAAAGCACCATATTTGAGAAATAGAGGATTTAATTTATCTAAACCAGCACTTTTGGTTGCATTTAACGAAGACAACTGTTTAAAAACTTCATATTTGTTAATGTAGGGAATCGAACATTCTTCATTAGAATTTAACTTAGAAGTGACAAATTCTTCTATTTTATTTACGAAATAACTTTTATCAATATTTCTATGAACATGCTTTTGATTAATCAATTTGGATGCAATATTTGAAAAATGATCATTGACTACCTCGGGTTCTAAAGGAATCAGATTAGTTGAATTATTAGCCTTATTAGTTAAGGAGTTGATAACTTTCCAGATATGTTTTTAGTTTTTCTGATCTGAAGCAAGTTTTATGTTAAACTGCTTTTTGGCTTTATCGATCATTTTAATGACCAAATTTCTACACTTCCGATATTCATCATCTTTGCCTTTCTTTTTCAAACCGTCTCTTATGCGCATTAATTTTAAAATTTCAGAGTCTAACCAGGGTGACTTTATTTCATTTTTTACACGTTTTAACTTTAATGGTGCATGGGTATCAATTATTGGCTGAATAATATTATACCAAGATTCTAACGCAATATTGGGGTCAGATTTAGTATAAATTTTTACCCTTTCCAGAACAAAAAGTTTGATAAAACAACCAAAAACCTGAAAATGTACCTATTATATATTACTCGTCATTCAGAAGTATCGTACAAAATGTGTCACAAAAAAGTCTATCCTGCATCTCAAGACGGAAAGGAATGACAACGCGGTTTACCAGCGAAAGATACACAAAAAAGCATCTCTTATTATAAGTATATTTTAAGTATAAAACAATTTCAATGTAAAAATCCCCGAATAAGTTTTCATAAACACATTCAATATATTTCGAAAAAAATAATGAAAGCATCCAATATGGTTGGTTACATGTCAAACATTGGAAATGACACAATGATAAATTTCAAGAATTCGACAGTTTAGTCGGTAGGCCTATCCTTCAAAGTCGATAGGGTGTTAAAAGAGACTTGAGATGAAAAGAGTGTTACCCCCTGCTTGTCTTTAACTTCCACAGCCTGTAGCACACCGAACTATGTTAAAGAAAATTGGTGAGAATCCGTTGAAAAAGAGAAATCATATTATTCTTGAAAATGCAAACTTTGTGAACTGAGACGCTGAATGAAACTCCCTGCTGTTTTACTATAAAATACAGAACTAACCAATTAGAAACACGCATGTTGATTCAATTGATTGGGGAATTTTTAATTTATTCAAATGAGGTGTCAGAATTATTGGCAGATTTATTCAAATAAAAAGACCTTTTTCTATTTTCATAATGATATTTTTGCTGCTCGTCGAGACATTGGAAAACAATCTTGAAATCAGCAGGAATTCTGTCGAAGAATCAATTCCATCATTAAGTAGTTCGTATTCTTAATAATTTCAAAGATTTTCTCGAATTTAAGAAACAAATAACAAAACGAAGAATTAATATAATAATTATAAAAGCGACGTGATATTTTCTCTTTATGTTGATGTGTGAATAAAATTTTAGAAATATCCATAAAAGTATTACGTGAGTGGGTGAGGCACATTTTTTTCGGTCATATTTTTCAGAACTATGAAAATTTCAAGAACTGAAAATGCGGTAGAAAAAGGTGAAAATAGTCCTTAAGTTTTCTGGCGGATGTTTATTTTACAGTGAACCATGCACATGGTGAAAGAAAAGGACTAAGACCAGTAAAACATTTTATGCTAATGATTGTATACGAATTTAGTTCGTTCTATTTTTAGAAATCCTTAGTTCGTTCTATTTTTAGAAATCCTCTTTCTCCCTTCCTTTGGGGGTTTTTGCATGCCCATTTTTGACTAATTTTTGGTCTAGATTTGAAATTTGATGTCTGAAATTGCATTTTCTTTCAGAATTTCTGAGATAATGAGAAATTTTATTGGCGGAAGGTTATTTTTAAAAATAGTGGTTTTGTGTGCAGTGACAGTCAAGCGGATGGTGATAAAATGTAGTGGTTTACTTTCATTTTGTTTAGTTCAAAATTTTCATGGTCATGCTATATTGAAATTTTGTACAGAAACCAAGTAGTGGCCAGGCTTTCATGTGACATACAGGAAAGCTTTCAACGAGATTTCTGGAAAAAGTTATGGAAGGTTGAATTTCGTGATTTAACATTGAAACAGATGGCAAATGAATTGGCGGACCGTAATGACTTCCGGTGAAACATGATTCGTCTCCCTTTCATCAAAGCGAGATTTAGAACAAAATGTGAATTTTGCATATTAGTTTTCATTCCACAGAACAATGAGATACATGGAGATTTACGTCCTACTCGTCTACATAATGGCTAATGAAGACGGCAACGCCATGCGGTGTGCAGCAGGGGAAAATAGCCAGCCTGTAGCACACGGGACCTCAGATTCAAACAATAATTTACATGAACAATTGATTCTAGAACCCGACGTGTCTAAACTATTTCAATAAGTATAACGTTAGAGTTTTATAAGTCTTAGCAGTACCCACTTATTTCGGTTCTTACATTTTACTATACCTTTTACCTTGAATGATTGACATCAAGCGACTATTTGCTGCGTCGTCAAGCGGAAAATAACCGACCATTGATGTCAATGAATACAGATGTTATCATGGGGCCTCATCATAAACTAATCTTTTCATACAGAGACAGTTTAAATCTCTACGTCTACTAGATTTACAATGATAATCAGAATTTCTTATTTTTTACAGTCTTTTAAATTCTCTTTGATCTCAAAGTTTCAAATTTCAATCAAGTAAGTTTGTATAGGTCGACATTTTCTTCTTGGTACATGTATTTAAAATTGTTATATCATACTTGGTTAAGATCAACTAGAAGTATTAATACTCGAAAACAAAGTTCCCGCTATATTCCATATCAATCAATGCCCTAAAATGCATCAGATAGTCCTTATATGAACCTCGTATTTTCAGGTGTTAAGATTGGTATTTTGGATTTAATTTATTATGAACTGACTAAAACACCAAGAAAAATGATGACGAAGTAACTGATAAATATGTCTAAATGTACGCATGTGATTGGAATTGCTCAAATCCTTTCCCTCTATATTTTTTTTTAAATGTTCTTACTGTGTTGTATGATCTGCTGAAGATATCACGTGAAACTAAAAGTCTTATCTTCATGTCAATCTAAAATCATTCGATATAACTGAAATGTAAATTTATTTAGATTAACCAACTAAAACTATCCAGATGATGTACAATGAGACACCAGGGGATGCTTTAATCTGTTGGTTTAACAAAGATGTCATCATTACCTTAACACCTGAGTCACCAAATATTACATCGTAATGATTGTCTGATTCTCCCTAGTTCATCATTGACTTTTAATACTAGTAATATCCCCGGGGTGTGGGGCGAACTGACATGGGGTGGGAACTCCCATGACAACTATATTTGATGAGACATAAGTCTTAATTAGGTGTTGCCATCCTGCAGTTTGTCTGAAAGCATGAACTTTTGCTATCTACAACATCATAATTAAATTCAAGTCTTTGTTCTTGTCCCTCTGTAATTTTGTTCACTGTCCGAATTTTGGGGAGTTTCCCCAATTGCATAGAAATTGTTCATGGACTTTTAAAATAAAATAAATGAAACAGTGCCATTTAAAAAACAATTTAAAAACTCGTTCATAGATATAGCCAATTTTGGTCATATTTATTACAATGATGGTGTCAAGATTCCTTGTATTGAGATGCCTGATCATATCGGTAAAGATCTGACGGAACTAAACTCGGGTCATATAAATTCAAAAGAAAGAATTTCGATTAGCAGTCATCTCCAGCCTGAGAGGAGGAAAAACGGCTTCAATGAATATAAACCTTGATTTTTGAATGGCATATAGTAACGGGGTTTGCAATATTTATAGCAAAATTTTACGGATATAGGCCTTGAAGAAGACAAGAGAACACTTGTCGAAACTTCGCGTTATATGTTATTAAAATATTCGTTATATCCATATAATTTTGTTCTTAATAACACAGACTTTTCTTACACATAAATTCTTTCCACCCTCTTAGATGAAATAGTTAGCCCCCAGGCTGTCCCCAGAAGGAATGCAGAATTCAAGCAACCACCCATTGAGCTGTTATTCCAATCTTCAGAACAAACAACTAACAAATTATGTCAGAGATAAGAGATAACTATTATCTTTAGTTGACTTAACCATTGTATTTGTTAGTGTGTCGTTGACCCCTCACAGGGTCTCTAAATCCCTTACCCCCCGGGACCCTACTAGGTAATCCGATACCTACCATCCCTCTTGTATGGTATTGTACATACGAATCAATTAAGGGGTTCATTAGTCCCTTGTTAGAACCCCATTCACAAAGCTCCTTACAGAATAGTGGGTTTTGTTAACTTTGACATGGTCGACCTTTTGTCCCTATACAAAGAGTCCGGCTCGAGTTTTTTCGTCGTGTTTTCTTACAAGTAGTGTTTTTTGAAGATATGTTTACTCAATATAGGTCAATGTTGATCTTGGACTAATATTGATTCATCACTCCACTTTTAAATGTTTATTTTTTCTTAATTAACCTGTTAAAAAAAAGTCATTACATGTATTTTGAAAACCTCAAATTTATTAGGTCAGTATTTGGTGGACAGCGATCGGTCAAACCTTTAAATGTTGAATCTAATTAATGGTAAGTGTCGTATTTCACAGGAAAATCACCGCCGTGTCTGAAAGCAATTTTTTTCAGAGATCATAAATGTGTATTTCTAAGCAGATGAGGACCACAAAGAAAAGTTTGAAGATATACAATTGCTTGGATTGACCTTGATTCTGGCATAATTTGAGAGCAGATAGACTTAAACCGCCAGAAGCTGGCAGCATCACTATCACTAGTTTTCATTTTCTACTAGCGAACAAAACTTGCATATGGTCCTTACTCTGTGAAATCGGCATTTGCAATGGAAGTATGGCCAACATGAGTGCAACTTAATGACTGAATATCAAAGGATATATAATCACAAAAAATGTGTTCAAAAATAAATTGGTAGATGATTCACCTATTTTCATCACGGCATGTCGCAAGGTTGATACCTACCACCGTATTTCTTCATTATACGTACTAATGACTCTGTAGCTGTCAACATTTCTTTGAAATCTATTGTGTAGCGAGCGATGGACTACAATTCTTCATGTCAAATCAGCCAACTGTTTCATTCAGCCCAAGTATTTACTCAATTCAATGGTAAAGAAAAAACCCCAACAAAACGATTTGAAAAGAGTGACAATAGAAAAGCGTATAGTAACAACCCCCTATATTTTACACTCATATGAGTTTCAAGTTACACTTGCCTATTGTGTAAAAGGTAGAAAAACGACCTTCGTTGGACCAACTTGAATATTTTCTATTCATTTCCTCACGAAATATTTTGTGAAGCCCATGTGATTATTTTCACACAATCTGCTCATCTGATTGAAAATCTCACAAACCGAGGTGATTTGTTGCTGGTATTTTATTGAAATCGGGTTGTCAAAAATATTATTATAAAAACTGACCAAAGAAAATATTTAGATAAACTGAGGTGTATATGTATGTTAGTGAAACGTTAAGTGTTCCCTTTTAAAAATTCGTGTATATCACAATGCCTTCTCTAAACAATTAGACCCGCATTTCAATTTTTAACTTGTTAATGGACAGGACAAACCACACTCATTTAGTTTTAAAACTGATTTAATTTATTTTTTAAACTTTGTTTTAAACTGCAGTTGATATCTTGATGATTTGAATTTTAATAAATCCATTTTTCAGAAAACTAAAATGTATATGCCTACATGCATTGGAGTTAATAAAAAGTTCCTGCTGTACTGGCATAATTAGTATTAGAAGTTCCTTGTATCTTTTGATTCTATGGATTTGATTTGGAGAAGTAGTTCACTTTAACATGCAAAAATCACTGAAAATACTTGCATAATTATTCTAAACTAATGGCCAATTTGTTGACTCAACAAGGTGGGCGTGGCAGACATTCTTTTCATTTACTGCGGGATGAACATAGCTGTCAATCAATGGACTCACTTCCGTGCAATGTTTTAATTTGGGTAACACGAGTAACGAAATCAAGTGAATCAATTACTTGAATTTCATCTTTGGTTACAAAAATAATTCTGCTCTTTAGTAAAACACTTAAGGTGATAAAATCTTCAACCAAATTTCCTCTTTCTTGTGAAAATAACCGTATATCTTGAATTTGTAAACTATTTAAGTTTAAATCGTAGTTAAGTTATACAAGTTTTTAAAGCATTGTATTTGGGAAGCACAAAAGATAAATACAATTTACTCGAAAGAGAGTATTCGAAAGGGCACAGCTGTTCTTGCACAATTTTCCACTGCATGAAGATGTCTATAATACGCAATTGCATGCAGATTTAGGTGTGATTCTATGAAAAATTAGGTGAAATGAAACAAGTTGTCTTTAATAGGTCTCAAGGTCCCGAATCATCCTCTATGTGTTAAATTGCCATCGACGCCAACAAATTATATTAAAGATATGGGTCTTTCTTCAAAACAATATGCCTCTTCTCATGAAAATAAAATGTAGTTTAATGTAACTAAATTTAAATATATTATATAACAAAAAAGCCACAAATTTGCCCAACGAGTAAAAGGTATTTATAAAAAATTTTCACCTATTTCTTTTGAATTTCAAGTTTATATTTTGTTTTGAATATATAATACTTTAAAACCTGGCAAATAAAGGTAAAAAAGGCGGGTGAATTTGGTGCAGAAGATCTGGTTTCTTAATTAGCCGGAGGCGAAAACTGCTGAAGTTACCTTTTCATATTGACAAAATTAAATGAAAAACTGGTAATAGTTCAGAGCATCTTTTCATGCTTGACAAAAAACCGCCGTCCTATATTTATATTGGTGTATTTTAACATTGTTATTTTATATTTATAAACATCATTCAATTCGTGTTTTTTCTTCAGTTTTTTTCTTCGGCAAATAAAGTGAAGAATATAGCGCAGAGGTTTTTATTTTTGAATTTATTTAAATGTTTTGTATACCCTATACTACTTCATGTTTAGTTATTTGAATGTATTTATTTTTGTATCAAATTTCCTGAAACATTTATATACACTATTGGCTTACTATAAAATGAGACCGAGAATGCTGATGAAATTTAGCTTCGGAAGTAAATTACCGGTAGAATTCATCAAAATTTTTTGTGTACATCGAACCAATCTATTTATCCTTAAAAGTGTATTTGCATTCATTTTTTTAAATCTTGTTTTGAAAAAGAGTAAAGAATAATACATTTTCGGACTCATTTTTCAGCATATTTAAAATTTTAGAAATATTGTTAAGTTTAAGCACTACTTTCAAAGTAACATTGACCTTTTCCCAAGTATTCAAAATCGATGACAATAATCAATTTTAGAATGTCACTAATGAAAGTTTTGACAATATTCATTTAAAATTTTAAAAGTCATACAAATGACGTTAATGGCTCCTTGCTGATACCAAGTCTATTGTTTATACGATACTCATAGAATACGATTTTATTTTGTTTCTGAAGTTAAAATTCTAACCGGAAGGCACACTGCACAAACCGGAAGGGACACTGCACTAACCGGAAGGGACACTGCACAAACAGGAAGGGACACTGCACAAACCGGAAGGGACACTGCACAAACAGGAAGGGACACTGCACAAACAGGAAGGGACACTGCACAAACCGGAAGGGATACTGCACAAACAGAAAGGGACACTGCACAAACAGGAAGGGACACTGCACAAACCGGAAGGGACACTGCACAAACCGGAATGGACACTGCACAAACCGGAAGTTATTCGAGTGAAATGTCGATTGCTTAAAACATCTAGTTAGATAACGACTCTCTACTGTCCCGTTATATTACAACTGATATTATGGATCGCTTCCAAACAGTACCCCCATCCTTTCACAAATAATGTCAAATATATTGTTTACATGAACCTGTTCTCTAATTTGACCCTCTTACTCCGAACTATACAATACGGGATAAAGAATAGGGAGTAATTAGATTGAGCTCTTCAGTCAGTGAAGAACAGAAAAGAATAGGTCTGATTCAGAACGTTTCATTTTTCTAATTGGCCATGTCAGTAAAATTTTGACAGGAATATAAAAGGATAATTTGCTTATTGAAATAGTGATATTTTACTTATAATTTTGTATAGTCCTTTCCTTTACCAAGATCAAATACTTTCAACAAAGGTTAAGCAAATTTTAAATTGTTAGGGCAACATGGGATATTTTGGCAGATTTTTCTAGTAAGAAGATTCAAAAAGTGTTATTTTCGAAATCTGTAGCCTCGTGAAAAACGAATTGCACAAGGAACAATCTTTGGGTATTTGGGGTACTAACTACTCCACCAATACCACAGTCATCATTGTGATTGAAGCAGGACGTAGTCTACTCGGGGTACTGGGTACGTAGTCTACTCAGATCAAAGGTACCACAATAAGATCGAAATTGTTTTTTTTGATAAAAAGTAAGGAGTTATGCAGCACCTTCAGTACACTATTGTCAGCTTAGATGTAATATAACAAATAATGTGTAACGGAGATCTTGAAAAAACACTTTTCAGGAACTGTCAGAATCATCACTGTGGAATAATTTCGATAATGTTGAGGTAAAATTGGGTGATTTATTGTTTCGCAAAATGACTGGAAACATGAAAAAGCTCGTAGAACACGCAGGGAGGTTATTGAGTTGCAATGTTGAAAAACTTGAGACAAAGAGCGAAAAGAATTGTGCTGAAATAAAATTTCTTTTCCATTTTTCTTTCGCATTATTTGCTATTCCTCTGTTATTTCTAAAGGATTTCCTCGGGC
This sequence comes from Nipponacmea schrenckii, assembly GCA_030562195.1. Classification (NCBI taxonomy): domain Eukaryota; kingdom Metazoa; phylum Mollusca; class Gastropoda; family Lottiidae; genus Nipponacmea; species Nipponacmea schrenckii. The sequence goes on along the minus strand of CM060203.1, from coordinate 4,716,909 downwards.
AATGAATATATTATGTTTTTCAGTACATCCCACAAACATGTCACAGACAAGCCAAGTATACTTCAGAATTATTGCTGATCTTCATATAACGAAGAGAATATTTGACCGTATTGTTTAAGAGTGCTTATACCATATACATCATATGTTTTCAGCATGGTTTTAGGACTTCAAGATTCTTGTTTCTTTTGTGCGTTCTGTTTTTGCTACAGATTTTTAACGTGTCCGTAGATAATTGTATCAGCAAGACAACATTGTGATAAAACAATACCAAACAAACAAAAGCAACTTGAAGTAGATATCCCAGATATATCTGATGGTTTTGTAATACATGTATTCGAATTTAAAGAAATATTGACCCAATTCTAGATCGCCAGATTTATCTAGACGCATACAAAACTGCCAAAATAGATCTCGAATTAGATAAAAACAGGGTACAATTTTCCTTAAGAAAAGCAAATAAAATGGATCCTTTAATGCCATTATTAAGATGAAGACAGTTTTTTTTATCATACTGCAGTAGCATCTAGAACACCAAATCCGAGTCAATCCGTTGCAGAGAGGGGTTAATGAATGAATTATTCAACAGCTGTTTGTGGTAATGTAGGTGGGCAACCGTATATTGTGTACTAGGGGCTAATATCACCATTATGTTACCTTCTCATTCCCAAATATCGGAGTTGGACGTAGATCTCCATTCATTTCATTTCATTTCCCTATTGTCGGCGGGTGTCTTAAAAAGTATCACCTTCTTATATTGTCCTAATTTAAACTGTTTCGCCGGTAGCAAGTTGGACTTCACAAGCGAGGAAGCGGTCATTATCTTGCTCAAGCTCTTAAAAACATATCACAAAATCATATTCCAAATAATTAATAATGATCTCAAGCAGAAGCTATAAGAAAAGCACTAAATTGGTGGTGCCTACTTGGTGGACATGTCAGGATGAATTGGATTGGTAAATCGATTCCCGAAAGTATGGAGTAGGTAATCAAACGCATCCTTGATAAGCAAAATGTTTGTCTAATTACAAGAGTAGTGGATAACATGGTGTCGAGGATGCTTTCGATTCAAATATGGTGCCCTCTTGTTTCTGTTTAAAGATTGTACTTTTGTTTCATTTAGACTTCCAGGAGACATGTTCCACTTCTTTTAAATTAGTGTTATATCATTGCTTTCTGTAGTTAGAAACTATCGTATCGTATTTTTGGGAATACAATCGCAGACTAGTGGATAAATATACCAAACATTTTTATATTGCATTGGCAAACGTATTGAAATGAAGTAGTCCCTTATATCGGACGCTGACGTCTAACTACAGAAACGGCCATATTTCCAAGCATTTGCTACCTAGTTGGGTACAATATTTCATTAAATTTGACATTGGGCGCAAGACAGTCTCTTTTGGTTGAAAGATCATCTGATAAGTTGCAGATGTATGTACATGTTACTCCGTGTGTCTATTGTGTGCGTGATTCTACTTAACATCGATGACCTGACTACACTGTTCTCTAAAACCTGTTCAATCAATGTTCTGACCAATAAAGACGTTCCATGAGTAATACTGGGATATTCAATATTTATAAATACTCGTATATTACACTTTTAAAAGCAGTTTAATAGATTGATTCAAATTACGACAAATATCGCTTGAATAAGATTTGAATTTAGATTTTTGTCAGTTCGTGGATGGTCATAAAACTCGAAACGCAATATCTAGATCCGCAGTTTAACCAGATTTAATGAAATTTTACTGAAAAGAATGTCGATTATTTCCTTTTCTGTGTAGCTTTATTATCTTGAAAGTTTCCATTATGCCTAGGTAAATAGGACTAATGCATTTCTTTTAGTCCCGGGTATGACATCTATACATAAGAATCAGTTTAAAAATGAACAAATTTGCAAATTAATTAAAAACCCTTTGTCATGCTTTGGTTGCGATTTAAGAATACCACTATCACAGTTGAAAATAAAATGACAAAATGTATCCTTTGTTAGAAATGAGATTGATCCTTAAAGTATTGAAGGGGTTGACCTACATTAAACCCTTTGATAAAGTGATTTTTCCAGTATAATTTGTACTCATTTTCATCAGGAACGACTGGTCAGGGTTCATATATTCATTTTCATTATTAATTGTCCAACCAACGAATTTTGAAGAGTAATGCGGGCGGTTAAAATAGACGTAAGTTATAACTAAAAGACTACATCACTTCAAGTTTTAAAAAATAATTTGAATTTAAGTAGGAGAATATAATAAAAATCTATCCGTGTCCACCTTTCGTCAAATATTGCAGTGAATGTCGACAAGCGACTCAAATGAATACCTCCAATTTACTTAGGGCTTGTTGTTATCGTGTAGGCCACCCACCCTTTCATCTTCTGTAAACTCTTCAACATTTCTGACACTTTTCATATTTCCGCTGGCAGACGTGAACAATTTGTCGTCTGGTGAACTGTGTGAATAAGAGCGCGTGTCGGAGATCCTGATATCTATATTGTCCATTTGTGATATTTGATTTCGCTATGGGATGTCAAGTAGGTGTTGAGAAGGGCATCCGAAACTTATGTCAAATTCACTGGTTGTTAACTTAAATTGGCCATGGTATGGATCTCGACATTCTAAATTGGCCATGTCTCTGCAATCGACACTGATTCTGGCATCTGATCATAGCTGAGGTAGAGTTCTAGGTATCCAAAATACATAACGTCTATGACACAGATTCTACCATCTGACATAATTGAATGTTTTTTGGTTCTAACATTTGTTACTGATCGTGTCGACAATATTGGATCTGACATCTAAATTAATTGATCATGCTGAACATTGCGTCGAAGGAAATGGGCAACAGGTATGTCTGCAGTATAGTAATGAGAAGTATGGGAGTAAATTGTCCGACACGTCCTTTCGATGAAGATATTGACACTGATATTAATAGACCAGATTTACCAGTCTGTTGAGCAAATAATTCAATTTTAAAGTAAATATCTTCAATATGCCAACAGTAGAAATGTAAATAAAGGGAACGATTAATGCATAACATTTTGTAGCTTCTTTCGTGTCATTGAGACAGTTTGTTTTACACATTTTATTGCATTCGTCGTTTTACATGTCAATGGAAATATATTATTTCAAGACCGTTGGTTCTGGTTCTAGTCCTTAACCACTCCTGCTAAACCCTTTCTTTGATTTGACTGGTCTTAGTTTTACTTTCATTTGTACTGCTTTCTCTGGTCTGGTTCTACTTTTACTTTTATTCGTCCTATCTTGTCATGTGTGGCTCTCCTTTACTTTCATTTGTCCTGCCCTGTCTTGTCTGGGTCCCATTTACTTTCATTTGTCCTGCCCTGTCTTGTCTGGCCCCCATTTACTTTCATTTTTCCTATCCTGTCTTGTCTGGCTCTCCTTTACTTTCTTTTGTCCTGCCCTGTCTCGTGTAGAACTCCTTTACGTTCATTTATCTTGCCATGTCTTGTCCTGTGCTACTTACACCTTCATTTGTTCGGTCCTGTTTTTTTCTGGGTCTCCTTAACTTTGATTGTCTTGCCATGTCTTGACTGGTTCTCTTTCTACTTTCATTTGGTCTGCCTTGCCTGTTTCTGTTTTTACCTTGATCTGTCCTGTCTTGTATTATCTTTTGTTATCTGTGCTGTGCTGTGATGTGATGTGCTGCGCTTCGCTGCCCTGCCCTATTCAAAAAAAGCAAACACCATTTCCCATCCCTGTCCTTTTGTTTACTATATGAAATTCCTATGTTCAGAAGTGTGACTTGGCTGAATTTCAATTAGTTAATTGACATCCTTCCCTGTCAAAAGAGAAGTTCGATTCAATTACATTGAAGTGATTGTGATATACCACCAAAATCTCTATAACTTACATTACTTCCCTTACGGAAACTGCGATTGTATGATAATATAGTGGGTTGTCCATTTTATATTTTATCATGCAATATATGCCTTGGTATGCCAGCACATTTTCATTTCATTTTTTAAATAGTGAAGAGTGTTTTCAGCTAATGAAATGAACTTCCCTTACTCCGAAAATGGTAAAAGTTTTGAAAAACACAGAGAAAAGTTATCAAGAAAGAGAATTACAAGTAATAACCCCTTTAATTATATTATATAGATAGAGATGTATAGTTTTAACTATATAGTTTCCATTGTTAGGGTTCAATTTAAGTTGAATAGAATCTAGAGCATCTGTACAGTTAGTAATATAGTTGCCAAGCAATAAATAAACATCAAGCCATACCGTTATATATGATACACTATACAGCTTGATTGTGTTCCAGAACAGATCCCGACTGCAGACGTAGAAAATATTCCACTGGTCTTCTTAGCTCTTACTTGCAAAGCTATTTTCTTTTGATTGAAATAGGTGTTTTACATATATGTATACAAGTAGTATAGCACCATTGAGATATCTCGTTCGACTTACTGTGGATCCAGTAATTTCAGCAAACGTGACTACATTTCGCGTTAATACCCTCTCATGGGATTTGCACATAACACTCGATTTTGACATGCTTCCATTGCATTGCAAACAAGTCGAATAATTAGGTTATTTATAGTTAATGATACGGTCACGTGTTTCGGATTAAAAGATTTTGTTTGACCTATATGTAACAAATTGCTTGTTCAAAATGAACTCAAAAACCCTTTTTATTAAGCAAAAGTATTTTTGCATTGAATTGAAGTATTGTAGCCTCACTAATTATACGAGTTTTTAGAAACATGCCTCGAGCTATTTGCATTGAATTTAAAATTCCTAACAATTGCCGATGAAATATTCGTGTCTGTTCACGGTAATTTTTTACGCTTTTTTCTTTAAGGAAACGAAAAGACCAGTGAACAAACGCAACCGTCTCTGTACAAATTTAGTAAAGCTGTAAATGAATTTTATTATAAAACGAAAGAAATAATTAATTGCGTTATGTAATTTAGTTATTTGAAAATGAGAGATGTGATTGCTGCAACCTTTTCCTAAAAGATTAATCAATAGCTATGCCGGAAAGGCTACTGCAAGCATCTGTAGCATAAAGTTTACATTCTAAACATAGATATGTAGAATGATGTTGCTTTATCAAATTAAACAACGGATGGACACTGTTTTGGAAATAAGCACGGTGGCTCACAAAGACGCTTCCTTTGCAGTCAGTGGTTTCGGGGTTCTTATATCTCTCCTCAGGTTGTTGAAGTTAAACAACGGATGGGCACTGTTTTGGAAATAAGCACGGTGGCTCACAGAGATGCTTCCTTTGTAACCGGTGGTTTCGGGGTTCTTATATCTCTGCTCAGGTTGTTGAAGTTAAACAACGGATGGACACTGTTTTGGAAATAAGCACGGTGGCTCAAAGAGATGCTTCCTTTGTAGTCAGTGGTTTCGGGGTTCTTATATCTGTGCTCAGGTTGAGAATGTATTTTTATTCAAAGGAGAATATTTCATGTTCAGATGAGACAACTCTAAAGACTGACAGTTTGTTAAGGTTCATTAAAGGCCAACGTAACCGTCCTGTTAGGTTTCCGAACATGTTCGCCGATTAAGTCCATGATTTTTTTACCAGTATCAAGCAAAACATTCAGAATATATTTTACAAACTTGGTAATAATTTTACTATATTTATTACTTCTTCTGTACTTTTTCAAGGGTCTTTCGACTGTTTCAGGTTGGTTTTTTTTCTCAACCAAATAAAACAAAATGTTTTACGTATTGAAATTTGTAATGAGCTGTTTTCCTGAAATACATTGCTCTCTGTGAACGAACGTTTGCTTATCATTTTCTCCTATTAGCCTAGGATGTCTTGTGTTGAAACTGTATTTTAAATTTATACATTTTTTCTCCCAGAAATGATACCTCTTGATTTGGACAAAAAAATGTCATTTTCGCTAAAGACGCGCTCGAATTCATTCACTCGAAGTAGTCTGCTAGCCTAAATCGGATTTGAATGCATTCGTGGCGTTCAATATTATTCAATACAGAATTATATTTGCTAATCGCAGTGCCTAATATCCGCTTTAGGTTAAATAAAGGTAACTATATATTTAAAATCCATACGTCTAATAACATTTTTCTAGTTTCAATATACCCATCAATTTTTTCACAAAATTAAATGCTATTTTCTGAGTAAAAAGTCTTTTTGTATCGAAAGAAAAAATCGAATTTTTATTCATATGGAAAACTATATAACGTTAAAAATGTCCCAGAGATGTTTTCTTCCAATTTATATCATGGCTGGCTTGTTTTGTCCAATTATTTTTCTAAGTCTGACTTATCACAAGCCATTACCGTCTAATACTCATTCATTTCATTATATGGTTGTTTGGAGAGTCGGGGGTTTACTTTCCTACCCCCGGGCTACAAGTCACAATACTCAACTTTATAGTCTATCAGACATCTATGGTAGCTAAAGTCCGACTCACTGGCGATTTATTGAATATCCTATTGCCATTTAAAAATACCGCAATACGCTGAAAATGATTAAGGTTATTCAAGAGAAGCAGTATTCATAATGTATTGTAACGATGGGAAAACTAAACGCTGATATCGGCTTGTATACGTTCTGTCAATTTTCGTTGTCAAACAAGTTGTCCTACGCTTCCAAATTTCTGAATTCTCAGGGTTATAGAGAAGTGTGCTTGGTACTATGGTAGTTTCATTGGGAAGATTTCGTGTTATGATATTGTCAGTAATCTTGTTAACTTTTGTTGATTGGAAGCTCAGAAATGTTTCAAAATGTTCTGGATTCTTTTGGTTTCAAGGAGTGGGGTTTTCTTTGTAGTTTCCTGCAACTCCTCTTCATCATATGACAAGCATTTGTATCAGATTTTTGGAACCAGGTCAGAAAACCAGACTATTTCCAATTTTATGAAAAGCTTAATAGCTGGAATTGACTTTACCAGGGTTAACTGTAGGATGATATTCGATTTTTAGTTGAAGACAAGACAGACTTTATAGGATTAAACCGGGGGCCATTTTCTGATAGTCTCGAATATTCTGCACTGATTGTTCAATGCGGAAATTAGAATTTAATCTTTAGATGTCAGAGTCTATTTTTCAGATCCGAAACTAAAGTGTCTAACTTTGTATATCATAGAAAATGGTAGTTGCCTTGCCTGCTAATTCGATTACTCGAGTACAGTTTTTAGCTCCTCTTTTGTTTCAGTCTACAAGATTAAAATAATATCAAGCAAAACTCACAAAAAGGCTGTGAACACCTTCAAGGATTGTTCCAGCGAACACAAGCACAAAGTTCTGCTTGGCCTAGTTTCATATTGGTTTAATTGGCTTGGCTGGTATTAGGCTTATTCAAACAGACAAACTAACAGTCTTCTGAAGTTTGGAATCTCGTCTGAATGCCTCCATATATCATTGCTTGACTATACTGCAGTATAACCGTATGAACAAACATTGCTTGTGGTTATTCCACGTATTAAGCTATGAAATTGGTTTGAAATTACATGAATGTTGGCAAATTGAAAATGAAATGAAACGACTAAATCAGACTGCAGCTTATTTAGAATGAAAATAGATATATTTCTTCCAAATCAGTGAAGAAATAACTCACATCTAGATGAAGGTGGATCTAGTTTGCCATGGACAAGAACATGTATTTCTTCTGGGGTCTGTGTATGTCTGACAAAATAATCGATGTTCTGATCAAGTTTTTTTTAAAGTACAAAAGCCAAAGGCATTAGGACATCTGTGCATCAGGCTATGAATGTTTCTGAACCACATTCAAGAAGCCCCAGATTCCTGCGGGCCTGAGAGGACTTCAACCAATTGACCAACAAAGATCACCCACTTGTCGCTGCAAAAATGTTAACATAAAGATAAAATCCATTAAAAAAAACTCTGACATTTTATGTCAATTCCGAATCCATTTTTTTTTCTTTTTTGAAATGCTGTTTGGAATTGTCTCAGATGCAAGCGAACCAAACAAAATTTACAAAATTTTCTTAGAGGTAAAGATCTCTCAACTCTGGCACTCAAAGTGTTTTTGCAAGTTTCCTTAGTTTCAAATGTGCAAATGTAATCCATTTAAATGTCTAGAACAATCTAATTTAGTAATAAATTTCCTAATTTGAACAGTAAGAAAGCCCTTAAAATTAGGCCTTAATTTTCTAGTGCTCTGCTTCTAGATGGATCTAAAAGCTTAGAGGCCAATAACATAAGGTAGTTCAAGGCAAAAACAACCCCGAATAACAGAAACTGTTCAATCTATATTTAACAAGAATGGACTTAAGGAACCATGTGATAAAGAATGTTATCAATTTTATGACCTTTATCATTGATAAAATAAAACCATTCTACCTACAATTACATCTTAGAGTCTTGCTCTGAGTTTATCTCGTGTATGTATGTATGTTGCTTGATGCTATGGATTTATCATCCATAAAATCCATAAATTGCTCTGATTGCTTTACAATGTGATATGATTCTACAAATTTTACTATGCATTGAAAACAAACAAAAAATATCAATTAGTTTGGAAATGTATAATAATCATAATTGTACATGCAGTTTCAATGACTGATTGGCCTATTTATTATCTAAGAAAGGGTAGACAACTCCCCTCGAACTTGTCCAGAGTTCGGTAGACATTAACCAGTGCATTGTATTACAAAAGAATGATATCATTTTCTCAGAGTAAGACTAAATGGAATTCACTGATGTCAGGTGATAAATCCTGGGCCAATTCTAACCATTTTGAAGCAGTTGTAAACTATTTCTTGTAGATGTTGTGTTTGTCTAGACAGAATGATCACGTTTGGTTTCGATTTAACAACAAATTCCTGTAAATGATGTGGCAGCCTTAATTCCACACTCATAGACCAGCATATCATGCTTGCAAATCAATTTGACGTTTTGTGTCATTAGCCATAGTTAAACATGCACAAGACTCTGATAGTATATTAAATTTAAGTTGACCAACACAGAGCAAGACTGGAGTTTAGTCTTTATAAGGAGTTTCAGTATACATAAAGGGGAAATAAAGTACACAAAAATGTTTTCTAAATGTAGTTATTATTATCAAAGCTCATGACATTACAATAGTACAGATAGTGGGGCGGGGGAATAAAGGAGAGGGGGCGAAAAACTCGTTTTATTTCAATCAATCAAGATCAAAATCAAACACGTGACAGTATTTCTGTTAAACAAAGCAAGGTGGAATGAAAGTTCTCTGAAATGTGGCCTTGAATTACATATGAAAATTGTTTTTGAAACATGTACATTAAAATGAATTATTATAATGGAGGCAGGGATTTGTCTACTGGATTTCCTTAACGGAAGCTTATATCACATGATTTGGATTTCATATTCAAGACTAAATTGGATTAGGATTATCCCAAATGACCTTAATAGGGTTAACAATATCGATCGATTATGTTTCAAAAAGTGGATTAATGGATTTAAAGTGACACTTGTCTCTACAAGTAGAGACTTAATATAATATTAGAAATATTTAAATAGCTCAAATAATTATCTCTTCGTCAAAACTCAAAACATGAATTTGGCATTTAAAAACTTAAGATCAAAAATACAGTTATACGTGTAAAATTTTTTAGAAAAACCGGTTTTACTCTTTGAAGAGTGGGGTTTCTTAAGAGAAGAGAGTAGAGCGCGGACCCAATTAAAATGTTATTTCTTTAAACTAAATTTCCATTCAATTGCAAGAATACACAAAGAGACAAATTTAAAATATATTTTGATAAGTTTCATAATTTTGTTATGTAGTACATTTAAACGAAATGGAATTTTATATTCTATTGTCTTTTAGCTATCAATGAAAAAAATAAGATGATTTTTGACCAGATAAATTGGGGGAGAAAAAAGTCTACTGTCCACATGGAGACTAAATGAAAAATGTTTCTTGATGATATGAAGCAATTAGCCTACACATAATCCTGCATGTGAACTCTCTAAAAATTAAGACATAAACAGACAAGAATAAAGAAAAACAACTTTATTGACTTTCTTTGTATGAAATACTGTCACGTGATCACGATAACCAATAATCTTTCGTTTATTGTTTCAATGGCTCCGTACAAAATGTTTTTGTTTTCTTTTCGTATTTTTTGTCTGTTATCACAATGAATAAATCGCAAGATTGGCAAAAGTAAAATGGAGATGCATGATAACAAATACGTAATAATATTAAGTCATAACCAGAATATATTTTGGCCTGAAATGTTTGACAAAAAGATTGATTTTTAAATGAAGAAAATTCCTTATCACTTTTCGAAAATTGTTGACAGCCCAATGTTTGACGAAAATCAATTTTGGATCATTTTCGTGTATGAAAATTTCAATATAATTATGCAAATCTTTTGAGAAAAAAAAATCGAATGCTCAAATAAAACATAAGGAAGTATTTTATAAAATCAGCATGATCCAAACACAACATCAAATTTCATTACCAATGATCACTTAGTAAGTTTCAAGAACAAAATCAAAATCGGCGATAATTATTTCTTGCCGGTGGTTCATTAATTAAAATTGAAAAATTCTTCATTTACATATAAAATAAATATTCCATTATTTTTCAAAGTGTTAAATTATGAAAAGAAATGAGAACAAAAAATTATGTTTGAATTATACGTCATAAAATTTGTCCAAAATTATGAATAATATGAAATATTTCGTTGATTATGCGGCTTAAAAATTCACAAAAAGTAAACAATGCAATATACATCCAAAATATTTCACACGCGCACTGTACTATGACGTTATTATTACGTTGACAAAACAGACAAAAATATATCTATAACAATTTCGGTGCTCCAATAAATTAGGCACGACATGAGCTGGTGATACAAGTCTACATAATAATAATAATATTAATAATAATAATAATATTTGGCTACTTACACATTATGTACACTTTGTCACTATATATACACAAATATACACTATTTACACTCAATATAATATTAATAATAATAATCATAATAATTAAAAACGTTCATCCTTCATTTTGTGAACAAAAACTAGGAATCTCGCGCACTTTTACTCATTTTATCGCAAAGATATTTTTCTATTGAAGATAATTTTAATAAAAATTACTTCTAATGTTTGATTTTTCTATTTTCGTTTCTCTAAGAATCCTACAACGATATAAAGGTCTTGTAAATCACAAAATCACGTTAATATGAAATATTTCGTTACGGAAAATAACACAGTTTTATTCGAAGCTTATAGTAAGTATTTGAGCATTTAACACCCGATTCGTTTCTGAGAATTCACACAAAAAATAAGTTAAAAATTTGAGTATATTGAAATGTTTTCTCACACATGACTAAGCGGTTGAGGTTTGGCTCCCTGATAATTTGGATTCGTGTATTTTGTCATACGACTCGGATGAGTGTATGAATGTTTTTTACACATTCGACCGTAAAAAAGTTTTCGCCAAGATTCCACGGTTTTGCCCGTCCAGATCCAAAATCCGGAAGTGATACCCACAACGAGGCACATAAAGTATTTTAACATAAACACTGAATAGTCTGGTCGCCATTGCGGTGCTTGGCAGGATGAGCAGTTATGACTCGTTTCCCATTTGTCTTTAAGATACTGTTCGTAGAAATGACATGCGATCACAATGGTCGCTGGCACTGTATAAAGGACGGAAAACACTCCAATTCGGATCATAAGTCGTTCTAGTTTGTCCGTTTTACCACGTCCTTGTTGTTTTATTACGTTACGAATACGGAAAAGTGACACAAATCCGGCGAGAAGAAAGGAGGTTCCAATAATGAGGTAAACGAACAAAGGAGCCAGCACAAACCCACGCATGTTTTCGATGTTTTGGTTACCGACGTAACATATTCCGGCGATAGGGTCTCCGTCAACGGACGACATTGCTAACACTGCGATACTCTTGACGGAAGGGATCAACCAAGCAGCTAAATGGAAATATTGGGAATAGCTAGCGATAGCCTCCTGGCCCCATTTTAATCCAGCGGCAAGGAACCACGTGAAAGAAAGAATAACCCACCAAATAGAGCTTGCCATTCCAAAGAAATACACTAGCAAGAAAACAACTGTACACAAAGCAGGTCCGGTTGTTTCATATCGGATCATATCTCCGTCACATGCGACTTTCTCGTGACCGACGATCAGTCGGATGATGTATCCGACACTAACCATAAAGTAGCAAGCACTGAGAAAAATAATAGGTCTCTCGGGATATTTGAAACGTTGCATGTCCACAAAGAACGTACTCACTGTCATGGCGGTGGAAATGCAGCAAAGAATGGACCATAATCCGATCCAAAATGTCGCAAACGTCTTTTCATTCTTTCCAAAGTATGGACTGTAGCAATTGACAGCACAGTTTGCAATTCCACCAGTCTTGATCCGGTTGTAATAATTTGGGTTACCTTCCTTAACGGTCACGAGTGGTGCCTCACACTTACAGGAGCACTCTTTCCCTGGAAGTCTGGTAGTCAAAGGAACAATGTCGATTGGATTTATTCTTCCTCCTCCTGGTTTCTGGGTTATGGGTCGTTTGGGGAGTGGTTTTCCTGTGAACCCCCCTACCGGTGGTGCAGGTGTTTGTGGATCGGTAGTGTTCACGTCCATACAAAGGTGATCTTTGTCTCCATACTCTGGTAAACTTTCACAGTTCATACGTTCAGGCCAAGCGAAACCGTACTGTCGCATCAACGGAGCACAGCCAGACTTAGCTCTCTCGCAGACAGATCGACAAGCCGGTAGATGCTTTTTGTAGTTGGTCATACAAATTGGAGCATATATACTGCACAAGAAGAAAAGTAAATCTGGGGAACACTGGATCTCTACCAGTGGCCAGAACTGATGAACTTCCAATCCGGCTTCCTCTTGTGTCTCGTGGTTAAACTGGTTTGGCATATAGGTGTAATTATATCCTATGCCTTTACACATTGGTATAGATATTTCCAAACACTTCCTTGGCTCTTCGCTTTTCATGTAACACGGTTGAAGAAAAAACAAGAGGACAAAGAATGAAAATAGTGGAGGGAGGGACATGACGCCCCTGGCACCCATTTTGTTTTTTTAGTCGTTGGCCCACAAAGATGACTATTGATGGCAAACAAAAGTCGCGTACACTTCGCCTAATACATGGTATTTATCTACAAAATACTGGCTTGTTTTTCTAAGTTTTTTTATATCCAATATGAATGTATGGTAATATCCAATTTCACTTGAAAACTTAATAAAAGTTCGTACGTTCAATTGAAAACGGTTTAAAATGTTAACCCTTTCAGATTATAACTGAACTTTAAATCCTTAATTCGTCGACTAAGTCTAAATCTCGGATAAGTCGAAGCTGTGTACATTAATCACTCTTGATGCAATGATTGAAGTTCAAGTTGTGTTCGATTCCTATAGCTTCACTATACTCGAGTCGTATAGGTCTGTATTGCCGATGTAGATATTACGTTTCAATTCACTGACACTGGTTGTATCCAACTAATACATATTTTATATAGTCCTAGTTCACCACTGGTTTGATTCACTCGAGCTTGTTAAATGAAGATTTTACTTTCTTTTCACTGTCTTGGCAAGCCGGTAATCATCATAATTATCGTTCCTCCTTTCAAACTAATGCCTGCTCGTTACTAAACCTCGTTATCCACTTGACAGATGACGTCAGTTGTCAATCAACTCTCCAGCAACCAATCAATGAGCTTGTTAGGAAATCCACACTAATGAGCTCCGCCCAACGTTTTAGTATCGGTTGAAAGGTTCTTTTCTAACACTGGGACAATCTGTAAAATAGAAGAAAGGCTTTTGTAGAAATTTTGAATGAGGTCTAAAATGTGTTTATTTGTTCAAGGGAGTAAATAGAAGAGCGGGGAAGCTCTTTAGAATATCTAATGCAAGCAGCGGGACAGAGTACACGAGTAATAAAAGGAAACGATGAAGTTTCTGACAGTTCATTAAAAGTAGTTTAAGAATTGAGGCGGCTCGCTAAGGCCTAATCATAATAAAGGGGTCGTTAAAGGCCGTACCAGACGTTTTCGGTCAGATAAATTGAGGTCGTTTAAATTCAATACACAACAAGGGATATTATGCTGTAGTAGAATCACAATAACACTTATTTCAGTCAGTCGATATGTATGTTAAGGCCCTCTCAGACATGATCATTATATACAAGGATCAAATAGTCATTTTTCATACTTAAATAATAAAGTGCAAGAGAGTCTCGATCAATTACATTAAATTTACATGTATAACATAGCAATATCATAGCCATCACCGTGAACTATGCCGTGCATACCTGTAGGTCTACATTTTGATGCATACAAAATACATTTGAAATGGTTATAAATTTTAGAATTCTATGCCTATAATATTTAACAGTGGTCAGTTTAGACGTCCATAGCCGTCCGTTTTGATATAATTCATCAAGTAAGTGGCGTAGTTGGGAATACTCCCTCATACTAGTATCAGTATAATCCAATATAATGACAAGTGACGTCAAAACTGGTCTGGTGCTTATACCAGGGTCGGAACAAATTAAAGGTAAACTCATTAAGAATTGCGACGTAATGTACAACTAAAGAGCCCTTATGACTTGGAAAGTATTACACCAAATAGATTATACCTTATCAAAATAGTGAAGTTAAGGGGTCGTTAAAGGTCCCTTCAGACAGTTTAAACGTTATACAAGAACTGTGTAAGATAAATAAACTAGCGATAAGATATGGCGACTCTTTGTGTATTTAACTTTAAGATTCTGTTCCTAATTACTAAACCTAATGTTATTATTGATGATAAAGTGAATGCTTACCCTTCCAGAACACAATTTGAGAGAATTTAAGAAGATTAATATGCAACCTACTAACTACTATTTGGAAAATGTAAGCAACTTAATGCAACAATAAATACAGTGACTATTTAGATTGGATCCTGCATTTGAAATGAAAATTTTTGGCCAGATTTCATAGCCGACAACTAAGACAACAGCAAACAATATCTAAAGCATATATATAAACTCAATATATCACCAGAAACATTCTAATAATGTTATATTTTTATCCACATATTAACATAGACTCAGAAGAAAACAAAACAATACAATGCCGAGTTAGGAAATGGTTATTAGTTTCGATGATTCTTTTTTTGCTATATATAACATTATCAATGGAATTATATCATTTGTACCTAAACACCCAATTTATCTTTATATTGGGAAACTCACAAGAGACTAAAAGCTAAACTGCAATTTCAAGGTAGTTCAGATTAAGTCCATATTTAGAAAATTTGATTACAGTTATTGCTTGTACTTCCAGTATACTTGATGTCTCTCTGCGATTGTGAACTGGCTAGGGACAAGAAAACAAACAAAAGATATAAATTGACGTTAAATACACAATGTGTAATTATCTAAAATAATGTTAGTATTACGTCCAACCTTTACAACATTAAAGCTACATTAAGATTTGACCCGCTTTATCTCTTATCTAGATCTGGAGAAAGAATTTTCAATAAAACTTTTGCTGTTTGACTTTTATATTCAATGATTTGACAGTATTGGTCAATGTAAGTTTGCAGTGACATGGGTTTCACAGTATTGGTCGATATGAGTTTGCATTGACATGATTTTGACAGTATTGGTCAATGTGAGTTTGTCTTAACATGAGTTTGTCTTGATGTGAGTTTGCCAGTATGGTCAATGTGAGTTTGCCAGTATGGTCAATGTGAGTTTGCCAGTATGGTCGATGTGAATTACCAGTATGGTCAATGTGAGTTTGACAGTATTGGTCAATGTGAGTTTGCCAGTATGGTCAATGTGAGTTTGCCAGTATGGTCAATGTGAGTTTGCCAGTATGGTCAATGTGAGTTTGCCAGTATGGTCAATGTGAGTTTGCCAGTATGGTCAATGTGAGTTTGCCAGTATGGTTGATGTGAGTTGCCAGTATGGTCAATATGAGTTTGCTAGTATGGTTGATGTGAGTTGCCAGTATGGTCAATGTGAGTTTGCCAGTATTGGTTGATGTGAGTTGCCAGTATGGTCAATATGAGTTGACAAGTATTGTCAAAGTGAGTTGCAGTATGGTCAATGTGAGTTGCGTAAGTATGGTTGTCAATGTGAGTTGCAGTAATGTCAATGTGAGTTTACCAGTATTGGTCGACATTAGTTAATCATTATTGGTCAGTTTGATTTTAGTGTTTGTCGATTTGAAACAAATTCATAAGTTTCATTATTTGAACGTCAATGATTAATTTGTATACCAACGAATTCAAAAAGTGCCAAAGAGGGCTTGAGTACACACGACCTTTAAAATGACCAACGCCAAGCTTTTTAACAGAAGGGTGGACAATCCGTAGGCCCTCTAAGAAAACACTACATAGAACAAAAGTGGCTAAAAGAGTTTTTGTGTTGAAGAATGGACGGACTATTTACTCTAGTAAAATACAGCTTCGCTATATTTTGTTCAGCTCAAATATTCCCATTGTTATAGGTGGTTATTAAGGTAAACTTGTTATAGAATGTCTTTTGATAGAGAAAAATTGGGGTTGGTTTTGGACGGTGTTACTTTGCCTAACAAGTCACTAATGAGGCGACAGTTACCGTCCTGTCTCTTATAAAAAAAATTGTCAGTTCCTATGCCATCAGGAGTTTAAAAACCTTAAAAGAGATTCCAAATGAGTGACGTCAAACATGTACGTTATGCATTCCAGTTTGTCGTAATCATCATTTTGTGTTCGATATATATAGTAAAGAGTTAATAACAATCTATTTATTTCCACATTTTTTGAATATCATTCAAAGGCCTAAAAAGATGAACTCGTATCAGAATATGTACGGTAAACAAGATTTTCTTTACAAAACTTCGTTTGCTTGTGAACCCTCATTAAAAATCTTGAAAACTACACAAAGTCATCGTACGTATTGACTTAATATTAAATTTCACAATCAAAATGGTTGACACAAAACGAAAAGTTCAACCAGTTGTTTTGGACACAGTTTCATGTTATTGTGATGTACATCGAATTGAATCTGACTTTTAAAAAAAAACATTTTCTAAGGAAAACAACGCGACCCTTTGCCAAATTCTTAGCCATTGATCTTTCCCGGATCCATGATTTTGTATTTAGAAGCACAATTGAAGACTAGTAGAAACTTTCAGGTGATCTATTGAGTTTGTAGACATGCTCGTTTCAGAAGTAGAAATCTTTGAATTAATTTAGAGAAATCGATTAAACTTTTAATCAGAGAACAGGTAAAGACTTCGTTTAATTACTTTTTGAAAACATTAATTTCGAGTAAGAAAACGAAAATATACATTTAGACATGTCATTAAAAACATTGATAATTAAACTTAAAGGAAAATGTTCTCGTAAATGAAGTACATAACCATGCTTAGATATAAAGACTTTGGAAAGCAAAGATCTTTACACATTGTCACTTTTGTTTACATTATCGGTACACAAAATTACAATGACTTTGTCCTTTAAGTTTTTTAAAAGAATATTTTAATCCAAATCTTACGAGTCCACACCATCAAAGGGAGAAAGTAAAATGAACTCATTAAGCTCACATTTCAAACTTTTAATTCCAAATAAACCCCAGTAGAAAAAAATCTGTAAGATTTCAAAGGCCTGTTTCTTCCGGCTGGATTTGATTTTTTTATACATTTTTCTCGTTTCATTTGATATGAACCAAATCTAAAGCCTTTCTACTTTTTTTTTCTCGATGCAAAGATTTTCAACTTACTGAAATGAGATTTAATGCTCCTTGAAAAGTTCTCACGTTGTAGACTCTATCAATCAGACATAATGAATGTATGTGAAATGGGTTACTAATTAGATGCTCTGGAAACTTATTTCCTAAACCGATAACCAAAAATATTTTATTACTATATCAAATGTCCTAAGTAGAAATCCCGAAAAAAAAATCAGTACCAAACTCCTTGTAACAGACATTTAGCCTGAATTGTATTTTTTTCTGGTAGATCGAGTCTATCGACGTCCTTATTAATCTTTACTTATAAATTCGACATTTCCTTCCTTCCACATGGAAGAGTTCCCTCTCCTAATAGCCTCGTTATCAAATCTACAGACTTGAGCTGATAAATCAATATTAAAAGAAAAGAAAATACGATAGAGCCACTTAAATACTAAGTCGAGAAGAAATTACCCACCATTTTGAAAAATCGAAAAAATATGAAATATTGTAAAAAGCTTCTTGAATTCTAGCGGATATTGATTTTTCTATTTAGTAATTCCTCAATCGAATAATGATTGACATGTTTACTTAATAAACTTAATAATGTGATGTCATATTCGACCTAGTTTCTTACGTGATATTTTTTATTCCGTAATGATTGTTCCATCATAGAAATTACCATGGCATTTCATAGACTAAATAAGAGAAATTAATTTTGTGGAGAATGACAAAATTAACGAACCTCCCATTCTATTTTCAGGAAGAATCGTCATGATGTCCTAATTTAGCATGATACTTACCAAAAATAACTCCGAAAATGAACTGATTTTACAATATGCGTCAAATTTGAATTATGTTTTCAAAACTTCACCCAAAGAAGAAGAACGGTGGTCACTTCATTTTAATTTTGAATAAAGTTTCTGCAACTATTCAGAGTAAAGTCTAATTAAGAAAAAATATGATTTATATTTATAGACAGTTATTTATGTTATTTATAGATAATTATCCTTTGACAAAATTTGATATATGATGTTCCAATAGGGACTTTTCTTGTTAGCAAAGTTGTGAGGACGAAGTTTATGAGTGAATAAAGAATATTGATATAAAAAAATAGAAGTTCAAAAACTTATCTTGGAATATTAAATTATCGACAGTTTAAGTGCACATATTGATCATGGTATATCTATAGTTATAGATAATTGATAAATCATGAACAATTGATATATTATTCCATTGCAACATATAACATTTATCCACAAACCGATTTTGTTTTCAATTACATGAATAACTTATAAAACAAATGGATTTAAAGACTAAGAATTCGATAATCTAAGAAGGAATTAGGATCGTTAACATCAGAGAATATTTCAATCTAAAAATTAGTGGTGATCTGAAAATTGCTGTTTGAAATACAGTCAAATTATATTTTTTTTAAAAAAGGGCTCTATTTCGATTTACTTTGACTTATTTTAATCTTAGGAGTAAAATAAGGAGAGAGTGCGAAAATGATTTTTGTGATTCTCTGTGAAGAAAACCTTTAATGGAATTTGATAATATCCTAATCAAAAAGTAAAAATATTTTACGGGATATATGCATGGGATTTTATGAAGCTTTATACGTTAAATAATCGAAATATATTAATATAAACTAATGGAGTACAATATAAATAATTAAATATTGAGTTTTCGTTAATTTATATATAAAAATTGTTTCAGATGGATAATGCCTAAAATTAATATTTGTCGGTGAATTTTGATATTTATTTTTTGTATCAAAAAGCACAAATTTCACTCAAAAGCAACCCTAGTTTACTCAGCCAATTAGTCATATAATAACTGAATTTTGAGTACTAAATAATTTTCAATATAATAATTTAGGCAACCTCTGTTTAACTGTTTCTTTACATGTGGATATTTTATAGGAATAATAGTAACAGTCTATGCCTGGACGAGTCTTTTATGTTAATATAAAAACGTTATCAAAATTTCCAGAAAGTTTCTTTCATGGATGAAACAATAAAGTATATCAATACTAGCATATAAATTTTAGATTGTAATTTACCATGAAAACAGAAACAGAAAATACCATCAAAACTATTTCCCAGTAAAACGCCTTAGGGTAAAACCAAAGATTAAAAACTTTCTCATACCTTTGAACGTAATTATTCCAATTATGCCAAATTTTGAATCGTTTATATTCCGAATGTGTACAGCTAAAAGTCTAAGGATGGTAATGATTCTTCGTCCTCAAGTCACTACGTTATATACTTTCGGTTTATTTTGTGGTTCACACCTACGGATCACAAGTTGGAAGCTGGCTTTTTTCCACCATTCAAATCTCTTAAGTGTGAGAAACTTAATAGTCCTAATCAACAAGTCTTTCAAAATTCATCACTAATTTCAAAGCCTACGAACACTCTTGAAAATGTCATACAGGATTAATTTTAGTCTCGATTAACTAACAAAGAATAGATTAAATGATGATAGGAATTATTAGATCCGATTATCCAGTTAATGTAAATAATTAGTCAAAATTTTAAGCCTCTTGAAATTGACATTTTCGATAGCTTTAGCCTTGATTGTCAAGACGTATATTGAAAGGTAATCGTTAAGGGGCGGGCTAGAACATGATTATATCTAAACTTTGCACATGGATACATTTTGAATGACCAATTAGTTGAGGCTTCTTGATAATCATTACCGCTAGTACTGTCATTGTTTTAAGGTGATTAAAACTCCAACTACAATCGTTTTAATGAGGTGGACAGACTACTAAATTTGTTAATCGAATAACAGCCAGTTGTTGACCAATCAACGCTTGTAATAATGACCCTCATTAAAGTCAAATCAAACCAAAATCGCATAAAAATCTAAATGCATGCCATATTAATCGTCTTTGAAATCTATCTGTTCCATGTTACAGAATTTATATATTCGACCTTAATATATGAAACAATAATGAAGAAAAATTGTTTACTTGATTAATATAGAATTCATTCGACTGCATTATAGAAAGATTTAAGCAAAAATGTTCCACCATTGTACCTATAGACTATAGACCTTATAGACTATAGATGGAGATTTTTTTTCCAAATGAAATATAATCGAGGAATTGTGATGAATGTATATTTTATAGACTGTATTCCTCTCTAATACCAATTGAAACCTAAACATGTAAAACTGAAAAATAGTTTCTTTATTTTTCAATTTATTTCGTTTCCTGATTTTTAGTTCTAAATTTGGGTCAACCATGTATCACAAAACGAAATATTGATAACATTTCACCCGATTTGTATTACATTTTGATAAAACTTAAAAAAGGTGTTGAAGTTATCAGGAAAGTATGTCTACGATATGTAACATGTTGATAAACAATGTTTAAATATAGGTTTGTAAACAAAGTTAACTTAGATAACTTTGATATAAATGTAAACAAATTTGTAAACTAAAATCACATGTTTTGACAAAATAATCGGATTTCTTATATTTATAAGTTAACTTTTACAAATAAACTAAATAAAACATCTTTTGGATGATAATGTTAATTATGCATGTTGATCTATCAAGAATAGGAGTGTTTCACTGAAATATACAGAAAAATCTCCATTTTCTTAATTATGATTATTCATTGATAGTGTATAATAGAAACACGATTTTCATGTTAAATGAACAAGAGTTACACTAAGAGTGTATTTTCATGAATAGCCCCTTATCTCACTATTAACAAATGTAAGGGGTAAGATAAGGAATCGAAAGATTGGAGTAGTATAAATGACGTTGTATTGATATATACATGTATTTGGTTAACTTATTAATACACAGAAAGAA
This sequence comes from Nipponacmea schrenckii, assembly GCA_030562195.1. Taxonomy (NCBI): domain Eukaryota; kingdom Metazoa; phylum Mollusca; class Gastropoda; family Lottiidae; genus Nipponacmea; species Nipponacmea schrenckii. The sequence goes on along the minus strand of CM060203.1, from coordinate 4,695,429 downwards.
CCTGGCTGTCAATCGATACAGTTATGTATACTAGATGCAATATTACATGACTTGTCATGAATTATGCAAGAGTCTGGCTTTTTGACAAGTTCACTATCGATTTCCGATTCTTACGAATAGTGAATGTAGTAGGCTCGTCTCTTTTTATGAACGTCCCGCTTCTTGTACCCTATTATATAATTTCATTGAATAAGTTACACTACAAGTGGTCAAAGCAATACAAGAAAAAAAAACAAACAAACTTCTGGACATAATGATGTGAATAAAGACAAAAATATAGAAGTTACAAAATGCTAGTAAGCTACAATATATAAAAAATAATATAATATTTGGTCCATGTATAGGTTAAAATGTAAAAGTCAACAAAGTGTATACTATATGCTCTTATGTTCATTCTACCTTTCATTGAAAAGGTTTAAACTTGGTAAAATATTAACGTGTTAACATTTGACACAAAGAAAATGTTAGCTCAATAACTTGGAATATCTTTTATACAAGAGTTCATTGAAATCATCAGTAAATTAAATGGTGACTTTTATCTATTTTGTCACTAGAGTGGCTTTAAATATTATCTAAAATGACAGCGATTCGGTGAACAATCGCATTAAAGACCTAAATATGTCTATTGCCTACTTAACGAGGGAGGTTCCCACGGAAAGGGGGTCTATTAGCGAGTTCACTAGGCCGTAGACTGGCGCTAGAGTTTGTAAACAAATTTAAAGATTATGGATTAAATGTAAATAAATAACGATTAACTTTGACATTAGTAATGGCGTGAAAAGACAACACTGATACCACAATCGCATGAAAACGTAACGAGTCAATTCGAATTTATCAATATTTTAATTTTATGACGTTAATCGGTGTGTGAAAAAAGGGGAATTCCTGTAAAAATTTAGTTGGTGTTCACAATGTCCCTTTTTCATCTGATTTTTTTTTATTAAAGAAGCACTAAGTCATGTGCATGTGATTTTGACGTTAGAATCATAAGAGATTATAAAATTGTTTCGTTTTCTTGATAAATCATGTTCGAACATAAAATATATAATACGAATAATTCCTATTCATTTTAATTAGGATATCAAATATGTGTGATAAGGGGATAGTTTTGACAATTTTTTTTCAGTGACAGTTCGCACCTCTTCAAGGGCCTTATCACTCGTGCCAATATTTCACAGGTTTGAAGATTTGCCCACAATAAATGAAAATAAATATTGGTCTATCTGGCGTCAGATTTAAGTATCACATTGTTTGTATTTTTATTTTATTTCATTTATATTTTAGCCCTTTTATTGTGGCATTAATCTCAAATTATTTGCCAAATTTTGCAACTTATTTGTTAATTTGGTACACACTCAAAGCATTGAAACAAACATTATAACCCAACAATCGTCTTCAATCGACAGTCCAGTGTATGTTTAACCAGTAGAAATTAGTGGAAATATTTTTTAAGAAAAAAATAAGCAAATGAAATGGAGACAATTCTGATTAACAATTTCTTAATTCTTATTCAAATCTGAGGATGAATACTATATAGATCACATAGCTTAGCATGGACTAGTTAGCAGACAGTACTCACAACAGAAGACACCACTTCTATTGTAATATGTGTGTTGGCCTTATAGTTTCAACTCGCTTAGCGCGTTTTGATAGTGCATCGGAATATGGTCAAAGCCTCTTATTCTTACAAAATTAAACACCTATCTGAAATGTACGGCGCCCAGGATTACTAGCCCCCTTCGAAGCTATCACAGGTCATACCCCTCAATCTATAGATCTGAATTTCTCATTCCTAATCGGGCTAAACTAGCTCCCCACAGTGCGTCTGGCTAAAGATTAATTGTTTCGTTTCATGTTTAAAGATAAAAACAAAAAGATTCGAAAAACTTCAAAAACAAACGAAACATTATATAAATATAATTCACACATTAAAAACAATATCTACCCCGGCTATTTACGCAAATTGAATTAGATCAAATTGGAAGTTGTAAATTGAGTGTATTCAGCACGTATTGAACACCTGCAGTGAACAGTCTTAATAAAGGGGGTGGGATATAAAACACCAAATTACCCCTAATTCTACCGTGAAAAACACACATTCAAACAGACTCAAAATATAAATTCAGAAATGTTGTTTCCAAGAACTGTGACTGACAATTACAGTTCCATTAGGGCATACATTATTCACATCTGCAGCAGAACATCTTAAATCACGAAGGCATCTTAGATTTTGGAACCAGATATTATTATAACTCCGTGGTTAACAATGACCATATAGAATCAGATAAAAGATAGTAGAGTGTGTGGACAAATTGCACCAACCACAATAAGAATCTAGCAGGTTTCGGGCCTATATTTATGAATAAAAGATAATGAGTCATGCTGAGATTGATCGAGTCTACAATTAACAAATAATTATCAGATTATCGAGTTATGTCCACTTGTCGCTAAGGAATTCTTTAGAACTATTTAGTTTAAGGAGGTTGGTATTAAGAACCTAATTATAAAATTGTCGTATTTTAAACGTTTCGATTGACGGACTAATCACTGACCTCGACATACAGTTAAATTAACGCAGTATTCATCAAAAATTTTGTCAGTAAAGAATTTCCCATGAAATTGTATCTTCTGATTTGGTCTACCCACATGGGTTCTGAGCGTAAACTTGTATATAATACTTTACAATACGTTGCTTAATTCGGTCCCATATCAAAGTAAAGAAGACCATAAAGGAGTTAATTAGTGTAGTTCGTGTTTTAACTTCATTTTAATGAAATAATTTTATCATATTTGACATGGTCTCTTAGTCTAGTTGCTGCCTTATCACATAGTTTGAACTATTTTATTAGGTAGATTTGTGAACCAGTACGTGTTTGTACCCATGTATTAAATTCGTTCATAGTATTGTCCAAGTGAGGCAACATATAATAATAATTTATTGTTTTGTAACTAGGTCGCAGCAATATGTTCCAGATTTGGAAAACTGAAGTTAAGATTCGGATTTGACAAGAGCTTCTTTCATGCTGCTGATACCTCCCCACCAGCAAATTGAGCCAACTCACAAATCAAAGACGATATCTGATAAGATGCGAAGTATGAAGGTTCCGGACTTACAATCTGGGCTTCTCTAAATCTGTTAACGCATGTTCTGGATGGAAGGGCTGAATAATACTCTGATAACTTCTGAAAGACTATAATAGTAGACCCCTATATTAAACTTAAAGAAACCATGAGAACATATCTGATGCTTGTTTCTCATATTACCGAACTTATAATGATATTACTGAAGAACAAGGGAAAGTCATCCTATATGCCTCTAAGCTACATATCGGGTATACTCAGATTTCTTGGGAGACAAATTTAGTAGTAGTCTGATTACTAATTGCTTAATATGAACAGCAGTCGTTTTAATTAATAACAAGTGAAGTGACTTTAGCTATTAATTGTTTTAAGGCACCCCATGTTCTTATTAGTAAGTTTATCCTCGAAACATTGCGTTCATTTACGGAAAGAAATATGGAATCTATCAAAACAATGGCGATGCATGCTCTAGAAATTATGAATATAGAAGATATGAAGGTCCGTCAGAAATAACAAAACTTCAGAAATAAGTTTAAGAATTATCATTGGTGAATAATGTACTCACTGGAATACATAATTCAATATTCTAGGGTGTTGTATTTTATCAACGAGTTTTGATGTTTCTGGAAATTGCATTATTGACCTTGAATTAACGTATAATCATTTATTTTATCTCATATTCAATTATTTTACAAATCACAAAAAAAAGGTTTCCAATGTTTGTTTAGGTCAGAGCACTCAAGATGAAAAGAAAGGGCGAAAGTGAGTAGCCCTGTCGCAACCCCTTCAATTTCACTCTATTTATTTTTTCATCGTAATGTTTACTCTAGCGATGTAACTCGATCTTTTAAATTCACATAAAGTGTAATATTTGTTTTGTTAAAGACTTGCCAGCTCGGGAGGTTAGTACAGATAAATTAAACTTTTATTAATGTACGTTGTGCCACTGATGCCAACCAAGTCAGACCTCCAAGACTGCTTGAAGGTGGCAGTTTATTTCCATTCCATAACGTACATCTCCAATCAAAACATTGACGCTCTTACCTAACAGCTTAAAATAACAAAAATCAAAATAACAAAAATCAATGAGGAAAACTGGCATTTTGAAATACGAAATAATTCCTTTTTGTAAAAAATAAAGATTTCCCAAAGTGTGGTCTGGCTCTTTATGGAACTCTTGTAAATAAATTTTTGTTGAGGGTTTATTTTCTATACCAAACATATGGCAAAAGTGTCACATTTTTTCTACATCTATCTGGCAAACTACAACCCATTAAGAAAGGCCAAAGATGTCTTTTAAGATTATTTTATTCAGATACCAAATGAAACAATACACGAACATCATATTATCTTTAATAAAATTTAACCGAAACATGAAAACCAACGTTAGTGATCTAGAACTAAAATCATGGAATTCATGGATCCATATTAAATAATGGAAGATAAGATAAAAAAAAAGCCAAGACTTAACCATAATGTTAATAAAAAAACTTAAGATCTGTTCTCGAAGGGAGTAATTTTGAACTAATTGATTCTTTCCGTATTTGATACATTGTGCAGGCGTTTAATGTTATTTTTCAAGTCTATTAGCGTCATATTTTTAATGTACTCGAACAAACCAAGTAGTTGAATAGATAATTACTTCTGATATGAATAGTGTCTATGGTTAAAATTAAGGTTCTATTTTATAATCTTTTAAATCCAATTAAAATTTCATAGTTTAATCGGAAAAAATAACGATGTTGAAAAATTTCCTAATTCCTTTTTGTATATATTATAATTTAAAATACAGGTTTTGTATGAATGAAGTAATTATATAGTTTCTCACTCAATACAGTTGATGTGAATTGAGTTGAAATATATAAAGAACCATTCATAGTTCTGAGGATTGAAAGATGTCAAATAATATTCGTGTTTGACACATGCTTTTTTCAACATCCTTTCATACATGTAAGTAAAGTTCAACTATACAAGAAACAACCAAATTAAGTATGGAAGTGATGTTGATAATAATAATAATAATGATGATGTATGATTGTTGATTCTGGTGATAATGATTATGATTGGGACGAGGATAGAGGTAATTGTTGATTCTGGTGATAATGATGATGATGATGATGATGGTGGGGTCGAGGATAGTGGTGAGTGTTGATTCTGATGATAATGATTATGATGGGGACGAAAATAGTGGTGATTTTGATTCTGGTGATTATGATTATGATTGGGACGAGGATAGTGGTGATTGTCGATTCTGCTGATAATGATTATGATTAGGACGAGGATAGGGTTGATTGTTGATTCCAGTGAAAATGATGATGATGGGGACGAGGATAGTGATGATTGTTGATTCTGGTGATAATGGTGATGATGGGGACGAGGATAGTGATGATTATTGATTCTGGTGATAATGATGATGAATTTGACGAGGATAGTGGTGTTTGTTGATTCTGGTGATAATGATGATGATGGGGACGAGGATAGTGTTAATTGTTGATTTTTAGTGAAAATGAAGATGAGGGGGACGAGGATAAGTATGATGATGGGCTATGATGAATGATTGTGGATGCTGATGATTGGTGCTGATGGTAAGTGATGATGAGACGGAGGATGAGGGCTGATGATAATTTGTGATTATTGTTGCCAGTGTCGTCACATTATAATTTTATGTTACGTTTAATGCATAACTCTGAATATTAATCTGTTTTCTCATAGGCAAGTGTCGAAAGTCTACTCGTAGTCTTTGATGAATGGAGTTTGGGTGTATTCCTTAATAACATGGCTTTAAATCTGAGGGTCAAAGGTCATGTATAGACTGCCAATAACCGGATATGTCAAATAATAATTTCAATTAACTAATTTGTGACATAAGTAATAACCTATAAAAGTCCATCAAAAGCCATTCAATACGAACACAAAAAATGCAGACGTGAATTATAACTGCAGACGACTTAAAAATCAAATTATATAAAAGCAGACGGCTTAGAAATAACAACCAAAAGAACAAATTGTTACACGAAATTGTATTTAGATTTGCAATTGCAGTGTTTGCGGAGTAAAATCGTATATACATATATACCTGTAGAGGATATTCGATATAAATTTATTTATGTATCTTAAAACGTATTATTCAAATAAAAGATTATCATTGTAGGTGATTTGATTCTATCGTATACGTTATGCTTTTGTACTTAGACAACCCCTACTCTAAAGAAACATTGAAATACCATACGTAATTTCATCTAATTTTGATACTACATTATTGCAGAGAACAATCAGGCGTAAAATTCCAGTTCTTTTCAATCTTACTGGTGGAGAAACGATGTCTAAAAAGACGGAGATTTATATATGTTTTCTTACTTAAACAATACATGCTATAGTTGTTATATTAACATCCAATATAATTTCATATCAACATAGACGTCTCAGTCTTTATTTACATTCCGGATTAGTTCACGCAACTGTTTGTCCCGTCGTGGGGGAGAATGTTTAAGGCATGTCGTGGTCGCTTGTCATTTCATTTGTCGAACATGTAACACGCGATAACGTTCGTCATGTCAGTCCAATGTGACAATATTTGCTTTGAGATGAAATTGTAATGCCTAAAGTGTCACAAGAAAAATGGCGGCGAGATATGGCAAGAATCTTGTTGGCAAATATGGTCGAACGGGTAATGAGTACAAAAATATCTCCATTCAACCATATTCAACTACACGATCTCTCCTACATGATTCCGTTCCAAGAGAGAGAGAGCATAGACTGGCTATGACACAACGATATCCGCAACTAGTCCAAAGATTCCGCCCCACATAGGTCTAATGAATAAATACGATAAGTTGGTATCTCAGATTAGAATCAAATTTGGTTAAAATCACCAATAGCTTTGAGCCTTTGGCACGATACATAATATACCTAATGGTTTTAAACAAATTATTCTATATCAAATGCGTTAATCGAAATTGAACGACGATGTGTATTGGTTTTGTTTTATCACTTGCACACTTTAAATCAAGATTACTAAAAATCCAACCCATCCCAATCCCACCAAATAAAAAGCAAGCAAATATACCTTATGTTTTCCCACGAGTGACCTTTCAAATAAATGCATTAACCTCGAGTTTGGCGAGGGCTTACTCTAAGTCTACCTGCAAATAATGGAAAATCTCTTTGCCTACAAAACATGTATGTTTTAGATTAACTTGGCATTAAATGAATGTCAAAGGTCTGAAGCTAACACACTTCTTAAATTATTGAGGAATTTAGAGTCTTACTTCAAGGCCTTAACTATCTAACTATGAGTGGATTTTCTTGTCCAGTTAAGCTATGAGCTTTGGGAAGTGCATTTTTAGAGATTTTCTACGGTATTGCTGAATAATGAGATATTCTCTGTGTTGTATTCAACATCCGTTACTGATGGAATTACTTGACATAGATAGGGTTAATTTAGCTCAGGGCATAGATTTATCCTCGCTTAGTTTGCCTCTGCCTAAAGAAGCATGTACAGTATGTCTGTATTTCAAGGGCTTTCAAACTTGATAATAGTGTAATGGTTGTTTTTGCAAAACATCCTATGCCTACGTTTTTTAAATAGTACCTCGAAGTATTTATATTTCAGCGATTAACCCATCACAAATTTTTAAACGACTAATCCCCAAATCTGTATATTAACAAATCTGAAACGTCCATTTCCGTCCACTTCAACTGTGATGAGTCTCTACTCGAGTCTTCAAAGCCAGATCACGAAGCAATATTGTAATGTAACTTAATGAAAGAAGGTCTAATAGTACTATATCGGCTTGCAGCTAGGAACTCTTTCCATTACTAAACAAACTCTACACGTCGGAATCATGACACACGACTCTTATTAATTCTATTTGTTCAGTAATTGTCCCTTTTGACCCATCGTTCGACCTAATGACGTCATACAACAGGACACAATATCCCGTTGGGCACAAGCTAAAATGACCACGTGAGCACGTGAAGTACCAAATTATCCGTACTTCCGGTAAAACGTGACTCACTGAAGACAATTTGACTCAAACACATTAACCTCATCAAATTCTCTATACAACTATGTCTTCATATCTCTATTATGCCGATGATTTCCCGTTTAGTCAGTCCGTATTTCCGGTAACAAATGACAAAGTTGTTCATTATTCCATAATAAGTCTGTCGTTTTCTTGTAAACCTCTTTACGATGAAATGTAATTATTTAACGGACGGTTAGTCATTTTGTGAGTACATGTACAGACAGGCATTAGACAATATAATACTATTAAACAACAGCTTCTCGGACTTAACCATTTGTAGCTGCATCACATCACATGTAAAAAAAATGAAGTGGACCTTATCGTTACTTACACTCATCCCTCGCCACGAGAACGCTTGAACATTAAGCTATGGGTCCGGTTTTATAGATGATGCCTTCGTATTCTTGCAACCATTTTCCCAATTCCTTCAATTCAGGTTGGAGGAACTGACAAAGAGTTGGTATTGGGCATAGATTGTTACGGGCCGTGCACCTTTTAAGGTAACTCGTAGAATTTAAAAACTGAAAGGTCATTGCTGGTCAAATTCCCCTCGTGATGAAAATAAATAGTTGTCGACCTAATAAGCAGACTTCATGAGCACAAACCAAATCAGAACAACATTTAACTCCATTGATATGTCTGCCAGTCTACATCGTTTAAAGAGGTACTAAGTGGAAAAGACTCCATTATCAATACTCTCCCAACTATGTTAAAATTCATTCGGTTCAGACGAAAATTCTTTTAGTCGATTGGAAACCATTCTACCTTCTATCGGGTCACTGTATTCTAACATCATCCTAATGAATTTTATAATGACTAGACGACACACAAGTCGCCGGCGGCCATTTTGATAGACATTGTCTAATAACCGGAAGTTGTCTTCTAATATTTGTAATGGAATTCGTTGTACGGTCATTTAATATTTCTGAGAGCTAAAATCCATTTTGAACAACTAACAAGAACCCGGATTTTGTAAGCTTCGAACCAACATCTCCAAATTAAAATGATAAATTTTCAGTGACCATCTATTGTGAACAATTATTCGATAGGATGAGCCATTTAAATTTGTAGCCAAAGAACTCATCCCATTAGGTGTTAGCACCCAATTCCCTACACCATCTAGCGCTGTACGAACCCTTCCTAGATATTTGACCGAAGGTTTGCATATCTAAACAACAGTTTAATGAAAACCACACCCCGAGATATCATGATTTACTATCCGACCCTAGTACCTATATCCCAGGGTCTCTGCATCCACTGCTTTCCACCCACAGACATGGTACCTTCCTAGATACCCTACTGTTAGGATTGACCATATATAACCAACAGCCTAATGAAAACCATACCCTGATATCTGGTGAACTATTTGTAAGATTAATGTCATATTAAATAATCGCCACAGATTAGTGTCAGTTATTAATAAGTCTTTATCAATAACATATGAGACCATAGTCGCGATTATCTATGTCAAGAAGAATCCGGGGAATGAGATACGGCATGAACTATCATCACGCAACATCTAAGCTGGAGTCAATGATGGCAATTTTGTTCTACATTATAAGTCACTTTGGATACATGTATGAACTAATATAGCCGAAAGTAACAGATATATGTATTTGTGTATTTAATATGCATGATTGAAAACCAGTTACGATTTTGAATTTGACCTCTCATTTTAGAATCTATACAGAGTAAGGCTAATGGTCAGTGTCTGTTTAAATGGTAGAGATAAACAATGCCATATAATATGCACATTTTGACAAGAAGCTTGCATACATAAGCATGTTCTTCTTTAAATACAAACTGGTAGGTATTCTTGAATGTATGTTTTTAACACAAACCTTCACCTCAAAGACATGGTGCTTTTTCCATGTTAGTTCCTTGAACCTATATGCGTGATTCTATTCATAGATTTCAACATGATTTTCAAATGTGTCTGGTAGATCGAGTAGTCTAATATGAATTAATCAGTGATATTAAATGATGCTATTAATTATGTAATTTAATCAAGACTATTTATGTAATTTTATTATCATATATCTCACACTTGAACAATATTTCAGCTTATTATCTCATTGAAAGGCCAAGGCCGATATTATCCTAAAATCCTAGTGACGAAATCCCTGAAAAGGCCAACAAAAAAATGAGCTCAATTATCAGTGATACATGTAGTTGGATGGAAACTTATTTAGGATTTTTCTTCAGGTAAAAGTGAACTAAACGTAGACTAGCGAGGAGTAATGTAGAATTCGCTAGGCTAATCATTGAAGTCAACAGGTCCATTTCTCTGGTCTCCCATGAGGTGGCGAACCAACGCATCCTCTCCAACAAACATGGAACCATCTTTCTAGCTAATCTCAATAAGCCAATAATTTGTGTTGTGCCTGAAGCAGAAACATATGTTTTTTCACTTGATTCCTGGAGGGTCTTAGACTAGTAACTAATCCACAAGAACTAATGTAATTAGCCAAATAAAGATTGTCCTGCTGGACCTGCTGCATTACTGCCAGTAATTTCTGATAGCATTTCTAGCACAAACAAGGCTTCGAATTAAAGTTGGATTATCTGCCCTTCAAGTCACGAAAGAAACCGGAAATGAAATTATGGATACTTTGAAAGTGCCCAGTGGGTGGGTGCAGGTCGTTTTATTGAGCTTAATGACTCTAACCTTGAAATAATTTACAACACAGTTGGAATTTTAATGAGTTGATATATTTAGTCCTATTTCCAGTAAAGTTAGTTCATTTATTTACAAATAAGACGAATAAATTCTTTAAAGAAGTTTTGTTTTGAATTGGAATCCGGCTAAACTGGTTTTCAATCAGAATTTTTTGTAATAATTTATTTCAAATGAACGAAGGCTCGTTTAGTATCACTAACAGTCAAAGTCCAAGAGGAAAACAAATTGACGAGAAAGAGACATCATAGATCATTTCAGAAATAAAGACAAAAATTGATGTTAGTGAAAACTAGTCCGAAGAAATCATCATAGAGACCTGATTGATTTCACCAAAAAAGCAAACTCCTATATGTGACTTAAATAGTGAATGTGGAAAATCAAAATAGGCCTACAATAAGCAAGACTGACTTATGTTCCTAAGGGATGTAAATTATACAAAGTATAGAATTGTTTTATTGGAAACACTGTGAATCGACCCTGGACGTCGTGCATTCCGAGATATTTAGAATTTTTTTAGAAAGAATTAAGAATTCCCATTTCAAATCGGAAATCCCCGATGACCAATGAAGAATTTTCAAAGGTGGCGTTCGAAGTCACATCCAGCGTGTCACATGTGTTACATTTGTTATAGTCATTATTATCATTCAAAATTCAATTACAACCCAATTCACTCCCTTTAATTTAATTTATCATCCGCCTTTCAACCTCCCAACATAATTTTACATGACTCTCACCACAATGCTCACCATTTTGATTTTAGTCCTTTGGCTACTTTGTTATGATTCATCCTCGGGCACCGTCATCGCGGTGATGACGTCACATACTTTTGAGTTCTAACAGGCAATATTCTGCTAAACTGTGTCAAGTTTGCATGATACAATCACTCCCAGGGTTTTGTGTGTTTTCTGGTCCAATTTGCCAATTTTATTCGTTATTTTGGCTTCAATTCTGTCCTTATTTTGTAACAGACATAAATGATACCCTACTCTTCATATTCACGCCATAAAGTAGTTCAAGTACAAATGACAACGCTCCCCTCAAGGTGTTCTGTGGTTACCTTCTGTTCCGTTTGTTCAATTTAGCGAATTTAATTTTTCTTTGTCCTTCAGGCCAAGGATTTATGGTTATGAAAATGCCACTTAATTTCTTAACAGAAGCAGTGTAGCTCCTGCAAATGTTGTAGTCTCTGATTGGTACCATGTGCAAAGACACCCTTTTACTAGGATCTATCTATCCATCGATTTATCTTTAAACCTACCGCATTATATACTTTTTATATATATATTGATAAAGAAGACGAGTTCCAAAACAAGTAACATGTTAAAACACGATCTGGCCCCTATCTATGTAATTATTTACTGAGATGACAACATAAATTGCCGTCAAAATCCATGACAAGTTATTACGCGCAGTTGGACGTCACAGTCGGTCTCTTTCTCGCGAGTAAAATCTCACCATTGAGAGTAAGTCAGACGTGAAGCGGCCCATTGAAATTGCGGAATGACACAAGACTACAAGAGGGCTCTCCAATTCTACAAAATCTTCGCCATTGACGGCCACTGGCGCATGAACGTTGACTGACTTACGAATTGTAGAGAGCTCTTAACGTTAACAAAAAATCTTGAAAACTATTTCACGAGAACAAAACAACCATTCTCGAGATGGACTAATTCTTTTTCTAATCATTTGTAATACCCAAAATTAGACTGTCGCTAGTAAATTAGGCAAATTATTGGTTGGCAAAATCTAAAGTAGACTCCCCGTCTCGATGGCAACCATGCTTGACGATAAGGTTGAGATAGAACGTGATTTTTGATTGGTTATTATTCCAATCTTTTATGTTCAGTTCGGCAACATTTTATTAATTATCATTTGAAAGTTAAAGATAAATTTAATCAAATATTTCGATAAAATTACACGAATTTCATCTTAAACTCACATGTTCATTATTGGATTTGATAAAAAAAAATCTGAGTAGGGCTCTAATGAAATTTAGGATGACCATCGAACAGTCACGAACACTCTGAATCATTTGTACCGGAAGTGTCAGTAGATAAGGAACAGATACTGCCTTATTCCAGCCAGTTTTAGATTAGATAAAATCTTATTTCAATCAATTACGAGTAAGCCTTACTTTGTTTTATTGCAAGCATATTCCTCCATAATTCAAGCCCTCACAGAATTCGGGACAACAGTTGCAAGTATTTTGAAATTTCGAAATCATGATAGCAGAATCATTTGTTACATTATACAACTTTCAGTGGTTTCTATATCAATGAATACAGAATACACGTCGAAATTTCAAGTTAATGTTTGGAGTAGGTGTTGTAGGCTTTGATCTCAAATTATTACAAGAAAGATTTATGAATAATACATATCAACTCTATATTATTTTTCCCGAAACCAGTGGTGAGTCGAATGAAATAAGCAATCCAGGCTACGTGTTAAAATTTATGTCATGAAAGTCTGTCGATCCTTGAGAAAGTCAGAAAGCTGTGGGATGCTGTGAAGAGTTGGACGTCAAGCTGTGAAACTCCAGTGTACGGTGAATGAGCTCTGATGAAGTGCCCCGGTTAATTAGTGCTCCTAACTCTGAACATGATTGGCTATGATAGGCGACCATTTCTAATGATAACGAGCCATCTGTCTTCTGGAAATTCTACCCTTAACTTTTATTTTATCTCGTCCCTCAACTAAACCTCCTTCAAATGATAACAACCAATCACAGCTTGATAACCTTTACTCTCAGTAGCCTCTGTTATCAAGTCATTTCTTCAAATACAAATATTTGATACGACAGAATGTGTATTAATCAAGGAAGAAAATATAAAATAAGCCAATGTCGCCAGATCTTATCGTGAATTAATTTTATAAACGAATCTATACACATCGAAAGATGCTTCTTTGAAGGCTTGACGAACAGGTCTACGCAGAACAAAGGCAAACGATAATCATCCATTGCATAAGGTTACGTATAGTTCTGGAATATCGAGTATGTGAATATAATGCGGAACGAATAGTGTTGAGTAATGGAAACTACAGAAAGTCGATGAGTGTGAAATCGAGGGTTTTCCAAACATAATGGCGAATAATTTGATTGATAAAAGTCAGAAAAAGTTAGGCTTAACATGTCAGAAAACTAATCACTTGTGAAATAACAAGAAAAGGTCTAAGTCGGTGACAACAAATTTTGTCTGTTAATAACCTCGTTAGAAATCTTCACAAGAAAGGAAATATTAACGAGAATGACTTATATAATAATTACGTCAATTCAGAAATCTGTAAGGCTATTCAAAGATTGACTCAAAATTTACACAATTATTACATCATGACGTGTTATTTTGGAATATATTTGATTTAACGTCGACATTTTTCAAATTTGAAACTAGGGTAAATCATTCATCAAGAAACGATGTAAAATGTTAACTGCTACATTTCTTCTTAATTTGTCAAGTTATTTCGGTGAATAGTTAAATTCGGGAAGTTAAGGCAGGGATGATGAAGGTATATTCAGAGATACATGTATATTTTCTTAGTTATTTGACGTATGTTTTATCAAGTTGCAGAGGATCTTGTCCAGCTAGTGCAGTCCCGATATGGATTTTAGACTGCTTGAGGTCACCAATTAACAGATGTCAATAAGTATCAGCAGGTATCTGCGTATTCTGGAAAGGGGGATCAATATACCTTACCAGTGACAATCTGTCATTGTTTTAGATGAAAATCCAGTTTTGATTTTTGTCTACTGAATCTACAACTTATTACGATTAACTCGGTGTAGAGCTTCAAGTTTCTTTAAATATTAAAAACAAAGAAGGAGGTAAAAACAAAAAATTCTGTCGATTTCCATGTTTTGATTTATCTTTCAATACGTCAAATAACTTGCCTTCTCTGGCCAGATGTGAAATCCTTAAATTTAAAAATAAAGTTTTTCTTTGGAATTTATTCGAACTGTAATCCTCTCAAGTAATTCAATTTTGAAACCCCTGCTGTGAAGATATCTGCGTTGGTAGCAGAAGAAAAAGCTGTTTTCTTCCCCACTTCTTCTGAAACTTTGTGAGTGGCAGAACGATAGCCGATACCTTCTTACAATTTAAGGTCACCTTACACAGATTATGATAGATCAGGATTCTTAACTTTTACAATTGCAGTAAGCAGAAATACAAAGAGCGCCAACTAGTTCAGCATTATTCTTTGACGATACTGTGTGCGAAAGCGTACGAAAGCACTGTAAAAGTTCAATTATTTTTCCTTTTTATACTTTTGTTGATGAATGTGTGTGTATGCAACATATTATCCGGTACCCCCCACAAAAAACCCAAAATCACCAACAAAACTCAAATAAAGTTGTAAAAAAACTCATTCTTGCTATTATTCCACACATGCAGAAACATAACGATCAAACAACCAACCGCGAAAGTGGACCTTAAAAATAGACGGGATCCCCAAGATTAGTTAGTAAATGTAAACATCTTTCAGATAACCAATGGTTGGTACTCACAATGTTATTCTATTTCTCTAGCCCGAATGTCGTCACAGTGGGGATTCCCTTAGAAAATTGGCACCCAACCAAGAATTCTGAGAGTGCCAGATATTCAATTTGTACGAAGTTAAGACTCTCCGCCTAGCCACACCTCCATTATAGAAATGGTGTCAAATTCGACACATGCCTTCACTGATAGATTCTCGGCTACTTCCATATTGAAGGCATTGCTACAAGTTCTCAGACAACTGCTAAGGTTGGACTCGATGTATGGCAGTCTGTTCTTCCTTATGCAAAGAAGCACTGTGCAACCGTTTTTGCAGCAAGATTGTCCAGGTAAACGACACATAGTGCTTTTTGATAGATTAGTTCGTATTTGTCAAGAAGTATAAAACACTACAGATTTCTTTAACATGCATTGTTTGAAAGTTGAAATAAGCTGATAGAATGATAAAGTAGTTTTTGACAAAAATGATTGAACACATCGGAACAGAATTAAACTTGAAATATTACTATCTTTCTATTTCTGTAATCAGAAATCTTTACTTTTTTGAGCTGGAAGTATAAAAATGCGTTTGCTGAATATTTTGTAACGAGCTAACAAATTTATCCCTTTTCTCCAATATAATTTAGCTAACTAAATGTGGCATCTAAATTTCGCCAATTTGGTCAAAATTGAGTTAAATTACTCAGTAATATCTACATTCCTGTTAAATTGTCCAAAAGTGGCCTTAAAGGGATGTGGCTTAGTTTCCAATTTAATTTTCCCTCTATAGAAAAGCCCTGAAGTAAATGGCAAAACTTGAAAGTTGTACAATTACTAAAAAGAGAGTCGATTTCGATTGTTACACGAGCTTATATAATTCGTTACTGAAAACATTCCTTAACATTATACGGGACAATCCCATCTACGCATCCTTTTTGCAATACTAAAATTGTTGGTTAACTAAAATCAGACATCCCAAGCTCGCTTCGAGAACAACACGAATAGCAAAACCGTTCACATAAATGAGAACTTGCAAGGGGTCCGTCTTTTCGGTTCTTTGCGGTTATTAATCTCTTCTTTTCGGTTCTTCTTCGGACCGCTTGCAAGGGGTAGATAGACATTTTTTCATGTGCTCCTATACTGAAACATACACATGTTAGGACCTTCGTACGGTAGCTGAGACTATGAGCCGTTGAATGGAATAGAGAATTCTAGATTTTGTGAACTCCATAGCATTCCTTTAATGTTAATATAGATTTTGCTTCCTTGAAAGGTAAATGAAAAAAGTTTGAAAGTCATCGAGGCGTTATCAGAACTAATCGCTTAAATTCCACATGATTCTCTTTACGCCTGACAGTCTTTAAATCTACTTCAGAAATCATTGAAGTGTAAGCGATTTGAAAATAGGACACAGTATAGTGTCGCCATAGTAAACAATTGCGCATCAATCATCATCAGATACAAACGCGAAGCTGAATCACAGGTGCAAACGTCGATACACAATCACAATCTGAACTGCCACAGAATAATGACGTTATGAATAAAATAAAGTCATCACTCCATAAAAGGTAGATACGACTTCATGGCCTGCTCAGTAACAGATATCTTTTCCGAATTTATGGGATAGTATTCTTGTGCCATTTATCCATTAAAGATGTCGCAATTATACATTCTCCATATCAATGAGTTAACAACAGTAAGCTATAATACACGGTCTTTTTGCGGACTATATCTTAAATCACTTGATGTTATTATGTCCAATCTTGTTTTAAAGTATTTTATTTTTTGGAATTGATATTGTATGGACTTCTACAATCTTTATATTAGAAGAATATCTTCCCTTTGCTCTAATCCACTCAACAAAAACTGTATCCAGCCGTTACACACAATAATCCCCAATCTCGACCTGAACACGGTTTATCCAATATCAGTATCTTATAGCTTAGGGGCTTTACAGCTTTTTCTCTATTTTCCATTACCATTTTCGCGGTTCCTCACAAAATTATCGCTAAATTAAACATATCCGATGTCTTCGCTTGAGTTAGGAAACTGTCATTTTGCCTGGTGGCTGTATCATCAGTTCTTGACTTAGAAACTTATTTTACGAAATGAGATAGAGAAGAAAATTGGAAATATCAAAAAAGTGAATTAAAGACCAAAATCAACTGGTAAAAAAAAGTGTGATTGTGATAAAAGTGTAGATGGTTTTATTAAGACGTTAATGAGATTTGTATTATATGACAATGGTGAAGGGGTCTTCTATAGAACATAAAGTCGTTTGGTCTTGCCCTCAACAAAGGTTTTTCAGCACTGCGAATTAAACAAGGCAAAAATTCATTATATTGCGCACACAAAAAAATTCTTTATTTTAGTTTACATTATACTTGCAGCATAAATATCACTTTTAGAAAAACACTTCTAAAATTGCATATATAATAGTGTAGACTTTTAAAAGAACTCATAACCTAAGACAAAAGTATGCTTTTCAAAAATATCTTCCGCCTTAACGTATAGCCTTATACATGTATGACAAGTCCATTATCATCTAAGTTCATTTATTGGTATTTTATCATTTAGAATGAAGACGGAGGTTTATTTGCCTGGGGGATATGCTCGTGTTATTTGTCGTGAAATCGATCTAGTATTTTAACAGGTAGAAGAATGATTCTTAGTAAAAAAGGGAACTGGTCTAACTGATTCTGAAGATCAATATAGAGAAATTGGATGTTAGAGACATGATAATACGAAATCATAAACTATAATTCGACACATCCCTAACCGACACATTTACAACTTATATAATCCTGGAAAGAGAATAATTGCAAAGTGGTTTGACAAGGGATTTCAAGTGGTGTTTGTCAAATTTGCACAACACATGACATCAAGTCTTCATTAGCCCAATAAGGTACAAGAATAATGTTCCCGAATAATGATAGGAATCGTCAGCTTCCCGTCATCTTGTAACCAAGGTTGTTATATAAGAACGATTTTCTATGGGATTACTAACCCGAGGGTAAATGGAGATATTATAGTGGAATAAAATTTCTTAATGAAGATCGCTATATTGATTTCAGTCATAGAGTCCTCCGATTACTGCACTACTTTTTTAAAGCGAATCCAATCTACGTTTAATGAGACATGACAAACACTATGTTTAATCCTAACGAAGGAGAATAATAATAATAATAATAATAATAATAATAATTATAATAATATATAATAATTAATAATAATTAATAATAATAATAATAATTAATAATAATAATAATAATAATAATAATAATAATAATAATAATAATAATAATAATAATTTCTTTATTGGGTTATCAATTAGGACTAAGCCTTAACATTATCATTTGTGTAAAATTATAATTTTTGTGCAATATCTAAATCAACGACGTCGGTGTCGCATAATCTTTGATAGATCTCGGGTGTTTTCGTGAAGTTCTGCTGAGACTCGTATATCGGGAAATAATTGATGGCGATCAATAGGGATTAATTACCCATCAGCCATCTGAGACTCTCTAGTAATAGAAAACTAATTGAGTCATGTCACGCGACGTAAACCACCAGGTATAACTAAAGATTTCTTATTTTAGCTCACACCTGATCTTTGATATAGGAAAATTGGATAGAAATCATTTATATAGATGATAATAACAATTGAGAGGAATTGGAGTATTCCGTTATATTCTACTGTGCGTTTTTCTTTTACATTGATGGTATACCAATTCGATCTTACTTTTGACTGAACTTTTCCAATTTTAACATCCGAATGTCCAAAAACAGTCCACTGTCATATAAGGTCAAGTCTAGATTCAGACAGTTTAAATACCGTTTTCCTGTTGTGCATCACTAACTGTCAATCTGCTTTCTACCCAATTAAGGTGTCATTGTACAGAATGTTACTCAAAAATACTGCAGCAAAATTAACAGAAATGGTTTGTCCCACTTGAAACCAAAACACAAGAATGATAATTCAAAAGATAATTAATTAATTTCCTTTTCATTAACTAAAATTTCTTAGCTGTCAATCATTTCCATCTTAACGCCACGTGATGCTTTCACGTGATCCATTGTTTCCGGTTTAGAATAAAAGCGTCAAGGTTTGAATTCCAATTTCATAGGAGAAGAGCACACGAACGCGCATTATTTTACAAGTTTTCATTATTCTTAAGGGTTTCGTTCGTTGTGTCGAAATTCTATTCCACTTCTTCAAAAACCCATGTTGAATAATTGTTGTCTTAATTACTTGGGCGGGTCGTTACGCATGACAGTCACGTGTTTCTATGACATCGGAAACAGGCGGGAACAGAGTCGTCTGATCTTGACATAAGAGCGCGTGGTTTTGACACACAAAAAGAACCCCAGCATGCAAAACGTCACAAAATCTGTCAAACGACAAGCCATATAAAATGTTAATGGGCTCTAATGGGGTTGAACCTGTGTATTGAAACCAAAAACAAGCAGACCTGGAAACGAGAGTTTTTGAATGAACCACAGAGTTAATGTTTCCAAGTACTGTGTGTTTTTTTTTTATAATTAGCCATTAACTTATTAATAGTCAAATATGAGATAATGGCGGGAAAGTTGATGGTTTGAATTTGCCATACCGGAAATGAATGAAGAGAACTAATGAACATATCGCTGCACAATCAAATGTGCATTAGAGCATAGTTTAGATTTAAAATATGATAACGAATGTGGACTTTTAACAAAGTTTCTTTATCTTTTTCTATTACTTTGAAATGAAACTTCGAAGGAACTTAAACAATTCCAAACGATTCGTACTATTCTGCCCAATTGCATCCACCGCGGTCTTTGTATCAAAAATTCACAAACGATACATTGTTGGTTCTGAGTATGATAACAGTAATTCCGATCAAGCGATCACGTTTTCGTGAGTTAGGTATAGCTTTAGGTTTTAACGTATTACTTATATATGTGTGTCATATTGTGTTCGTAGTCTGTCTGAAAACAGAAAAATCAACACTGAACTAGAGCAATAATATTTTCATTGTATACCTGAGTTAAAACCCGTGTCTAATTTCTATTGGAGGATCAATAACTAATGTAGTTGCAAGTAAACAAGTAGTAACTGCATAATGGCGGAGTTTTATCCTCGGGCGCCATATTGAGTTAAAATTTGTTTGTTTAGGTTTCCATTCCACTGGGCATAGCAGTGGATGATTCTTTATTTCTCGTATACCTTTTGCTTAACATAAGCTATGGCCATCAGTCGACTTTTGAAAGATAAAATTAAAATAGCCCAGAGATGACTAGCGGTCCGGGGTTTCATTTTGGCATTAGTCAAGTAACATTATCCCGTCCAGTGATACTCTGTTACACTTTCTACATTTAATAATTCTACACTTTTTGTTGATTTTTTCATAATATTATCTTTTTTAAAAATATCGTATCTTTAAATCATAGTATCTTAACTTTACTTGTTAAATTTTCTTTATGTTGTTCTGTATAATAGATATAAGGTTTAAAAATTTCCATCTTTAATCATGTTAACAGCAGCGTAAATCGAATTGGCCATTGGATATATAGAACAAGATTACGGTTTACGGGTAAATCCGTTAATCCCATGTTTTCAGCTTGAATATATTACAGCACCGTACTACATAGTTCCTGGTAATTCGAGTATAAAAGACTCGTCAAATGTCGTTCGCTGGCCATTTTCCTCTCTTAACAGATCGAAGTTGGATAATGTAAGTACGTGAGTCGAGCATTAAACGTCTCGTTACGCGCGTGTAAGTCAATTATCGGTGATTTCCGAAGAGCACTTACTAGATTTAGTATCGTTGTTACGGGTAATTTGATTGGCTGGGTGTAAATAGTTAAAGCATGTTACTTGGTAATGACGTTTTTGTGTAACAATGGCGTCCAATTTACTATGGTATTTATTGCATTTAGTAAGGCGATGGGTAATAATTTGATGTTAAAGCAACAGATTTATAACATATACTATACTCAAATTCAACCGTATAATTATAGCTAATATATACGAGTCTAGGTTGTAAGACGTAATTGCGAAAAATCACCCCTACGTCCATTACGCAAAACCGCAGTGGGTCCTTTTTTCTTCTTTTTGCACCATTTCATTGTAACATGAGGTAACAAGAAGTATAGACTTTTGAAAACCGTTCTAAAATGGAGGCAACTAAACGCAGGACTGGCCATGCAACAATTCTATTTAGTAAAATCATTTGTCAGGTGAATCGCTTATTTCAAATTACTTGTGTATTTGTTATAATATACAAGTCCTACAATTAGGATTATACATTTTTTGTAAAATTTAACATGCTTAATTGAACTACTGCTAAGAAGAATATTAAAGCCTTAGTTAAACTGCTTCAGTTAATACATTTCAAACGTTCATCATCCAAAACAAGAATGTTATTCGTGTATTTTCTGTATATAGATAGCAAACCCACAATCTTAAAACATATTTACCGCTTTCACTGCCAGTCATATTGATTCTGACCCCTGCTTGACGCACCCTTGGGCGAAAACACACCCAGTTCCAATCAATGTCGACTTAAACTGGAGAACGTTATTAAGGTCTTTACCGTAAGTAAATAATGAGATATAATGTCCATAAAAATATTGATTCCTGATCACAATAGTATCTTATCAATTGACCATGTTTTATCTAATTAATTTACTTTTTACATCGCTGATAATCGAAGGAAAACAGCTACATGAACATACTGCTCGATATAAGCCTTACAAAATGACATGCTCACAATTACGTCCGCGGTTTAAAAAAAGATAAAACTCCTTATCCGGCGGTACCTATTGTTTATTCTCTGATATCAAATACTATTAGGCGCTGTAGCCTTTCTCATGGTATGATTTTGACGACAACCACAAATTTCTTTTGGAATATTTGAGTTTGAACTTCAATCTGATTTAAATGATATCAAAACAGTTCTAACAGCTCTGTGTGTCTAGTTTCATGTCTTCTGAGGGTTACTATTCTTGTCATCCTTGATCTGACAATATTCTGCTTTAAATTACGTTCCAATGGCAACATTTATGACCAGTAACAATATTGTTAAAAGAGAAATGGAAATTTTATATCAAACATATTTACGTTTTTTTGTTGTTGAACAACACATTTGATAAGTTGAATGTTACACAACCGGAAGTAAATTATTTCGTAAGATACTGGATAGCAAATCGGGCATTCATGGAAAAAAAGACAGATAACGAAATACTTTGGCAAAAATGAAAAAGTGGTAAAAACATTTTGTCATCATTCTCAAATAATTAAGAAGCTGTGACAATCTATCTTTAACAATGAACATCTATTGAAACAATGGTATAAAAAAAATAATTAAGCTTATTGTAAAAACAAACTAATTACACGTAATATCAAGGAAAAAAATCATTAATTCCTGGAATTCCATTCATTTATCAAAAGATAAATTACAATCTTACGTTTGAATTCAAAGACAAGAGACATACTCACGTCTGCTCAAAGGATAAAAAGCGCGCGGGTAATATAACAGGTATAACACATGGCAGTAAATCATTTCCACTAACCATAGTCTCAAATTTCCAACGATATTGTCAAGTTCATCCGAAATAAATGCAATATGTCAAAATTCACGATAAATTAGCCCACACGACAAGATAGAAGAAAGTGCTTACACAAAGAGCCAGGTGAACATTAGCTGTCCAGGTTCTAATAAACGACAAGAAAAAAAAGATGGACGTCGCCTGTCGTCTGCTGTCGAGTTGGTTCCCGCCTATTTTCATCTGAATCAATACCCTTGATTAGATGCTCACTAAAAGATTTCCATTGATCGTTAATATTTCTTTTCGGTTGAACAACAATAGGATGAACTTTTGAAGTATATCGATGTAAAAGAAGGCGATTATAAAATATCACCATCTATTCATTTTCAATTTATTTTTTAAAGGAATCCTTAAAAACAAAACTCTCAACTCTAATCCCAAGTTACCCTGTTCATTAAAAAAATATCGTGGTCGTATTCAAAGTCGAGTTGCTTACCATAACAAAAATCAAATCATGTTAACCATTATATAAGTCAAGTTTTGACTACCATTATAAAAGTCAAAGGTATGGTTACTATTTCAGAATTAAGGTATTCCCAATGTGGTTTAGATACACAAGGATGTATTGGCAAACTATTTCCAATTGAATTACGATAAATCAATTAATGAAAATAATAAAATGTTCATTTATCGGATGGTTTTTGTAGACCGAATCATGATTCCACAGGGAATGATCGATCACGTCACAATCCCCTTTAAAAGACTATTAAACATAGAAATCTGTTCCAACAAAAAACATCGAACGCGACCAATACCAACGGTAAACATTCAATAGAATTAAACGACTTTGAATCAATAGACGAGAGAAAGGATGAGCACTCATGCGTATCGTTGGCAATTTTAAAATGGTCTGCTATGAATGGACTACATCAATAAATGTTTGGTTGTGCTAATAGACCAATAAAGAGATAATCGTTTCGGTACATGACATGGAAAATACCTCTTATTACAACAGTATTGAATGCCACTAATGGAACGTAAGAAATACTGTACTAATATACAGAGTAATGGGTGGTTTTAATTGACTACTTGGGTCATGAGTTAGGCATGTACGATGGACAGACTGTATAAAAATGTTCGGATTTTATAACAACGGTGAATAAGTTCAGTACATGATGCTGATCATGCATCACATTGTCCCAATTGATGTACAATTCGGTTGAGCTATCTTGTTGCAGAGCACCGGTTATTAGAAAGAACAGCTGAAGAATCTGACAAGCGTTTGTCTTTTTTTTAACCTTGCTTTAAATATAGTTATGCCATGGCATTGTGAAAATATTCTAAATGATACACTGCCAGAACTTCGTAAAAACCGATCTCATTTTAAGTTTGAATCTCAATCATTTATCACAGAATGTTTATTACCTGATCCTCTCCATAAAAATATAATATATAAGGTTAGCAAGTGAAAAGACTGGTGTGTATACATGTATAACAGAATGGTTCCTCATCATAGAGTTTCCAGGTTACTCAATCAATATCAGCTGTCTAATTCCTGCAATCATTATGTCATCTTGCAGACTGAAAATGGTTATTTCCCCTGCATCGGAACCATAATGGAACTGACTAGATTCCATTCCTTACACGTGCTAGCCGTATTTACCAAAGTCCCGCCCATAAACATTGTTAACGATTTATATGAAAAGGAAAACCTTGAAATCGTGGATATGCTTGTATGACCCCATGTGGTACCATTTATGTTTTAAATGTCTGCTTTGTAATGTTCTCAGGAAAATAAGTCCAGAGTTTAAATATAAACGACAATGTTTGATCATTCGGAAAACCCCAAAAATGTTATTCTGCTGAATATTATGTTGTGCTCTCATTTATTCTAAGGTAGTGGACTTAACATTGCTTTTTTCTCAGAAGAGTCTCCAGCAGTACGTTATTCACGAGAGACCATTGTCTAGCCACAACATAACAACCTCAAAGTTTATGTTCGGCCAATTTTCTTAATATAGACTAGTAAAGTATATTATTGTGTCTAAAGGGATTATGTAAAATGTCTGGCTAGCATCCAAGCTGATCACCAACTAATTTTCTGCATAACTTCCTTCGACGTTATTAGTTTAAAGTCGGTTAGAAACCAACTGGAAAAATACCTGAAGTCATATTAAGTTGTGCTAGAAGAAAGGCAGAATTTGACTTTTTCAATCACAGCCAGATTACTCCAAATTGTCCTACATTTGTTCCTACTATTGGTAACAGACTGTGGCCAACAACTAAGTTATTACACAAACAAAAGCGAATCTTTTAGATATCTTATTGTTATATTCTTTACACTAACTGAGACTTTCAATTCAGACAAGCGTCAACGTATGAAGAAATGTCTAGAAGTGACAATTTGAGACAGTTACTTCTGTTCTTTTTCTCTTTCTGTAAAAGAATCATCACACAAAACCAACGCCACAACAAGAACTAACCGGAAGTGGACCTTTTACACTAATCCAGATTCCGAAACAAAATTGAAATGAAAGTTGACTTTAAACGTAGAGAATATGTCAGTTAAATGTCGCTGCTTTATTTTTGTCGCTTACTGTCGATGAAAATTTGGCGACCGGAAGCGGTATACTAAAATAGAGCACGAGTGACAGATGACAGACGACAAAACGATGACCACCAGCAAACTAATTTTTTCCACAAAATACAAATAATTTTGTTTGCGGTTTTTAGGTTAGACAAATATTCTGCACCATTTCTTAAACACAAAACGATGACTTCACGTCAAATACATGGCAAGCTTGTTTTCACCCTTTAATAAAATAATCTTTCGTTTCATTTTAGTTTTGACACGTGCCAAATTATGAATCAACTCTGTGAAAATAATCGACGTTAACTGTGTGAACTGTAGTTTTAGGAAGCATGATAAAATATTGCTGTGAATTCATACGAATGTTATTTAATAAAACACATTAGGGGATGTTTAGATAACATTTCAAACTCGAGTATATCTAACGATTCGTAGAATCTGGCTTCAAATTATTCATTATCTCGTTCATTTGATGCTTCGCTGATAAATTTGACTTTTACATGTTTGGCACAAAAATTTTACTTTAAAAAGATCTTAAAACCAATGTCACATAACTGAAAATAATTTAATGTATTGGATTTTCTAAAAGTGAAACCCTTTGAGCCACGTTATATTTACTTTGAGCTACACGGTCAGAGCAGGGCGTAAAGCTAAGATAAAAGTCATAATTATCCTAACCCAGATCCCCAATCGTAAATGCCATAAGGTGCAAACGAGTAGGATGTAAAACTCCATTCATTTCATTTCTCAATCGCAAAAGAAAAGCAGTCATCTCACTTAAAGTCACTAAAACTGAATGGAATACTCTTAAGGTCCACAACATTGTTTGTCATTCTCAGGATACGTATATTCACTGTTGATCGTTTAACTAACATAG
This sequence comes from Nipponacmea schrenckii, assembly GCA_030562195.1. Lineage (NCBI taxonomy): Eukaryota > Metazoa > Mollusca > Gastropoda > Lottiidae > Nipponacmea > Nipponacmea schrenckii. Next base: position 4,669,172 of record CM060203.1, on the reverse strand, counting down.
CATTTGGAAAATGAAAAATGAAATACGGTTATATATAGCATATTATTGTATGTATGGTGACAGAAACGGACTTTCCAAAATCAATTGATGAACCCTTCCTTAACATTTCAACTGAACCCAGAATGTAACTCCTATTAAAACCGTACCTAATATCAACAACTACGTTGATGATACGAATAACATATATTTTTCTTTCAATGAACATTGGCATTAACCCAAACGTACGTCCGGAATTCGTTTAGCAATGAACCATGAACTTTGAAAGGTTCCGGTATAAAGAATTGATGTAATAGCAAGTATTTCGCCTCACTCAGCCAGACGGCTATGTTATTGTAAGTAATTATAAGGCTCGTTGAATTTCTGACAGACAAGAAATATTATCTTTTACAGATGTTGAAATTGTCTTAGTATCTCTATTAGATTGCTATACATACATAGAAAGATCTGACAGGAGTTGCTATTCAATAACAGTATCTTTCAGAATTGTGTTATTTAACGGGCCTTCAGGTGACAAAAACGAGAAAATAACCAGAATATTATCTTTTGGAGAAGTCGATATAATTTTAGTGTCTATATTAGATGAAGAAGCATACATTGGGGTTCAGACACGAGCCATAATCCGAAAGAACCCAAATAATCAAATGTTATTTCTAAGCAAAGAAGCTTTTACTCTTCCTGAAGATTGAGATTAACCAAACAAATTTATATCACAGACTCGTGGGACATCGTTACCAATGAATGGACATCCTTTAGATATGTTTCTATGTATTCAATTTCCTTCATCATCGCATCGTCAGCGCAAATATCCGAGACAAAAACAACATCCAAGTTCACTTCCAGGGTTTACATCCCTGAAAATTTATTGTTCGAACTGGTAAGACATGAGGTCGTATTTTGACCATAGGAATAAAAATTAGAACGTAACCTTGTGTACTAGAGTGCGTTTGAGTTTAGTTTCAAAGTTCAACAAAGAAATTCCGCCTTTTGTTTTCAGCGAAAAATAAATTAGATTACAGCTATCATGCATGCTTTTAACTAGTCTAAATATAGCTGCCAGGAAATGTCTTACTCGTTGTTTACATAGTTCCAGTAAATTAATCTCAAATTTGGCTCAACTCCACATACATTAACAAACAACAACCTTACTCGTGGTTGCCATCAGCAGAAAATGATGTAGGTGACTTATCACCATCCGAAAGACAACAACAATCCTAGCTTGGTAGCTTTGAAGCCCAAAAATCCGGGTTCATTCGCAATACAATGAACAAATATTTAGAAACATAGGATGATCTCGGATTGACCAGCAATATTAGGATCGCATCCTTTCCATTGTCGACAAGAACAAAGTACATGTACTTGCATTGAAAATAGGCCGACTGGGAATAACTGGATGGTTGTAGATTTTGACCAGCAAGATCTTCAAAAAAAATTGTGTTTCTCCAGTCATCGGTACTCCCAGTTTAATATATTTCTCCCAGATGCAAGTTATATGCTAGCAGCCTTTGACCATCTAACTACTCTTCGATTCTACCATGCCAAACTTAAACCTTTTTATTGTTGGAGAATCCAATTTATTTCAAAAACGCAATGTTCCCAAGTGTTTCATTCGTACCATCATCATTCCTGAACATAATGCATTTCAAATTGATCTGAATTGTTCCTAATTATGAGGTATCATAGACTGTATTGTCATGTTACAATTGGCTTTACGGTAATTAACAAAAGTAACGTATTAAGTAACCAAGATGAATTTATGAATTGAATCCCATTATGTCTAGGAAATACAGGCTCCTTTCAATTCAGTGTCAGTAAGAATTGTGGGGTCATTACGTTATAGATATGATGAGCACCACACTGTCTACTGCATGAAAGAGTTTGTCTTTTCTTGACAAGTGATTGACAGATAGTCAAGTGTAACCAGACGGAACTGTCAAAAGAAACAGAAAGAAATGAGTATTTTATAGAGCGAGTAAAAGACTGGTAATAATTGATTTACTTCCAAGTAAAGGTACAATCAAGCACAATATTTTTAAGTCGCAAAAACGCATTTAGATGTACAATGGATTAATAGCTATACTTCGTGCAATTATACTTAATGTATTTTAACGTCTGTCCTCGGATATCTGCTACTGTCTTTTTGAAATTATTGTTCTCTAAGTCTTAAGGGTCATACGAAACTCTATATGTTTTTTTACCTGGAAATATCAACCACGAACGTAGTTCACGGCCATTGTGAATCATTTTATCGACTTAAAATGTCGAAAATGTGCCTATTTCAACTTAACATTAGAATTGAAGTTAGTTCAAAAAACCTTGACGTTCGATTCAAGACTTAGTTAAGAATAGCTTCGAAAATCGAAAGTACATGTATTTCGAAATTTGATACCCAGTTTCCTCAAGTTGTACAGAGGTGTGTTGGCATGTTCGTGACTGGAATCGAAAAATTGTTTGCTACAGACTATAAGCATAACCGGACATTGATAGAAATTAAAAACCGCAGAAGGAAATGTAACGATCCGAGAGTTACGACCATAGTCGTTTCCTTTATCAGTATTAAAGTCGTTATTAATTTATTTGCGAGGCGGACTTTAGAATATCCTATTGAAATGTGATACAGATAGCTTACATTGAGTAGATGAATAAATCCATATTAAATGGGTTGAATTTAATTACAATTTCCATATTTCCAAATAAAAAACTTGCATGGGTTTGATTGCCCGTTCTGAACCTCGGTTCATTTCATTTCAGTTGTGGCAATCATGACGTTCCTGGTCTCAGTCATTGATCAAGGCATAAATGTGACGAGTGGAGTTTTTTCAACTAAATTCTGATGACTGTTCTATCAAATACTGTGTAAGCTAGCCTTGACTAAAGTAGCGCGTGTGCCGTATGATTTATGGGGTGTAAATATGACAAGTGAGGCCATAAAAAACATGTTTTATCATCAAAACATAACCAAAATTCTTTCAACTTTCATTAAATTGAGTTTTTATGGCGTTTTACTGGATTTAAATATTTCTTTAATGATATTTTATTATTGTATAACCAGTTTTACGACTCTAGGAATATAGTAGGGGATAACATTGAATAGATTTTCGTCAAATTTTAAATAAATATTTTGAATTGATATGCTTTAATTTAATATATCCATGCTCTGGTTGCAATAAGGCGAAAGATCGGTTATTATATTTTTCTTTCTAGTTGGTTTAGCCAATTAAGGCATTGTGCCGAATGTTTCCTATTACATTCTGCATAGAGATACCTTCCGTCTTCATCTCAATCAAGTACATGCACAATCGGCAAACCTCGGCAGTTTCCGTAAACCATGTTGCAGAGCAATAGCGTAACTTTCACGGAGGCCGTTTGGTACATGCATTAAGAATAATATTTCCTTTCTAATTTTCGACTCGAAATCGGCAGCGAAATGTGGTCTCAGATGTCACAAATGATATATAAATATCTAGTCAACTTACCTGACTTCAGGATTATTGTATATGGAATATTTTGAGGATTACTTGAATTTCAACCTGAAAGTAAAGAGAGAAAAGTTTATGCATTGAACAAAACGTATCATTTTCTTAAGCACATTTAGTAATTTATAATTTCCTGGTATAGATGGAAGGATGTAAAACTCCAATTAATCTACTTGCATGTTACATCAATAAAAAAAATTTTTCCATAGTTGAAATGTTCCGCATCTTTTCTATTCTTATCCATGTACTTGCGTCTTGTAATGATTCACTTTTAAAAACATGAAATGTCCACATACTTATTGGATATAAAAGTTTTCAAAATTTCACGATTGCAAGTTTTGAAAGAAGCAACCCATTTGGAGGCTTATTAAAGTTAAAATCTCCTACTGTAAATCTTAAAACTCTCAATTTCTATTGGTCAATTGGATAATATGCAAATCAGATAAATTTGATGAAATATAATATTCATTACTATTAATTATACACGTTTCGTCAATAACGACGTCTTAATGGAGCGGTTTCTCTTTGATATACGTATCACCTATGTGGTATATATTAATATGATCCTATGTGAACGCTACATAGACACGAGTTACAAGGATTATTACATCCTTTGATGAACTTAATTATGTTTTAAAAATATATATTAGCTGTAAGCCAATGGTAAACAAGTTTGTTAACATCCGTCGATTGAAATAAAACAGTTTTTTCAACCGTTATAATGAGTTCGAGCTTTCTCTCGAAATTTTTGCCAGTACCCACCCATCACTTTATAGCTATCTACTATTAAGTTGCAAAAAGTCGAAAACCTTAACTGATTATATTGCTTCCGATTTTCTCCAATGCCAAGTCAAACACTTTATTTCATATAGAACAGGAGGCATTATCTAACTTTTGTAAAGAAATACTTTATCTTTATCGAGAACAGTGTCTGGCAATGTTCGGATACATTAAGCCAGTTAAATTGTACGCAATGAAAATAACTGCATATAGATTGGCCGACATGTTCTGAAAGTTGTTTTGTAAAACGACCATTTCATTTAAACTTTTCTTAAAACTTAAAGTGTCAGGTTGCACCAATTTCGCCATCTTTTCTTTTTTATTTACATCAATTTGCTTTCTGATTCGTTATCATCTTCTTTAGTTTACGTTTGGTAACTAAAAGTTTATATTGAAGCGAGACATTTCTGCTAACAAACTCCCAAACGTTTAGTTTATTATCTTAAATTATCACAGATATATAAACTCGACCCATTTCTATTCCAAAATATATTCTTGACTAGCTTGTTCTTAACAAGGCGTAAGGGGAAACGACTGAAACTCTTCCGTTTAGTCTCAGGAAGCTGCATATCAGGATCAAACTAGATGCAGGGCGCTCGTAGGAAGTAGAAGATGTAGACGTATGAGATGGTGAAGAGCGATCAAGCCCGAAACGTCTGACCGAATAAACATCTAAGAGTAACAAGAAGTCTGGTCCTTTCAGTTAGACGTCTCATACGTTGTTGTTTAACGTTCAAATTACTTGAGGAGTAGGGAGACAAGAATAATCGAAGTTAACTACTCTAGTATGAAAGAGGACGGAAATGCCATGAAAATGTACATTTACTGTATTAAAATTCCCTTTTCTCTTGTTCCATTTTTTTTTTTTTTTTTTTTTTGCGTATAACTATAAAACAAAGTTGTTGGTCACGAAACATCTTTCATGCAAGTAAGATTGATGTAAATGTAATATGGTGGACTGGATTTTTTGTTTCTGGACAGCTTTAATGGTTTATAAACTTACAATATACTGAACCATCCACCTACCTACTCACAAATACATAAACAATCAAATCCAACCCAGATAATATCTTATTTTGAGTTGATCCATTGGTGAGCTTCTGTTCATCTTATCAATGTGATCAAAGCTCTCTGAATTTTCTTACTTCCATATCATTTTATCATTAAACCTTTAGTTTGCATTAGGCTTTGAGAGGAAAATTGTATTTTTAAATACAAAGTCACAATTACTAACAATCGACTCTAATCAGTTCACCCAGACAATACCTTCTTTATACCTTATTTCATTGGTGAGCTTCTGTTCATCTTATCAATGTGATCTCAGCTCTCTGAACATTCTTACCTCTATATCTTTTTGTCACTATACTTTTAGTTTCCACGTTTACCTCTATATCTTTTTGTCATTATACTTTTTGTTTCCACGAAGAAAGGACTGTTTCAGTCAATTGCGCAATTTTTCAACTTCATGGATTGTATATTGTTGTACTTATGTATAATATATTAAGGAATCAGTTAAAGTTATGTTTATTTATTATGTTCTTTTATATGTAGATAAAGCAAGTTATGTAATAGTGTAATCTTATAGTCAAGGTGTATGGCACTCATCTATATATAGCTCAGATCAATTAGGTATTTTTAGTTATTGCACATTTATATGGTAAATATATAGTTTTGTACAAATTCATTGGTTATTTTAGGTTAAAGATATTTCACATGTTTTTTAACGTTATGACATTAGAATATGGCACGATAATTGTATTTTGTAACGAATAAGAAATTATTTTGTTGTTTTATGTAAACTAGTCCTCTGATTGTTATATAATCATATCTTTGTTCTTTCAGAAGTTTTTGTATGATTTTTAAAACAGATTTAGAAAAACTCCACCCACTGTGATGGCATTTATTCACCTTGACACCTACACGGTCACACAAATGTAAAGAACTGTTCGCGCCAATTTCGACCTTGTATTGATCAAGGTCATGCAAGGTGATAAAATGGCGGTGGGTTCTAGGAGAAAAACTTTTGTCAAGTAAGATTAATATATTTGTTTAAATCAGAAACAAAGATTTTAAAAATACACTCCTTTTCCACATGGAATTGTGATTTCGCTATTGTCCTTCAATCTTGTAAACGATGTTAGATATACGTAGCCTATGATATGACCAAACATACAAATCAGAACTTATTAAGGAACTTTGAGTGTGCAGTAAGTTTAAATTTTCTTTTGGACGTAAATCAGGTCAAATAGTGTAATTTCATAGGGTAAGGACAGTGGCGAACTTAGGGGGATGGTTAGGATGCTTTATACATTTTTGCTCACATAACCCAAACCAATTATTAATCCATGGCTCCCAGCACTTACATTATTCATCATCCTTGAATTATCACATGGAACCATTAGTAAAACTAAAACAGGGTAAAATGACTTTCCATCAGCAGAAACAATTTCAACCATAGTTACCCATTCATCCCTTTCTCTTGATGTCAGTTGACCAACTTGATAAAAACCTCAACCAGTTTCATCAGATTTTGTAAGGTGTAGATTAGTATTTTTTAAGACCTTCAAGACATTTGCCTTAAAATACTCAGACATTTGATTTGATAAAATCTTGTCATTCCTGCAAGACTTGTAGCTTTCGGATAAAAAAAGTAATCTCTTCATTCTTTTTCAAAAACTCAATAAGCCCATCTCTTCCAGTAGATTTATCCATGTGCTAGGATACAGGAACAACTTGTCCATTTTCGAGGCATTTGTGGGATTTTGTTAATCTGTGATACATGGCTGATAGCCAGAGATTTTCCCTTCCTGCTCTTCTGTAAAAACTTGCTGACCATCGTAATCTGCTATCTTTAAAGGTTTAGTTTTTTGACCTTGTGGACATGATCTGAAACTGTTGATTTTTTAACATTGTGTACCTCTGTTGCTTTTCTCAAGGCCTGTTTACCATCAGTTATAGCAGCCTACATATCAGCATGTTCCACGCACTTCAATCTTGCAATCAGATGATTCATTCTTGTCAAAAGTTATATAACTTGTCCTTCTCATGTCCTTCTTTTTCATTTATTCCAACATTCTCATTCCAAACAGAAATTTTGTCCATATTTAGATCTATGTGATTCCTGGAATTCATCATATTTTTTGGGAAGCCGTTTTAATTAAAATTGCTGGCAGGATCAAAGAATCCTTATATAGTTAGAAATGTTGTATCAGTTTCTAAGAGATTTATCTATCATTTGATGTTTCCCTTCAGTTAGTTGCCATGACGATGAAATTGAAAGATTATTTGAAGAAAATTGTATTTCATTTGACTCCAAAGAATATGTTTTCTGATCAATCTTGTCCAATGTTCTGTATCCTGATGGGAAACATAATTCCATATTACTGGAAGATAAGGACTATGATACAACCTTGTAAGAAAGTGTCTGATTTTTTTAAATTTGTTTTTCTAGTCTTGTGGACTTAAAATCTGAGGAATGTTTACAGTTTACGGGAACATCATATTTTTAAAAATAAATGTAAAACGAAGTTTATGAATTGCCAAAATGGACAAAGTTGACTTAAGTTGTTCTTCCACTGTTGTCTTGCAATACCAGATGATAGAAAACTGTTCTTTGTGGATTTTGAAAAAATATATTATAAAATTATATAGAACTGAAGTCTATAGTAGTTATTTGGTCCAAGAGTTTTGACTGCACCCTTTTCACCAATCTTGTTCTAACAAACAACCAAAACCACATAAGAAATGATTTATTGTTATTACCCAAAAGAAATTTTTTTGTCAATATTCAAGTATTACTGTAAGACTGAGCACATCAATTTCAGTACAGTTGTGAATTGGAAATGTGCATGTTGTCTGGAGGTTTCTTAAATGTATTTCTGATTGTAGAAAAACCTACATTGGTCACAAGTTAATTGAGAATTACATAACACTGATATCAGACTGTCTGAGAAAAAAAATTGCCTTTAAAATGTATATGGTAAGGTAAACTGTGCAACCTTTGACCCGACTTATAATATATTTATTTTTTTGAAAAGGGTGGGATAGTTTTACAAACTGTTTCATGATATTCAGTACATTAATATCCAGACCACATAACCAATCTACAGGTAAAATTTGATGCATTGCAAACCAAAAAAACTACTAAGGTACAAAAGTTTCACACATTAATCTTTTCAGGGTGAAATCCTTAATGTCTTCACAGTTCAGATAGCCCATTTATTGTGGTTGCACTACTTCGCAATATGATATATAAAAATGTCTTGTTTTTTTGGACTTTTCTGTGTTTGTTCTTTCATAATTATGTAGTAAAGTCATTAATATATTGTAAATTTGGAGAGGGGTTATCTCAGCAACTAAGGCATTGATTTGGGTGTAATGTTAATCATGGTTTAGATCATTAGATCAAAACCATGACTTCTCCAAAACATTTCTCTGTTAGAAAACAATGAGTTCATGGCTACAGACTAGTTCACATATCATCATTTAAACTTATTCTCCAAAAACATAGTTTTTTCAAAAATGCATGTATAGGCCTACTGGAAATATGTGACAAAATTCTTTTAATTAATTAAGACATGAAATATGCTGGTGACAAATAGACAACGGTATTTTCTAAAATCTTTTCCCACATTTGTCTCTTTCTAAATAAAACATAAAGTAATCCATCAGTGCGTCAAGTTAACATTCATCTAATATAAATATACTATTGTCTCCATGTAAAGTGGACCAAGTACACAATTATTTCAATTGCACTGCAGATGTTTGAAAGATAGGAAAAGAAACAACTATATTTTACAAGGATAATATCGAGGAAAGAAACCTTTTTATTGGTATTAAGCTAAATAATATACAAAACTGGAAGTGACTGAAGCATAATGGAATATTACTAGGTCCGAGATGATCATTAAAGTTGTTTCATTTATTAAGCATTTTGTCTGGTTTTCTTATGGGCAGATGAGTAAAGGTATAAAAGAAGTTCCTGATAGTGATATTGTGAAGATTCTATAAGCATTGCTTCTACATGATTAACAACTCCAAGACTTCATCAAAACCTAATGCTATTTCTAGTGAATAGACCATGCTAATTTCCTTCAAAACGATGGGGAAGGTATTTTATCTAAAAACTACTCCTAATCCCTGACATCTATCTGGTAAAAGATGTCACAATTCTAAAAGGTTTCGAATATATCAAACATGATATGTGAATAGAACACACCAATTATGATTATGTGATATGTGAATAGAAGACACCAATTACAGCAGACTAGAATAGTCTTCTGCTGAATAACAAGATAAAAACACTGATATAGACGTAGCCAAGCGGAACCAATCCTTTACTTTTGTTAGGCAATGGGGCGGAAAGATTGGCTACTCGTAAGAAATGTTTATCAAGATCTTTGTAACACGTTTAGAAAAAGAGTTGTATGATAATGAGTAAGAAGCTAGACAAATTTTCCGCTTGGCGTTATCTTCATAGAAGTAATTATCTTTTGTGGGTTTTAAGCACAAAATCATTTATTTCTGAGATTTTATGGAAGATTTTCAATTTCTTTTGAAGGACTGGAAAAGTTCTGTTGTTTAAGATGTTAAAGTTATAAGATTCAGTTTATATTTGCCAATTGGTTGGTTTTCTTTTCAAAGAATTCATCGACATGGCCTGTTTTCAGAATGACCAAACAACTGAAAATGTCCATATTAATGGCAGTCCCGAATTATTAAAGGGGAGAATTAGATGGGGATTAGGCATGAAGAATGTATATGCCTGGAATAACACTTTAGATTTAACAAATGACAATAGAGTCTAGTCATCTACTATTATTATTCTATTGCCTGTGAAAAGTTAGTGTTGTTCTGTGCTCTGTTGGTGGATATTGTCTTTGAGTTTGTCAGTTTTGTTCTAGTGCCCTGGTTGCCATGGAACTACCAGAAAATACCATGGGTGCCTTCTGGGAAATTTATCCAGGTTTTTATAATAAAAATGATTCATCTCTATTGACTGTGCCGTTAATTTTTTAGTTTGTATTGAGCCTTATCAATATGCTGATGGTCCAAAATGGTTCTTGTGTTAATATGAGAAATGATTATTCAACTTCCCAATTCCACCCGGAGTATATTGTAAGGCCTATTGAGGGTTTGAATCATATTGCTTACCTTCAGGAGAACTTAGACCTTTTCCTTTCAGTCAAGTTTTGACCCTTACAAGTCTTGTTTGAATTTGTATTTCCCAGTTCTTTTGAAACAATATAGAAAGCTCTATTCCATTTAAGAAATATTGAGCCATGAGGGTAGATCACTATTATTTTCTAGTCTGTTGCTGCTCTATGTGCTGGTTTTGCCAATAAAGAGTTGCTAAGAGTTTTGAATGTTAACTTTACTTCTGAATAATGAGTTCTATTAACAAAATCAACATAAAAACACACTTGCTGTCAAACATTGGATTCACAGGTTTCCACTGTTCAACTCCTGTTCCCCTGACTCCTATCAAATGTTCCTTAAAATATACACCATTCAGATAGACTGAATATTGTTTCCAAACTCCCGTGTAATGATGTTTTGAGGTTTCATTCAATCACCAGGATAACTAGCTATTTTAAGTTTTATAAAATATCACAATATGTATGCTGGATATATAAAGGTTGTATTTCTCTGATTTTTAAGTTATAGCTAAGTAAGAAATGAACTCTTAAATGGCTTAATTAGTCCAAAGTTCAATATAAAATGATAACTTTATCTTATTGTCCAAATGGTCCTGGCATCTCAAACTTCTGCTAACTATCTCCTCTTATATTCCTTAAAAACTGGAAAATAATCTGACAACCACAAGCTAGCATTTCAACATAGTTGTCTAATTGAGTGCTGACAAGTCTATCAATAACTGGACACCCTTTTTCATAAACATTTACATTACTGAGCTGACCAGTGGTCAAATTAACACCCTGACCATTCCTTTCAACCTGTAACCTTATCGGTGGTCAGTGTATAGAAGATCTGATCACTCTATAGGGGGTTGATAATTCACCCTTGTACCCTTACCCAATCAGTATAAAGAGAGTAACTCGAGACTATTTGTCCCATCATATGGTCCAGATAGGATGCAAGTTGCAGAAGATCTTTATTTCTAGCTATGAACGACACAACAGACTAAGCTCTCCTTCTGGCTTGTACCCATGTAGGAAGATTGGCCAATCTTTTCCTAAAATATTGGAAGGGATAGGAGTAGTTAGAAAAAATTCTGACTTTACAAATGATTTTGAGTGTTTACCCTCAGAACCTCCACCATCAGTTGATAGAGGCCCCAAAAATGTTTGATAGTAATATCTTTTAGGGCAATCTATAAGTATATACATTTTTTCAATTTTCTGTGGTCATGTTATATAATATTAATATTGAAACACTTTAAATGTGTTCAATCAGGAACCACATCCTAGAATTATTGTTACTTTTAGCTTTGAAATATCATGCCACTTTAACCTGGGAATATCAATCTTGTGGTATTACGTCATTTATTATTTAGTTAATTGATATGATATGGACTAACAAGTCCCATAGGGGTTATAGTAAGGTCAGGGGATGCTACTTAAGCTGACCTGGTCAATTCTCTCCCTTAGTAAACAACAGATGAAAGGTTTCTAGGATAAGGAGGTAGATAAGGCCTTGTTTACTGTTGATGTTCTGCAAGAGTTCAAACTATAATGTCTAGAATGATTATTTAATGTTATAAACAGTCAATTTAGCTTTTGGATAGGATAATTTGAACATATTTTTAAAATTTTGCTTCCAAACCAATCTTATGTTATTTTGGTACATTATATAATGTTCTGCTGTAAAAGGTTTTTTAACAAACAGTCTCTAGAACCGGCTCTCATATTTTACCCCATCAATGCAAATTGAAGCTTTTTCCTTTCTGTGTCAGTAAATTTTCCAATCACACTGACAGGAAGCAGACATAATGTCAATTCTCAGACATCACTGACATGCAGTGAAACATTATATAAATTCTCAGACATCACTGACAGGAACCTAATTTCTTTTTTATTCTCCACTACTTCATGCTAGTTCTCTGGCATCATTGATAGGGATTGGACATAATGTCAATTTGCAGACATCACTGACAGGAAGCAGACATAATGTCAATTTTCAGACATCACTGACATGCAGTGAACATTATATAAATTCTCAGACATCACTGACAGGAACCTAATTTCTCTTTTATTCTCCACTACTTCATGCTAGTTCTCTGGCATCATTGATAGGGATTGGACATAATGTCAATTTGCAGACATCACTGACAGGAAGCAGATATAATGTCAATTCTCAGACATCACTTACATGCAGTGAACATTATATAAATTCTCAGACATCACTGACAGGAACCTAATTTCTCTTTTATTCTCCACTACTTCATGCTTGTTCTCTGGCATCATTGATAGGGATTGGACATAATGTCAATTCTCAGACATCACTGACATGCAGTGAATATTATATAAATTCTCAGACATCACTGACAGGAACCTAATTTCTCTTTTATTCTCCACTACTTCATGCTTGTTCTCTGGCATCATTGATAGGGATTGGACATAATGTCAATTTGCAGACACCACTGACAGGAAGCAGACATTAGTCAATTCTCAGACATCACTATCAAGGAGCAAATATGTCAATTCTCAGACATCACTGACAGGCAGTGAACATAATGTCAATTCTTGGACATCACTGACAGAGATACCATGTCCAATATTCTCTGTTTCAAATGAATGGTTTCAATGTAAATATGAAGAATAAAACATGACCAAAATATATCTAGAGATGGTACCTACATTCAATGATTTTGTCAATCTATTTACATCTTAAAATAATAATTAAATACAAATCCTCTTACCTTGTTTTAAGCTAAATATATTGCTTAATCCACACCTACTCACAAAAATCAGATATTTTTACCTTCTTTTTTAAAAACTTCAGTCATTCATTATACTGTGTGACATGACGTGAACAAAACATTGAAAAATCTCACCATATAACAAAGCTAATTCTTTTAGCTAACACAACGTGGACAATGGGAGGACATCGAATTACCCCAAACGTATCGATAATTAACTGGTATACGCCGAGATTTGACGTACCGGTGAACAATAGAAAAACAAACAATCGCAACAAGACGCCTACTTTAGCAGGGTATAATCATACTCCGTGCTAAGCTCCGCCCTCGGTCGTTAATCATTTGTACACATGACACCATGATGTAAACTTGTTTCTGAATCAGGTGCTATGCCTAGATAGTTTTTCACTTATTTCAAATCTAAATATTTATTTCCAATGACATTTTTGTCAGTCTTCAAACAGTTTTTTTCCTAATATTTGCATTGTGATTTTCTCCAGTAGATGGTGAATGAAGTTACACCGAGTGACGGACTGTCATTCAAAACAGGAAGTAGTTCTATTTCTGATCTGAGGAGAAAACAAAGCCTTTTTAATTTTTACACATGTCTGGCTATTTTCTTGTCAGCTTTTTCTTAGAAAATTTCTTGGTTGAAAAAAGTGTCTTAAAATGCACCATATATTATGGATGATACAGAACTTTTATGATGCAGAAAATTTTTAAGAAAGAAAGATAGGCCTACTCACTCAGCAATATCAAATTTCATCCATTTCTTCTTCCTCTATTCACTCATACATTCCTTCATTCATTCACTCAAATATATCATTTGTTTGCTCTTGAATAAACAATCACTTCATTCCTTCATTTATTCATTCTTCAAATATTCATTCATACACATAAAAAGTATGTGACCTATGTAATATTGAATAAACAAAGTCTGGTACATGTAAAACACCCACAAAACCCAGTCTCTTTCAATATTTAGAGTCAAAACACAGTGTTAAACCCTTTATTTGCTAGGTAAAGCTATGAGTAAACTTTCAAGTGTTATCTGTAATCAGAAAACAAATACGCAAAATAGTTCGCCAAGTTTTTTTACGAACTTAAAGAATGAAGAAAACGTGTGTGGTGTCCTCGTGCAATTAGCATCTACTCTCTAAAATAGCGCTATTATGAAATATTTCATATGTGAATGGATTTTTAAGTGGTTAGGCGTAGCCCTCAATTTTTGACCATTTTTATTCTACTGCATATTTCAGCACAATAATGAATAAAAAGGTTCTTTATTTTGTTGTTTTCTTTAAATGTCTCAATTTGTGGTGCAGACTCAGTGTAAGTGTTTTACTTAATGCACATTTGATAAATGTATTCTACTACCAACCAAGGTGTGGTCCAAGTGTACAACTGAAGATTGTTGATTTAAGAATCTCACTGCCAGACACTTTATGGTGCAAATTTAGATATTTTAACTGTTATTGTAGTGCATACATTTTGAGAAAAATCAAGCATGATCAAATGAAAGGCTCCAATGTCAGGCTATTACTTGAAAGAATTTCTGCTGTTAATTTTATTCTATATACCTAAGGACTGTTTGGGTTTTAAGAACCCATAAAGCTTTTGAATTTTAAGTGCCTGTAATTTAAGATGAACTTTGCCAAATTTTGATGTCATATTTGCAAAAAAACATGAACTTGAATAATATTTTCAGCTTTATGTCATCAAAATAAAAATCATGCTCTTCGTGTCCCTGATAAACATACAGCACTTGAATGCTGACAAGTAAAGGTGTAGGAGAATACCTTGTCTTTTGTGTTTTAGGGATAAGGGATAAGCAATGTTGTCAACTCATAGATATGTTAATGATGTTCTTGACAAGGTGTTAAGCTCTATTCACAACTTGTTAAATCTATGTTAATATTGTCTTTAAGTTAATCTATAATACACACAATATTGTCAAACATAGACACCTTATCTATTATTATAAAATTCATCTAGATCTGACAGCTTCAAGTGGATCACCACTAATAACAACTTTTTCTCATTAACCACAAATTTATTTTGTTAGTGATCACCCATGGTGAAAACATAATATATATGTTAAAGAAAGAATTGCATAAAAACTCCATTTTTCCACTCAATGCAGTGTACAATGGGTAAATTTTTCAGGGCATGGTTGTAAATTGGGAGACATTATCACAACTGACATATAGTCTATACAAAATTGGCAAACAACCTTGTATATGAATATACTAAATAAAGAGGAATAGTAATGATACTTAGTTTACAAAACCAGATGAAAGTAACTTTCAGGGCTCCAGTAAGGATCAGCCAGAAATCAACATTAAAATCCAAATTTTGCAGTGAATATGTAAAATATCATAAAATGCATTAACAATTACTATTAGATCAAAATTATTTAAAGTTTCAATAATACACGACTGGTAAAATACTATTAAATCAACAGCCTTTCACACCTTTATACAACTAATGCTACACAACGTCAGAAATAAACCATTTTCTTTACAAAAATCATAGATATTTTACATGGATTCCAGCCAATGGCACCCAATTGCCTTACAGAAGAAATACCCACTAACTATGGATGAAGTTCTCCTTCATACCTGTATATTTTTTAAGTATATATCCAATACATGTGATTGTAAATCAATTTTTAAAACTAAATTCTTACCTTTACTAATACCTTAATAATCCTTTAATCTCTTGCTTTTAATACAATATTAATTAACATTGCTCACCTATAGTCAATTAAAAACCACTAAACACTAGGTCCACAATAGTCACCAGACCGATTAAACTAGCGACCAATAGACCACTAATGTTTAACTACATACTTCACATGTAATATACCATACTCTACAATGCATGACCAATCTATTAAGAGCTGTGATAAATAGATTAAAGGAGGTCTCCCTATTGTCGAAAAAAGGAGTCATACAGCATCTTATTGTTACAATTGCAACAGGTGCAAATGTCCTAGAATTTTTCTGCATAATAGAGAATGCTTTGATCAAGTGAGCTAATAAAGTTGCAGTCTCCTAATTTTGTAGGTAAATTGAGTGTCTCCTGATTTTTTAGGGCCATTTGCCCTGATTGAAGGTTAGTCTCTTGATGGTGTTTTAATTGTGGCTCCTAGTGGTGTTTAAATGTTAGTCTCCTAGTGGTGTTTAAATGTTAGTCTCCTAGTGGTGTTTGAATGTTAGTCTCCTAGTGGTGTTTGAATGTTAGTCTCCTAGATGGTGTTTAAATGTTAGTCTCCTAGTGGTGTTTAAATTTAGTCTCCTAGTGGTGTTTAAATGTTAGTCTCCTAGTGGTGTTTGAATGTTAGTCTCCTAGTGGTGTTTGAATGTTAGTCTCCTAGTGGTGTTTAAATTTAGTCTCCTAGTGGTGTTTAAATCTTAGTCTCCTAGTGGTGTTTAAATCTTAGTCTCCTAGTGGTGTTTGAATGTTAGTCTCCTAGTGGTGTTTGAATGTTAGTTCTCCTTGTGGTGTTTGAATGTTAGTCTCCTAGTTTCTTGTGGTGTTTGAATGTTAGTCTCCTAGTGGTGTTTGAATGTTAGTCTCCTAGTGGTGTTTAAATCTTTAGTCTCCTAGTGGTGTTTGAATGTTAGTCTCCTAGTGGTGTTAAATGTTAGTCTCCTAGTGGTGTTTAAATCTTAGTCTCCTAGTGGTGTTTAAATCTTAGTCTCCTAGTGGTGTTTGAATGTTAGTCTCCTAGTGGTGTTTGAATGTTAGTCTCCTAGTGGTGTTTGAATGTTAGTCTCCTAGTGGTGTTTGAATGTTAGTCTCCTAGTGGTGTTTAAATGTTAGTCTCCTAGTGGTGTTTGAATGTTAGTCTCCTAGTGGTGTTTAAATGTTAGTCTCCTAGTGGTGTTTAAATGTTAGTCTCCTAGTGGTGTTTGAATGTTAGTCTCCTAGTGGTGTTTGAATGTTAGTCTCCTAGTGGTGTTTAAATGTTAGTCTCCTAGTGGTGTTTGAATGTTAGTCTCCTAGTGGTGTTTAAATCTTAGTCTCCTAGTGGTGTTTAAATCTTAGTCTCCTAGTGGTGTTTGAATGTTAGTCTCCTAGTGGTGTTTGAATGTTAGTCTCCTAGTGGTGTTTGAATGTTAGTCTCCTAGTGGTGTTTGAATGTTAGTCTCCTAGTGGTGTTTGAATGTTAGTCTCCTAGTGGTGTTTGAATGTTAGTCTCCTAGTGGTGTTTGAATGTTAGTCTCCTAGTGGTGTTTGAATGTTAGTCTCCTAGTGGTGTTTAAATGTTAGTCTCCTAGTGGTGTTTAAATGTTAGTCTCCTAGTGGTGTTTAAATGTTAGTCTCCTAGTGGTGTTTGAATGTTAGTCTCCTAGTGGTGTTTGAATGTTAGTCTCCTAGTGGTGTTTGAATGTTAGTCTCCTAGTGGTGTTTGAATGTTAGTCTCCTAGTGGTGTTTGAATGTTAGTCTCCTAGTGGTGTTTGAATGTTAGTCTCCTAGTGGTGTTTAAATGTTAGTCTCCTAATGGTGTTTGAATGTCACATTCTAGTTTCTGCCACTTATTTTGCTAATGAAGACAATGCTGTGTAGTGCTACTCTTTTTTGTCTTCAACTGTTAGAGGATCTTTGACATGCACAACCTGTAAAACTCAATTTATTGTCTGATCTAAATGATTAGACGTCAAAAACCTGGGTGGTAAATTCCAAAGGTAATATGCAGTGTGAATGTGTTCAAAGGTTATTGCTCTGAGCTTAATGCCACCCTGCTTATTGAAGCTCTTAGAATCTAGATTTTTGTCAGTTGACTTGTCCTTATGACATGGTATAAAGGACTACCTGGAAACATTAATCAGTCAATTGCCCACTTTAGCTAGTTTCAAGTGATTGTAAATTTTATTTTAGATTATTATGACCTTATTGTAGGTTCTTGTAGGTGTATTTATTGGTGACTCTTCAATATTCCTAATTTAGTATCTTCAATGTACAGGTTTCAGATGCCTGCTTGTAGATTAGCTTAAAAAGAACAAAATTTAAATTCCAGTAGCTGTGTTTTCATGAGTTGCTACTGGTGTTGGTTTTCGATCTCTTAAACTGTGGCCACTCATTTATAGTTGAGATTATGAAGAAAGATGACATGATCCAAATCTAAAATTTGCTCTCAAAGGTTTTGTTTCAAAATAACATCATATTTATGTTGCTACTTATACCTGGTAGGTGAACTATCCAGCTAGGACACTCCTATTGTTCTAGATGTGTCAGGTATTCCCAGAGGATGTCCTTTCCCTACCCATCCAGCAGTGTAAGAAACTAGTTAGTCGTAGAAAAATTTTCTCCATTGCATAATGTTGCTTATATTCAATAGTTAAATCTAGAGCAGAACATAGAGATGTAAAAACTGGTGTTTTATATTGTTCAATCAAGTGTATATAATGGAACCTGAGGTCTATTTGAAAGATGTTTTGTAAAATGAAACAATATACAGCTGTTAACTAAAAACAGATTGCAGTGTAAATTGTATCTGAATCTGCAAATAACATGGTTTAAAATATGCTACTATTGAAATAGTGTTCATCTCTTAATATTTAGTCAGTAGATTATCTCAACACTTCAAACATATTTATATAAAATTTGTAGCTTAAAGATGGATTCCCCCTTTTTCTCTTATGAGATCTTTGAAATCATATTAACTGTGGGACATTAATTCTAGACCATTTGATAGGAGACATTTCATGTATTTTTGGAGAGTTTCTGGTCCTTTTTTTTTTCATTTTTCAACTTATTATATTTAAGCTCTCGAGCTTTGCATGCTCATTTACATTAAGACTTGTGTTTCTTTTCCAGCAGATCCTAGTTCTGATTCGGTTTAGGTCTTTGTAGCTGACAAATATGACAAAAAAAGGAGGCAAGATGCTAAAAGCTGCCTCAGAACACATGATGCCACTCTGAACTGCAATTTATGAAATTTTACACAGTGTAAATCCAAACACTTACAGCAAAAATTGGTAGATAACCATCTTTAAAATAAATGTGTTGAATGTCAATAAGAAAATGCAGGGTTAAAAAGGGGCGGAGTAGTTTCTTTTGTAAATACCATGTTATTTCTGTTGATATATGACTGCGTTGCCTTCGTATTGTGTGCAGATGCGTTTTTATCCAAATAGTGACGGATGTTAAGCAATACTGGTGGTCCACAGTTAACATTAATCATTCTTTTATCTCCCTTTTGTTTACTTGATCTTTTACATTGGTGGTGGGAATGGTCAGGGTTAGAATTATCACGCCCTTGAAACCTGACCCAAGCAAATTAAGCAGGATGTGCTTATTCCTTTTGAACACTTTATAGCAGTGTTTAGTTGAGACTGTCAACCTGGTTTGATTTTTATTGAGTAAATGTAGTAGATTGGATTCTTTGTTCAGGTTCCTGTTTTTCTAGCAGTAAAGCGCATGCTTAGTTTTTACCGTTTTGGGAAATTTATTTGCTTCAATTTTCCTCACAATTAAAGAAAGAATAGAAAAGCAAGACAATACTTTAACTGTTTCAATTGTAAGGAAGGTGACATTTATAATGAGGTTTAACAATAATAGGTCTGACATAGTGGCTTATGTAGGTCAGGGAAGGTGTTGATTACACATCGACTATTCATACCCCAATTCTTACGTGTAATTTACGTTTTATTTATTTGAATTCTTACAGATTAGGTGTTCTGATTGATAACTTTACGTTAAAATTATCCCCCCAAATCCCATACAGTTGTCGCCATGGAGATCAGTGTTCGGTAAGTTTTGTGTAACACTATCTAGATTAATAGGACAAGGCATTGTTCACCTGCTACAGAAAAAGAAAAACTTTTCCATTTAATTTGCTTGAAATTTATTACTATTGTGGTGAAAAATGTGTTTCATGGTCAAGGGCATGCATTACTAAGAAGTCAGAAGAAGTCATTTTTGCCCATTGTATCTCTGTTATTGAATAAATTAGGACTTCCTTGGAAAAGATCTTGTCTCTCTTGTTTGTTTGGTGCTTTGTTTCCAAATTTTGATGTGGTTGAGGTGGATAAGTCACATGTTATCCAAATCTACTAGCAGCAGTTGTAATTTTTATCATAGTTTTTCTGTACATACCACCAACCTTATCCCTGTATCAAATAGCCCCATAAAATTTCATTTGAAGTGGCCTTTGACTAGGGTGAAACAGACTTAAAGAAATGCTGGGCTGGGTACTTTTGTCTACTTTGAATTCATATTTTAAATTGTGACACTGACAGTTCTATTTGACCAGAATTGGAACTTTATTAAACACCATGTTACCAATAATGTTATCAGTATGAGATTCAGACCAGTTTCAGTAATCAAAATGTAATTTGTGCAGTGTAAAATTAGCCATCAGTAAGTGATTTATATCATCACTTTATAACATGATGAAGTCTGTAAGTGATAAGTGTAATACAAGATATAACATGACACTTGACCTCAATTGACTTTTGACATCTCTAATTAGTAGCCCTCTGCTACAGTCACAGATTTGGTGACAACCATATTTACATACATGGACACCATGTTTGACGTCAAACTTATTATCATTATGGATCATTCTGCTTTAGAAATATATTTAAGGTCAAGAATGCTTAATTTGTTTTTTAATGGTGGCGCTTTACATTTACTAGTTACAGAATTTTACCTACAATTAAAATTCATAAACTTAATTAACTTAACTTATATATTCTTTATATAGCATTTAGTAATTGGTAGTATTATAAAAATAACAAAGTTTTATGGAATAACAATTACTGATTTTATTTATTATGCGACGTTTCAAAAAGTGTTCTCTTGTCGTTATCAACAGGAAGATAGGACACTTGTTGAAACGTCGCAGAATAAATAAACTCAGTAATTGTTATTCCATAAAACTTAGTTATTATTATTAACTTAACTTAAATTAATTTAGCTTAAACATAATTATAAGTGGAATTTATTAAAAGCAAGGTTAAATTTTCTGCTGCTGATATACATGCACAAATTTTTTTTGTACATTTGGGTCATTGAAAGAAAAATATTTATATTTTGTCTATCAAGTTGTTTTGAAGGGTCACAGTTGTCGGTCTTCAAAGTTCAAAGGACAGTCTGTCAATTTGACAAATAATTAGCATTTCTCTAAACCCATGTCAACATTTTCAATTACATTTCAACACTTGTCATTTTAGACATTTATAAATTGTTTCTAATTCTCACAACATTTATTACATACTACATACTTGTTCAGAGATAGTTTCGTTTAGGATTAAATAAAAGGGGGATAACTGGAGAGTGTGGTTATCGGAGAGGGAAATAGCAATTCTTTTGAGTAGTGAAAGCATTCCACAACCCTCAAACCTGCATTGCCAGTTTACTTTCGAGTTCACTGATTTGTCAAATGGTGATATAAAAAAGGGTGAGGGTTTGAAATGGCAAAGGGAATATACTGAGAGAATGAAAGAAAATGGTCCAGAATTGAGGAATTGGAGGAAAACCTCTTTATGATGGTGGAAATTCATCTTCAAGTTGAAGTTGGCCCCTTTGTTTCTTTCATGAAACTTTGGTTTGGAGGAACGTTTCTTTAATATCTAGTAGAAAATTCTACTGGAATTTAACTTGAATATAGCATCTCTCGTCTCAATCTTGAAAACCTCAGAGGAAAATGTCTTAACCTTGTGTATTATCATATACCAGTCCTTTTCTACGAGTAGTTCTCTGTTTCTTATCTCAAAACCTTAGAGGAACATATCTTTAATTTAATATTAAGGGAAGTGTGTGAAGTGAAATGAATTAGAGTCATGCAGTGTTTTAAGTGATAGATAAAACAGTGTTAATTGAGACCTAACATGTCTCTAATTAAACACACTTGGGTGAGTGTTACTGGATAAATTACAGATTCCACATCATTCATAAATCAATCTAGTTTTCACTTAAAGACATGTAGAGATGGTACACATTGTTGTAGGCCTACTGTTCATAAATTAGCAAATGATCAAGACCATGTAGTGCACAAATTGACATATACCAGTTACCAGGAGATTGATTTTCTACTTTCAAACATCAGCCAAAACCATTCCAGTTGACTCTTTTATGTATGTAGGCCTACATTACTGACCAGTTTACTTTCAAAGAACTATCTGAAGGTACTTTTTATAAACTGCTATATATAAGTTTGATCTTTAAAATAGTGAGCTTGTTAAACCAATTGTGCTTCAGTTGATACAAATATATATCATTGACTTCTGCAAGCTTCCAAGAGATGGTAAAATGATACATGGTTAGATAGTGGCATTCGATTGCATCTGGATATTCATGCATACTTTAGACATAGATTTTGTTGTGACATAGTTTGGTTTATATTAATCTGTAAGTCCAACTATCGTATAATCATTAAAGTAAATATTCGTACAACATACAAAGCACAAAGAGCATTTATTTTGAATTCTGTACCTGTCTAGTTATAAACTTAATTAATATGATTGTGAATGATCCAGAGCAGAACCTTATCTTTTAACATTTTCTGGCAGACAGTTGAGAGCTAGAGTCTCCACAAAGATTTAAGTTAATTAATGAAGGTACCTTGGACGATGGAAGGTTTGGTTTAAGAATTAACCTAATCCTAAATGTCACTACAAACTACTGTTCCATGTATAATTTCCTCTGAAAGACTTTGGGAGTCAAAAGAATAGGCTGACATTGCTATCCTCAAGTCATGGTAGAAATGTTAAAAAATAAATTCTCCGGTTTATTTTAGTTGACCCCTGACCTTCTCAGTTTCAGGTGGTTTGAAAACAGAGTTGGCATTTTTATCACTGAACATCATTTCCTTTCAATTTATCACCTTTCTGTGGTAGTTTATTGTGCTACTTAACCCCCATGCTGCTCTCATTATCACCATGCTAGGAGTCTGGCTTATCTCCCCTTATCATACCTTATCGACCTCTTAAACTAGAAAGTTGAAATAGAAGAGATGATTTTGATTAACAAGACTTGATTTATTTTCAAAATATCTAGTTCAAATTTGTTGTACTCTTGTGTTGTCTATAAAACAACCAATGTGTTTGAGACAAAATTTGACCACATTCCCCACTTTATGTTATCACTTGGGTGACCCTATAAGGTCAATCAAATGTCCTGTCAAAATCCATATATCTCATCCTAAACACCTGATGCCTTTCTGTTATTGAATTGACTGATTGAAATTTAGGAGCCTTAAAAACCTAATGATTCTGCTGCATTCTATTATATAAGGTTTTTTCATAAAAATTTTGGGTTCATTAATAACACAAGTCTGCTAGCCTGGATCTAAACAACTCATCTAAAGCAACCACCATATCATGTGAAGGGGTTCATACAACATCATTAGTGGTAAATTTATGACTCAGGAAGTTTCTTTCAATTTTAACCTTTACCCTCCTTAGCCATAAAAAATCTTCCTTATCATTCAGAGGTTATGTAGGAAATTAATTGTGAACCTATTTTCATTAGATACCACAATAAAGTTCAAGGCTAATTGGCAAAAAAGCTTAGCCTTCTCGGGATAGAGTGATATCCATCAGCAGTACAAGAACAAAAAAATCTTCAAGTGCATCGATATCACCACATTTCACTAAGCAGTTGTATTAAAACCTTCAAATGATTTAAGGTTCCAAACAAAACCTCACAAAGTAAACCTACATCTTCCCTAAAATTCTTCCAAAAACTAAACCTCAATCAGGTCAAATTAGCTTGCTCATACCAAACTCGCAAAATATGAAGAAACATTATAGGATGGGAAAGGAAATAAAGGATTACTGAGCATTAGATTGGGAATTTGGAACATTTATTTTCATTTTCAAACTTTCTGGTTTTAATTCTGACAATGTTTGAGTTTAATTTGTTAATTTAATAGAATTTGGGTTAACGAAAAAATAATCTTATTAATGTCAAATTGTAAGAATTGGTGCCAAAATATAGTTCCTGGCATTGAATTATTGCTATTTTACTGTGTCAAGTCTTATTATTTTTAGTAGAGTTGATTGTTAGTCTCGAATGAAGTGTTGAGGTCAGTCTAACTGTACATGCATGATATTACAAGATATACCAAAAATATATATACTAATCCTTTAAAAACAAAGATTGACTTTGTGAATGTATATTTATATTTTGTCAAAACTTAAAAGTCCAAAACCAGCAGCAAAATAGGCATTTGACATTACAAAATAGCCAACAGTAGGCTAACCAATAGTCATTGATTTGTACAATATCTGAGTCAGACTGAACAACAAAAGAAAAACACAGATAAGTAAAAACATAGACAGTAACAAATAGTTTGGAAAGGAAAAAACTCTTGTAAATGTTAGATGAAAAGGAAGGTTGAACCAGGGTAATTTGACTCTGATATTTCTTACAGAGCTATCAAAACATAAACATTGTTCTTATAAATAGCTATGTCTATTTCCTTCAGAAAAATATTCAACACGTAATTCAGGAGTTAATTTAGTCATTGATGCCAAATTTCATAGGATGTGTTCAATGGTAATGTGGCCATTTTAAATCTGATCCCAGCCTAAAGCACATGTAGATTTACCAACCTAATGGAACCTACCCTGTGATTAAAGACAGTGATCAGAGTAATAAATGTAGTTTAAACCCTTGAAATGATATTGAAATCTAGAGGATACTGTGTATTCCACACCTCTATGAAACTATATGAAAAAATATGAATAAAGACTGCAAAACATTTCTTTAGTATATGACACTTACATTCATATTTACAGATACCTCAAACTACAAAAATATTCAAATGTCTTCAATCATGTTAATTTGAAAAATGTTACAGAAGAATCTTTTAAGCCCACCCATATTAGAAATAATATTAGTTTTCAAAACTAAGATAATACAAATAAATGAAACCAAATTTGTTTACTTTAAATATAATTAAGAGTAAAATATGAAGCAGACTAAAAATCAGAGTTTTAGCTGAGAAGGTTAAATGATCTAATTTTGATCAAAAATATTTTTAAGTCATTTTGATAGACTTATACTTAAAGTGCAATTCCTTTGATATGGTCTGGTTGTGTAACAATCAAAACCTTTTAAAACTCAATACTTGACATATTCTATCTTTCTTTGCAACATTTTACACAATTTCTACTCAAATGCATTACACGAAGCGGATCCAGAGTTATTAGTGCACTATCAGAATATGAAACTAAGCAAGACAATAGTGCCTGTACCTTTAAAGTTGTATTTAGATATAATGATATCAATTTTCGGTGATAATTGGAACAATGGGGTGGACAAGAACCACAAACCCCACCCTTCTGACAGGAGAAAATTACTTACCAATTATGAATAATGACAAAAATTTCACAAGTTATAAGGTGCAAACTTATATTCATAGTTCACTAGTTTCTTTCATTGTATGGTTCTGGAACATTGGTTGGTCAGTAGAACATTTCAGCTGAGAATTGTGTTAATTGATATGGTGGTGAAGAGTAATAGTTATTTTTTATAAACTGTCAACAAGGGATAAAAAGAAGATGCCTTGATGCATATTTACATGGTTAACAGTATGGAACAGATGAAAACTATTGTTATTAATCATTCTAAGATAGGTAACCTTATCATAAAGTATACAAGGCAAGGAGACTTGAGGCGTGGCACTTGCTAGATGAGATCTTGAGAGACCATCTCATTGAAACTAATCATCTCATCGAACTGAGCATAAAATAAAAATATCAAAACATAGGGTAAAAAAACGTGTTTCTTGATGCTCTAGACCCATTAGATAAGGATTTATCAACTTGCAGGAATAATGTAAAATGGGTCATATGATTGCAGACAGTTCTCCTTTCAGTTGTTGAAAAGTTATCAAGCCTATTCTGTTACTGTTGTAGTTGTTTTAACAACATGTAAGATTCAATTTCTACATCCAAATGAAAGATTGTGGTATTTGATGCCTTTTGAAGAGCTCCTATATTTTGTTAACCTCGGTGTGTGGTTCTTGCAACATCAGCTTGTAAATTTAACTAGGCCCACCCTTGACAACAAAGCAAAACATTGAGCTCATTAAAATCCTATCTATAGTGGTTCAATTGTTGCCAGGGTTACTGCTATGAATTTTGTATGTGGATAGATTTTAATTTAATTTTTGAAAAATTGACTAATTTTTGCTTATATCCAAAATTTAAATGTCCTACTTGTGTTACATTTAGGTGGCCATGTTATTATTTTCCCATGTTGATATCCTACCTATATTATGATGTGATAAGCAAAAACTGCTCATGAGAAGTGATGACAGCCTCATACACAGAGGTATATGAAAGTGTTTGCTGATTTTTACAGTAACCAGACAATGATTTTCATTTTAAAAAGAGTTATGGAAAGGTTAAAATAAACTTGATCAGCTGATATATTTAGACAGCCATATCCATTTTAAGTAGAGTTTATTTCCTTTCAACAAAATCAGCATTAACTATCAGGCACGCTGTAAACACAAAAACAAGCACAACATTGATTAAAAGTTGTAAGAATGTGTTCTTCATTTATTTAAGAATAACATGTGCTGAAAACCCTAGTTAATCCTCAAAAGTTTATTTTCACTTTCTAAAATCTCATTAATAAAGCCCAAATTTAAGAAAATGAAAGACAACACCAAAACAAGAGGTCAGGTCATGGTTTAAATTTATTCAATATGGTCCTTAAACTTCATGTGAAAGTTTCATCCTAATTATTTAGAAAAGGCTTGGAGGGTTATGTTTAAAGTGATTTTAACATTAGCAACCAATCCTGAACCTTAAATCTCAGTCCTTGCTAACACTAACCCAGGCTTGTAACCAGCCTACATAACTAGATTATTGTGATCCCCCTGGTTATGTGCCTGCACTAACCCTTCTGCTCCCATGAGCTGTTAATCCTGTTGAGTCCAGTTAGATTGTATGAAGTAAGATCCATTCCTGATATGGGTAGAGAGAGGACTATTTAAACTGCAGTGATAGTGGTCTGAGATACAATGCTCTCTAAGAAAATTTGTTACGTACTATTCTGTTTTCACTCCTAAAATGTTTTATTCTGGTCTATAAACTTTGGATTTAAATATTTGATTTGTGAAATAAAAGATTTTAGTACATATTATTTACTCTGTGCACCTTTTAAGTATTTTGGGAAACCATTTTGAGTGTAGATGTAACAAAACTTATATAAATGCTATTTAAACCAATGAAGAATCTAGTGGGTATCCATTTTGACATTTTTGCACAATATTACATAATATATGAAAAAAATATTAAGGCTTGCAAAATGCAAAACCATTTGAGGTCTCAGATAAAGTGAATACTAATTCTAATTTGTTGTTTATCATGCTTATTTCTAATATGGTTAGTATTTGAAACTGATATGGAATGATTATGGCTAGATACATATTTGAGATTTTTTTTAATAAATGTTTCTTACCTTCAAAAGAATACTTGGAGAACTTTATTCAAATCTGAAAATACAAAATCAATGAATAATGAATACATATACTTGGTTCCATTTCAGCATACTTTCTGTTATTAAAAAAACCAACAAAGCTTGAATCCTTCTTTAGAATTTAATAGATGGCTTATAACCTTTTTGCCAAGATATGGTAAAAGAATAAAACATACAGATAGATCCTGATCTTGAAATTCCCACACATACACGCCCTCACATCTACATTAATTTATATTTGCATGATATTAATTCCCTTAGTTGTTGAGGCAGAAAAACTGGATATCAACATGTGAATAGAGGGATTAAGATCAGCCTTTCAACAAACATGAATTTTTGAACCCCAGAAATCTATACAGATTTGTTGTGGAATTTTTAAAATTAATTATTTTTTATTAAAATCCAATACCTTATGTTGCATTAATTTTTGTAGTATCAGCATTTCATTGCTATTGTGCCCATAAAAACATGAGCTGTGGCAGAAAAAAAAAATTCTGTGACTACAGAAGCCACTGAACAAACTGCTTAATGATAAAAGTGTTTGAAAGAAACATTTGTTAAAATGTTAAAATCAATGTTTAAATTTTGCCAAAAAGTTTTTCGAAGGAATATTCATGAAATTTTATCTGAATAAGATTTGGCATAGCGGCAGGCAAATAAGTTACCAATTATGCTAATTTTCATAGCTCTTTGACAATAGAAGATAAAAATGGTATATTATTGCTCTGAAGCAGCCATTTTATTTCAGCTGTTGGCGTGATAAAGGCGTGAAATTTATGCATTTTGTGACTGGCCTTGACATTAGTTTATTTTGGACATTCCCGCCCTATCTATGATTTGACATCTCTCTTACATTTTCCTTATCTGAAATTTATTTTTATGTTTTCCATTTGGTGCCAAGTGTATGGAATGTTAGGCTGGATGATAATAATAGAATTATAAAAACTTTGCACTGATAAGCTTTGATAAAATGGTTTGACATATTGTAATGTCAAAAATTTATTTTTTATTATTCTTTAAAGAATTGTTCCAAACCTTTTTTATTCAAATTTAGGAGTTCATCTGACACAAGCTGAAGTTTAACAAAGTTAAAATAGATATAATTGTTATATAATTTAATCAAATGCTTGTATTACAGAAATATGGTTATAGTTTGATCTATTTGGTTAAGTGATTGATTAAAACAATTTTTGTGTGAAAGCGCTGCCCAATCTAAATTACCATAAACTGAACAAGAAGGCTTCGTAGAGAGACAATTTACTATAAAGTGAAGTAGTTTCAGGGTACTGTTGTTCAATATCCCCAATATTTTTGGTGCTGCCTTTTCCCCCAGGAAAATTTTTGGATTAACATTGGCAAAATTAACTTTCAAAAAATAACTTTCAAAGAATATAAATGTGGCAAAACAGGCCATTAATTTAACAAAGATTCAGAAAGGAAGAAACCATTTTTCACGTCTGTTTAGGGATTAGATGAGATTTTTTAGGATTAACCTCCATTTTATCAACTTGTTTTTCTGTTTTACCATCATATTTATATGGATTAGGTCTTCCTAATCACAGACATAAATGGATGTTTTGTTCCAAACACAACTTAAGCCTCTAAAACTAATTCTATTTTGGTTATAAGAAAATCTGAAGAAAATCCTTCTCTCATGAAGCATGCCAATATAGGAATATCTGCATTTTTTCAGGCCTATATTATGTGTATAAGGCATCCTTTGTAATATGTACATCTTCTATTCTGATTTCATATCAATGTCTGCGTTACTTGTATTTTCAGAAAGTTTAAAGAGACAAAGACAAAACTAATATAAGCCAAACATGTTGAATAACATTATATTAGGCCCA
This sequence comes from Nipponacmea schrenckii, assembly GCA_030562195.1. Classification (NCBI taxonomy): domain Eukaryota; kingdom Metazoa; phylum Mollusca; class Gastropoda; family Lottiidae; genus Nipponacmea; species Nipponacmea schrenckii. Next base: position 4,639,736 of record CM060203.1, on the reverse strand, counting down.
TTTCTCCTTATGACGTGTACATACCGAAACTATGGGGAATCTCTCCTTTAATATTACAAATGAGCTGTGATATATGTTTTGTTTGAAATGAATTTCAAATTAGTTATAAAAACTATCCAAAGAATGTAGAAGTTTATTTTAGGAGGAGATTTAACCTCCAACTTGAAGAGTTCTAATCTAAAATCAATAGTGAATGCATCCACTGGCTTTCCTGTACAAGGACAGTAGACCATTGGAATCTATACTTGTACATATGTCACAGAATTTCTACATGAATAACTCATAATTATACTTATAATTAGGTTCGTCATTTCGCCTTTGTATACAGAGGTGCCCCCTAGGGTCTAATTTCCTTTATCTATAATTAACACGATCTTATCTGACCCAAGGGTATTATTAAATGGCCGCTGGTCAGCGAGGATTAGTGAAGAGATAGACAAGATATACTCGTAAGATAGCAATCTTTCTTGTCGATTAACATTCTGATTGAAGAGCTCTGACAAGGAAGATAACTCAGTGTAACTAGGGTTAATTTAATTGTCAATAACAACAGGTAACTAGGGTCAAAGGTTAATCCTTCCAGTAAAAGAAAATCAATTTCTTGAGAAAAACAGGAAGTCTGTTTCTCTTTGCCTTTTAGTAAACAGTTGGCAGCTCTCAGTTCTGACATCCATCAAAGAGGTCTGTGCTTTTGTGAACTGGTGTAAATATGATGATTTCAGAGTGGTAACAGATCTGAAACCACCTCCTACAATATTAAACAATAAGAAAATAATCTGAACGGAAAAGATTTCTCAACCTCAACAAGAAAATCAAACTTATATTGTCAAAACTGGACCTAATATCAGTTTTTCTAACAAGGCAAAGCATTTTTTAAAAATTTAATCAAAGGTTTTTTTTATAAAGTTGCCTTTTCTACCTCCTGACCAATAAACATTTTACAACATGGATCTCTTCCAGATTTATTTGTTCTCTCGATTCTTTTAAACTAAAAACAGGCAAGCATCTATTGCTATTGTTTTTTATATGTAAATTAATATTGCTTCTCAATACGAAAAAAATAAAAAACACAATTGATTTAAATAAGCAAGTGTTATTGCAGCATGGTCAGAACAAAATTCATGACCTGGTGTAAAGGGGCCATTAATCAATGTATATAGATATAAAATGTCTGATCCACTACCGAAGTTTCATGACAATTCTTAATAAAATGTCGTCACTTGTGACCTAAATAATATGACATGATGAGCTAAGCAGTGTAATTTGGCCTCTCAGTCAGACAATTTCAAGATTAGAGTAAATCCCTCAGATTATTAAATGCCACTCGAAGGAAAAAATCATCGAGTACAAAAACTTCATTAAAAGTGTATTATTAGACGTCTGGGAACTTGCTGGAAATAATAGTCTACAATTAGCCTCTAACGTCCAGTTAACTATAATCTGAGGTATATAGGGAAATCATGATATTGGTTTAATAAGCTCTGTCAGTTTTTCATTTCATTATTTGTCAGAAATCTGGACAGCGTATTACATCCTATCATATAGGTGATGACAAATACAAAAAAAGCTGAAAATTTGGAAGTTAATAATGAGCTTTTCAAAAAATTGTATCAGGAAACATTATATCTTATTTTGGAGAATCTGGGTCCATTGTAACTCCTGCTAAATTAGAAATATTCAATGTTAAGGACTTTTTTCTATTTCAAAAGCTAGACATAATTGGAAAATTTGGTTATGACAATTCCTTGATTCTAGCCTTTTGGCCTCCCTTTTAGTTATTTGTCACATTCACTGGAAATAGCTGTCTACTTATATTCTCAGACGTCCAGTTGATTTTAATTCCACACTATTATTGTCAATATAATTAGACCCTGAGGTCTGCGTTGAACAAATAGTCTATTTCATTTCCTTAAATCTTTTTACCCTTGATATTTCTTCTTTCTAAACCCTGTGATTTTTGTTAGTATAGATTCTATAGCCATTTTGTTTCCAATCTTAATGATCTTAACATGGCTTATATTGATTCTTGTGGTATAACAAAATCGGCTTGGCTACAGTTGAAGTCTCTATTCATGAGAAAGCGGCTGGATAGGAGTTTCGAAGGCGTAGAGAGAGGGAGAGTTTTTAATTTGGGCTACCTTTGGTCTTAGTTGCTGTCATGTTTTATTTAACCTTATAAAAATGAATTTCAGTTGCTGCACATTTTTTATCTTGATCTTTCAGTACAACCACTTTTGAGTAACATTTGCAGAGTCACAATGACCACAAAACGACATTGTGGTAGCCCTATTGTCAATGATCTTGCAGTTTAAAGACAATGAATTGTAAAATTGGTTCAACTCATTAATATACTTATCAAAGAATTTTGAGTTCTGACAGAAATATGTTATTTGTTTTGGCCAGCTTGAGTCTGTCAGGTCAGAGGGAAATGATGAATGTAAAAATACCAGTTTGGGTGATCTTTTAATCTCCGCACCATTTTAAAAATGTTGATAATTAATGTTTGTAAATAGCCATTACTGACCGGTCACCATTTATCCACCATCTTGAATTAGCAGACACTCTCTTAAGGTATTTGTAACTCATTTATTCAAGAGACTGTAGATTCGGGTGGTCTATTGCTTTGAATGTATCCAAAGATGATGACTTATTCTCTTTAAAAGAGCAATCAGATGTTGAAATCAAATGTTTTAGCCAGTCATCTCCCCTGTCAGTGATGTAGGGGTGGCTGAGGTGGGCAACAAACTGTGGAGTACAAAGGACACTGATCCTTGCTTACACCACCAACAGCAGTCATCTAGTGCATTACAAACTATGTGAAGATTGTATATATGATTTAGTCAAACTGCATTCAAGACTAACTTGTGGTTGAAAAATTTGATTAATGAGTTGAACTTGCTGTGATGTTTCAAATTCTATGTGTGTTTATCTTATGAATGAAGTATATCTAAACCTTAGACAGATATCATCAGTTCTGATCCAGAACATATTTCATTTATCTCCTTGATGATTGAGTCTTTACTTTTGTCTGGAGTTGGTTTGCTGCTTTCTGCTTTTCAAACCATCTATTGCGTTATATAGCATCAGCCACATTAGAATTCTTCATATCACAAAAAGCACCAATATTGCAGTATGAAGCTGAACAATGGTTACAAGAAAGAAATTAAAATCTTGGCTTTTGGAAAAAGTAGAGAATGCACTTAGAGGTTACATTGGAAATGGCTAAATTTTCCTTAGCTTGTCTCTTGTTTTATGTGAAGGTAGAACTGCTTGTAAAATCTATTGTGCATCAGTAAAAGTTAGTTGAGGTAACAAAATTCTAGCTGAACTCATTAGAAAAAAATTTACCTTGGGCTTTAAAGCTGAACCTGGTGTTCAATATTAAATAGAAATGACTTTTGAAAAATTAATGTTCTATGAAATAAAAATCGATTCTGACATCATCTTGTGTGGGAATTTTATGAAATAAAATAATATTTGAAGAAAAATGATTATATTTGTAGATGAAATGATAAAAATGATCAAGATTTGATAGAATCAGGGTCACTTTTTATGTGACTTACAGAAATACTATTTATTTAAGACTTTACTTAGATTTTTTTTTTTCATTAGCCTTTAAAGGAATATATTCTAATAATGGAATTGGTTCTCATCATTGGAAGCCTGGTTTTCTCGAAGAGAAACTGTCTGAAATCATAATTTTTTTTTTTTTTAAAACAGGTAGCTGATCAAGTTTTTATCAATGAGTTCACAGAACCAAGATATCAACCAAGAACTAATTTGAAATGATACAAAGATGAAAAGATGTTACAATGTTACAATTAAATGGGCACAAATGTAAAGTTTGAGACCTTCAAAAGTGAATTTAAACTAGGTAGGTATGTTAATTTTTGGGGTTCAATATAAATTGACCTTGGCAACAATGGAGGTATAGCTATAAGAAGCTACTTGATAATACTTGAGAAAGTTGCAGAAGGTAAATAATGATTGACAGGTGTCAAAGAGATTGTTGATATATATTAATGATGATAATAATAGTAGTGATATTAAGATGTAAACTGTTAACTGATAAACAACTGACAGCGGCTTTATGGTCATTCTTACTTTCTCTTCATCAAACTTTCAACAGACCACAATCAATTCAGATCAAGTTGGCTCAAATCTCAAAACAATGGCAATGCAAAACCAGAAATCTGCTTATCCATACTATATTCTGAAATACCATTTAACTATGTAGTGCATGAATGTAAAGAAGATTAAGTTTGTATGAAGATTGATTACACTGGAAATTAGCATTGTACTGGAAATTAGCATTTCACCGGAAAATTAGCATTACACTGGAACTTACACTGAAAATTAGCATTTCAATGGAAATTAGCATTGCACTGGAAAATAGCATTGCACTGGAAAATAGCATTTCTCCTGAAAATTAGCATTTCACCAGAAACTAGCATTACACTGGAAATTAGCATTACACTGGAAAGTACACTGAAAATTAGCATTGCACTGAAAATGAGCATTGCACTGGAAATTTGCATTTCACCTGAAAATTAGTATTTAAAATTTCAACGTAAAATTAGCATGTCACTGGAAATTAGCATCGCACTGAAAATAAGACTTTCACCGGAAAATAAGCATTTCACTGGAAATTAGCATTTTACCTGAAAGTAAGCATTTCACTGGAAATTAGCATTACACTGGGAATTAGCATTTCACCGGAAAATAAGCATTTCACTGGAAATTAGCCTAGCACTGGAAAATATCATTTCACTGCAAATAAGCATTGCACTGGAAAGTACACTGAAAATTAGCATTGCACTGAAAATTAGCGAAAAACAAAATTACACTTAGCCATTTCTGAAGTATGTCATAGCAAAAATTCAAAAAAAAAAAAAACCTTTGACTCCTGATATTCAATTTCTAAATTAAAGAATTTTATTATCAAATCAAAAGCATGTCTATTGAAACATTTATTTTATGATTCATTCAGTGCATACTGAGGATATTTGTCACATAACTGATATAGACAAAACTGAAACTGTATACACAAAGTACCAAGTTATTGAGATACATCACAGAAAGATTTATGCCTATGTTGAAGTTTGGTGTAATGTTAAAGTGTGCCTTGAAAGTAAAAAATTCCAGCAAGTTGAAATATTTAACAGTTAATGAATGTACCGTCTGCTTAATGGACTGGTAAAAACCAGTGCGGTGCAGTATAGCCTACACATCATTTTCAACATTTAATACTGCTGTAAAGAACAGTGCTGGTGTTTTGGTTATATTTGCCAGCCAATGATTCAGGGCAGAATGACTGTTCTGAAAAAGCATATTGTCATCGAGGCCTTGAGGTTTTGTTTCCTTTTGACTCTGCATTCCAATTAATGAAATTTTGACTAGGCATTCCAATAAAATGGAAAGAGCAAGGTTTGCACTTGCAAAAATTCTACTATTGAATACTGCATATAGGAGGTACAACTCATTGCATTCAGTTCTATTTGATAAAAAGTGTACATGCTCACTTTGAAAGCATGGAATCATCCAGCAGATATTTTTCAAAACATCTAAAAGAAATTCTGATAAAACATAGATAAAAGATAAATTAGAAAGAAGGATGTCTGTGTCAACTCTATTTAATTAATCTAGAGTTTGCATGTTATTTTTGATCAAATAAATAAAGAAAGGACTCACAACTGTCACATCATATATGGAAGTATGGTTAGTTAATGTATCGGGTCACCCCTAGATTATATTTTAAATTCACCTTTGATCTAGATGGATATTGATTTTGATGTGGATAAATTGCGTAGATCATTTGCAATTCCTAATGGATTTGACCAGAAAAATTTTAAAGGAAATATTTAGGAAAATTCAGTCTATGGTAACTAGCAAGCATTAACAATAAAATATTATCTAAGATGTTAATTGTGTAAAGCAAATCATGTCGAAAAAGGATTCTTCGTGCGCAAAGACCGACCTTCACCTTTTCCTGCAGAATTTTAAGGAGCCATTTTTGTTTTCATCCGGGTTACATAGCCTTTTATATTTAACTCTTTCATAAACAATTCCATAAGAATGCATCTGAGAGCAGTCAACTGTTTAAATGACCACTTTGGAAACGTTCTCGGCACTCTTGTTATATTCTTGGTGTAAATGGGGTAAATTTGTGGTTTTATCGCGGCCTGGTTCAGACAGAGAGCTGAAAGCTTTATAGCGGCCATATGTAAACGGGGCTTACGAAATAAGAAAATCTGTAGATGCATTTCAGTCTGAAACATCTGCCTCTATTCCAATCTCTAATAGCTATTTTTACTATTATCCCCTGGAGTATTCAAAACAAGAAGGCCCTGTTTCCACATATTGCATAATATTAAAGAGAATAATGATGGTATGACTGAACTATATAATATATATATATAAATATATCAAGGTTTGGTGGATTGAAATTAAATAGATAGCTTTAAAATCGCTTCTATTACAGAGGTACCGAAAATCCCTACGAAAACCCTGGTGTATTTGTCTCTACACCAGCCAAACATTCAAAATAGCAATTAGAGATTGGAATAGGGACAAATGTTTAGTTGCATGTGTGTAATTATTATTTATATTTTGAAATTCCTTTCAAATAGCATAGAAGTTAAGTATTTATGAACTTTTCTTGTAGCAGCATAATATGAATATAGATTGGGACTTACAAGGTTTCTAATTTGAAGGTAGATTTAGTAAATCATGGTAGAATATTGTGCATTCTATAAGTTTCTTAAATATTTGGTTTATTTTCGTTTGTTTTTTCACTCTCTCCTAATTCTATGTACACTCTTTTGTTGGTGATGCTATTTTTTTTTCTTGAAGCATGAAATCCTATTGATTGTCAAGAATGCAATGAAGTTACGATTTTAGGGTTAGGTACGCCACATTCTGCTAAATGCTTATTATTCTTTTCTTTGCCATTTCATTTTGTAAGCAAAAATGACTACCTATATTAATAGTTATAAAAGAACAAGAAAGATTGTTTGATATCTATACCAAAAAAATAACTTTAATCAGCAGACAGAAGGAAAATAATTTTTAATTGGCACATTGAAACAATTCATTGAATGAATAAGCTAGTGTGATCAATTGATACAATTTAATTAAGTAGAAGAGAGTTGGAAAGTCAGTGACAAGTTAGTGACTTATATAAAGGAAATGTAATAGATTGTTTAATTATTTATATTTCAATTAACTTACTCTATAGTTAGTATATTCTATACTTTTATTTTTGTCTTAAAGGAGTTGTAGGGGAAAGTAGGCGGTAGTGGGACTTTGTTTAATGATTTGTTTGTTTCTATCATATAAAATTCTAGCAAGATATTTGAATATTTTGTATAAAGAAAATCAATGAGTTACTTTACATTAATTGAATTCAAGCTCTTTTGGTAAAATATTTATGTAAACGATAAGTCAATGGATGTCTTTAGGCATTCAAAAAATATCAATTCATTGGGATTCACCAATGCTGTACTGCTGTACTGCTTAGTCATTGTACATCTAGTGTCATAGGTCCTATAAATCAACCAGAGACATACCAAACTATCTGTCTTATAAATGGTTCAGCTTTCTATAGATAGCAAAAGCAAATTGTCATTTGCTCTGGTAAAAATTCTTCTAAACCTAGTGCATGAAACACCCTAGACATAAAGAGCCTGCCCTTTACACTATCCATATCATAGCATATCAGAGGAACTTGGCAGGACCAGAACTGTGAGTCAAGGTTATGCCGAATGCTTTGAAAGAAGAAAAGAATCATGATCTATAAAATGGTTGCACTTACTTGTAAGTCCTATAGAATATAATGAAGATGTTAAAACCTATTTATAAGTGATAAGTGTGAGTTGTATTTTGAATGTTTAGTTAAAGTATAAACACACACATTACGAGCTGTCAGAACTTGAGTGATTCCAGAAAACATGAAGAATTTGTGTAACCTTTTCATACCTCTATTTTCTTGCAGAAGAGTGCGAAAAAAATCCACCCAAAAATTGCAGCAAAAAAATGTAACCTTAGCATCAAAATGTTTTTAATTGGGCTTTCAGGTGCATATTATTTATGATCACTTGTATGTAGTGATTCCATATATTGCTGAATATCAGGGCGCCGTTTCACTAAGGTCCGTAAGTATTTACGTATGTTTTATACTTACGCTTAACGTAAGTATTTACTTATGTCCGTTTCACTAAAGCATGCGTAAGTATATTTTCATACTTACGTACATAATTTTACCTAAGTAAAAATATCAGTGACGTAAGATGCATAAATGATGACGTCTATCACACGAAGAGTGATTTTTTACCATTGACTATTCGACAACATAATTCGATCTGTATCGAGTATTCGAAGATATTTTCAGTTAAAAGATTGATTTGAAAAATGTTCTCCCTATTTTTATTTATAAATTAATTTTATTTACATTCTGGTTGTATCTTCGGGTAAATAAATAAAATCGAAGTACCAAAATAATAGAAAGCCTTCGGAAGAAAACATTCTTTCATCTGATTGGACAATAAAACGTTCCTATTTATACCAGCTAATCAAAAGTTAAATACTTTGATTATCCAGCACTAGTTATGTAAACGAGATGCGACACTCAGAGACTTGACAACACAACCTACATATAACTTGGTACGGGGATAATCTCGAAATAATTCTTAATAGAATGCCTAAAAAAAGTTAACGAAATTACTCTCTTCATAATCCTGTACTATCCAAAGTGGTTTGTATTTCCAGGCATGAAGGTGTCTACATTTGGTTAGGAAACTAGTGGTTTAATCCTTGAAATCTTTTTTTCACTCCAATAGGCCTACTTATATGCACTGCGCGTTCGATATGACCACATTGATTACGGTTGATTCGTCCAATATACGGGTCGGTTCGCCTACATAGATATTTTCCACACACAACTATTAATTTGTAATCTAAGAACTAAGATAACCGACTGTAGTATTCAAGAACTATAGTGTGTCCAATTTTGAAATATCAGTAGGTTAGAGATGTCGCCAATTGCCTTGGACTTTTGGGTTATTTCGAGTTAAATATTTGTTAACAACTCTCTTGTTGACTGCCATAACATACTTTTATTAAAAGAGAAGTTCAGAATATAGCTTTTCAACCTTGTGAATCAACGTATATGTACGAATAATCGAATGGTAAAAAAACTTATTCGCGAAATTAGCTTAAAATTCTTCAAATGGATGAGCTGAGCACAAGACGCCTGACACTGTCGAGAAAATGGCTTCCTACATTAGCCTTCGGGAAAACCTATACTCAGACTGGTCGAACGGTCAAATATCGTAACTTGTGAAGAAGTAACAAAACATCATAAAACTATTCAAATTATTCGTCGATTAATTCTCTCTGCTCGGTTTGGTAGCAATTTTCAAACCCTAATCAGACGAGAAGTCGTGTGGGAAAATACTTACGCCTGCTTTTACTTGACGTAGGATTTAAGCAACATATTAACGTAAGTAAAATCTTACGTCTTTTAGTGAAACGCAATTTCAACTTACATATATACTTACGTAAATTCTTCTACTTACGTACCTTAGTGAAACGGGGGCCGGATCTTTCCACATATATGTAATTTCATCTGTCTTGCATCATCCAGGATTGCGTTTAAAATGCTCATGTAAATGATGGGCTATTTTCTGGACTTTGACATTGGGCTTGAATTACAAGGACCTGACCATAGTTCAGCCAACGGTTAATAACAAGAGTATCTCGATATCAAAGACCCAAAATATTAGGTTTTTGTCTGTTGTATCAGAAATGTTTCAAATAAAAAATCCTCATCAGGACAACTTGTTCACAAAAGAGGTTTAAAAACATGCAATTTTAGTACAAGACCTTCTATTTTATCCAAATATTATTGAATTATAAAATAAAGGGACATTTACATAGCATTTCTATTGTTCTACTCTATTCTAATCTTACCAAATCCTGCTAAAATCTTGTATAACATAATGGGAATAAGAGCTGAGAAGCTTGATTTGGCTGATTTGAATAATTAAGTAAACATTGAGATAAAAGCCATGTTAATGCAGTTAAAATTGACGTCTGCTACAGGTTTTTGACGTCTGAGTGTGTTTTTATGATGCTCCTCTACCATCTAATTTCATTACCAAATCTACAATCGACATGATTAGCTTTGTAAAATCTTGTTCTCGTTTGAAATGGAAACATCTTTCTATATTTACTTACAAACTTACCTAAGTCTGGAAACTCTTTACTTGTTAAATTTAGTTGCCAAATTGAAGAATGAAAATAATGCATTATTGATATAGCCTAACTGGAGATTTTTACAGCAGAAATATTGTTACTGCTACTCACTAGCTTCAAAGTTACCAGTTTTATTAAAGAATAATGTCTCCAATTTTTATTAACATTGTTAAAATTTCTGTCCATGAAGGTTCATAGAGAGTGAAAAATGTGAATATTAATCTAATTTTTTCAAATTTGTGACAGTTGTTTCATTCTAACTGTGCTGTAACACTATTATATAATAGTTGATCTGGACTGTATTTGACAAAGCAGTCGTCATACGGTTGCCATTTGAACCATTACCTGCTTTTAACATTTTGACATCAGATTCCCCTTCAATGCGAGCATCAATGAGAGTTTTTTTAAACATGGACCACACCAGATGTTTGGAAGAAAAAGCATGCCCTATCTGTACCACAACATACTATTGCAAACATACAGTGACTTGACTGATCAACTTTCAAAAGAAAAAGCTATAAGCCACAAGCTAAACTCAAGCCTTACCTATAGAACAATAAGAATCCTTCTGTTATTATCTGTTCACAAATGATATTGAGAATGGTACATGAACTAGTATATATGATATTACATAAAGGCCTACATATACCTTGTATAATATACACTTTATTATTAATATACAAAATATTATTCTAACCTATAATATCATTTAACTGACTTAATCACATTTCAAAGATGCATTGAGAAAATATAGGCCTATATGCTCTTGAGCTATGTATTAATAATGTGCTGGAAGCATGTGAAACCTGGGGGTTTCATTTAATCAAGACCCTGTTTGCATCAAAATTTGTATGATATCCTCATTGTTAACAATTAAGTCGGGAGGGGATCATTTCTAGCTCCGAGAGGTATCCTAAATAAACCTTATATAAATATGCTAAGAACTAATTTTCCAATTTCTTCTAAGACAAACTAAATGTATTGTTATAAATGAAACATTCAATATAATTGTATGAGTGAATTTTTCTCTGTACTATTAAACAAAACACATTTCGAAATGCTGCTATTAAAAAACATTTCAGGGAAGTCTTGTTCTGAAATGGTTCAAATTTACATTTTGAAATTATTTAACCTGCAGGCAATTTATGTCAATTATATTCTTACGAAATTATAAAATTTCAAGTAAAAACCATTAAAATCTTATGAAAATTATTTAAAATCCCCTTGGGTTAATCATAGACATATGTTTCAAATTTTCAACAAATTGGCAGAAGTAGGAACTCTTTAGTAAAGGAGGCAGAAAGAAACATATTAATCTTACCTCAATGGGCGAAGAAATTCGAACAACTTAATTATTTTCACAGCTTTTCCATTCCTTACTAAGAAAACTGTACGATTTGTTCATTCATTGAAGTGGTAACGGTCAGAAAACAGTAGGCTATGATGTGAAAGTACAGCTAGAACATTAGAAATAAGACTTTATAAATCGGGAATCAACTCTCACATTTACTGTCTGAATTCCCAGGCGCTACCCTCTCTTTTAAAACATAAACATACAAAATTCTGGTTTACATTTACTGAATTTCTATCTGTCCTAGTCAGCAGGTCTCAGTTTTCAGTATGTATTGATAGTCTATAGCTAGGCAGGGTGTTAGACAGTCGACTGAGTTGAATGGAGTATGGCTTTAATAAAACACTGTAATGCAAATACATAGAGAATCTGACATCAGTTGGTCTTAGACAGCAGTTTTTATTAAAGAAGTTTTATAATTCTGAGCATGTAGGCAAGGTTATCACATTGGTTCTTATGTACCATAAAGATGCTGACATTAGTGCTTTTAGATAATAATTATTTATTAAAGGAGTTTTGTGAAGCTGAGCCTTTAGTGGATTTAGATAAAGGGGTGCTAATTGCTAAGTGGAATTTGGGAATATTAATACAAGATTCATATCAATAATGTTACGTTTCATGAAATTAGGTAAATTGATATTATCATTGTATGAGTATTAACTTAACATTTGACACTGGTTGATCTTTGATAATACATTTTGTTTTACCAAGCATTTAGTTGAAGTAAAGAGATTAGAAAGGGTGAATCTTGCACTAGAATTCAATATGAATCCCAGACAGAATTCTACTTCTGCCTTTTTTTCTATTTCTAGTTTTTATAATTATATTTCTTAGTTATTCTGATTTCTGAATGCAAATTTTTTATAGCATGTAATAAAATATTTAGTCTTGAAAAAAATTGTATTCTAGAGGTGTAGTCCAAACTAAAAAACAAAACAACCTAGGTGTTCACCAATTCCAACCAAGCATTCCTAACCAATCAGCCAAGTACATTCTTATCTGGCTGAAGCTTCCATGATCTACACAGTTCGCCCAATTATCTAGAGTGTGTTTTCTTATACTTGTAACCAGTAACAGATGTGGCGCCTCAATGGAGTGGTTATCTAATCGCTTGTGAAAGGCGGGGTGAACATAAAACCTTTTACCCATCATTCTTATCACCAATTTGACTTATTAGCATTTATCTTGTTAACTTTCCAAACTCAAGTTAACCTAATTTCATTACAACTTTATTTATTACCTTTGTGCAATATATGTAAAGGAATTGCAGGATACTGTCTGATTTACAACTTGAAATAGTTTCATACTTTTAGATAAAGTATAATTTGTTCAAGATATTTCCTTTTTGAGAGTTTATTTCGATTTTTATACAAGATTTAACAGTTCACATAAGAAAAGAAAAAGACACCATTAAAACTATGTTGCAGATTTCTGTCATTGCACTCTGTATGGAGTTGTCTTTCATCATAAAATGATTTCTTTACCCAAATTCTACTTGCATGGTTCCTGGTTTGTGGGTCTTTAGTTTGATATTTAAATTTAGAATTCAGTTCCACCGTGAAGATTAAACAATGAATAAGTTATTGATACTAAAATAAATGACTCTATAAATTATTGATATCTAAAGTTGGAAGACAATGCAGTCAAGGTCATAAATACAGATTAATTCACATTTTCCACAGTCTAATTAAAATATAAACCTAACTTTCATTTGTATTTTACTAGTTTTGTTTCGAATGTTTTTATTGCTTTGTACGTAATACCAACTACCATCAACAAACTACCATCAACCAACTACCATCAACCAACTACCATCAACCACCTACCATCAACCACCTACCTAGTTTTTTTATCAGCATCCACTAGAATCGAACGTTAACTTGTCATCTACCAACCTACCAATGTACATATAAATGTACAGGTAAATGTTTTGAATTCTAAAGTAAAGGTTTGGCTTAAACTTTTAATGATGCTCAAAATTTGGATTTTAAACAGGAAGTTAGAAATGCCTATTCTGAAAGCAATAAGTATTAAAGTGAAATAAATGACAATGTTTGAAACATGTTGTTTAGACTAAATCAACACAATTACTCTATATGTCTATTGGAATAGGTAGTTTAAAAAAAACCTGAGACCATATTAGACACATTCAATAATTGATATGAGTTTGCCAGGCTTCAAGTCATCAGATATCAATTAATAGACACCCTAACATGTCTTCAATCAATTTGAACTCAGAAGACAAGAAGATCTATATATGTAAGAGTATAATTTTCATTTCCTTGTCAGAGATTTTCCGTCTAGCTAGACAATCTATAATTAGGAAATATTATAAGCCCTACTCTAATTTACCCTTCATCAGTGACTTCTGCTGATATCTACAAGGTGTTTAGAATATGGTAAAAACTGTGGGTATTGGGATTTGGAAACTTACTAATCTCTACTTCATTTTGCCTGACTTCAGCTGATTAGTTGCTTCCACAATATATGGTAGAAAATTGTTTGATTTTAGGATATAATATAATTTTGAGACATTGGCAGAAATAGTGTTTTTCTTAGATACAGAGACCTGGAAGTTGAAGTTTAGAGGCGCAGCCCACTTTCCCAAAATATGTTATGATAAAAATTGTACTATTTTACATTCAGAAGTACAGTACTTATAACTAAATTGATTTTTTTATGCGCCCTGGTCTTGGTCAAACCTCCTTGCATTGATCTTTCATGACTTTCTGCTGAGTTGACTAAAAGTCTCACTCAAGGTAACAGATTTTTAAATTTAATGTAACTATGCAAACTACTAAACTAAGTCTGTCTTATATGGATTGCTTAAACGAGCTCTTTAATGCAATAGCAGGTGATAATAGATAGAAACTGTCTCAAGAATGTCTGAAAAGAAGTCTCAAAAGATTTATAGTAGTTGAGAAGTGATCAGATCCTAGTGATGTAACCAGCAGATCTTTTACAATTGGAAATGAAGTGTTGGTTTATTATATTTTGATAAAATAATCTGTGTTGTCTAGACAACTTATATAATCTCCCATCACTGACCAGTACTTCATGTCATATTCACCATTTCTTATTTATCTCAAGGACATTGATTTGAGGTGGCCTGGTGGCCATTTTGGACACTTCGTAACTATTTGTTCTGTTCACACTGTAGAGGCCATTTTTAATTAACTCTCATTTTGGGAAAATTTTGTGGCCACAAATTTAGATTTAATTTTTTTAACACGTATAAGTGTATTTGTAATATTCCTTACAGTGTAATGAAATGGATTAATTATATGGGTCATAAAGAAACACTTATAAATTTTTACTTCAATGGTTAATAATTTCATCTATTCCAATGTCAGATTTTATCAGCAAGTTAATCAGATATTTTCCACTTTATCTCTTTATGAAAATAAGGCTTAGGGTAACATTGGATATCACTGCTAAATAAATTGCCCCTTACTATTCTTACCTCTCAATCATTTTCCACGTGAGAACTCTAGCTAAAATCTCCGTAAGTAATCACAGATTGGATACAGAATAAATTTTAAATACCAGGATTCTTGCTACAATTCCTAATTCAGTTAATATCGATAATTCTCTCTTATTGACATTTCATACAGCAAATATTGACTCAAAATAAAACAAACAAAAGTCGTCTTAATATTTTCTCCATTATTTGTGTCCTTTAGACCCACTTCACGCCAGCAGTTTCATTTGTGGCAGAGCCTGGAATTAGGGCCAAGTAGTGAAGTTGGCTGGATAGGAGATATTGCTTTCCAAAATGGTTTTATATTTTAAGAGTTGTGTTTTCGTTTTTTTGTATTTCTGTTCCCTACATTTGTACTTTGACTATGATCATGTCTTAAAGTGGTGCTACTCAGGAAGTTATATGACAAAGTACTGCAAGGAAAAAACAACTTTCATCGTATATTTGACAGTCTGTCTGTTTTAATTTTTCAATTTTTGTCCAAATTCTTTACTTTTTGAGAATTAGTCATTGTGTGCACGCCAACCACATTTTTCAAAAATGCATTTTTCTTCCCTCTCCCCTCATGGCCTCCTTTCATTTGTGGCCTGCCGTCTCAGTAGTGCTGCTATATTGGAAAAAAGAATCAGACTGGTACTGTAAAAAAATAATTATGGATTTCCACAAAATGGTTACCGTAGCAATCAATATATGTGTTTTATTCTGTAACTAATGTCAACAGTATGAAAGATTATCAATAAGGTTTTTTCATGAAAATTTTTTTCCGAGAGGTAATTTAAATTGGTTTAAATATTACCATAATATTAGCTGTATTTTAAATTATTGATCTAAGATTCTAAATCTAGTGATTTATATCAGCTGCTGAAATGATGAATTGTGTCTGAAATGTTGAACCTTTTACTAATAGAAATGCTGTCCCTTATTCATTGAGCTTTACATTTATTCATTCATTTTTTTATTTCATTCACAATTAATGACTAATTCATTGATCCATTGATTTCATTCCCTTATTCATTGATCCATTGATTTCATTTACTTATTCATTTATCCATTCATTTATTTTATTCACTAATTCATTTATCCATTTATTTCATTTACTTATTTAGGCCTATTTATCCATTCATTTATTTTATTTACTTATTTATATTGATCCATTTGGTTATTCTATTCATTGATGGATCCATTTATTTTATTCATTGATCAATCAATTTATTTTATTCATTGCTCCATTCATTTATTTTATACATTGATCCATTCATTTATTTTATTCATTGATCCATTCATTTCTTTTATTCATTGATCTATTCATTTATCCATTCATTTATTTTATTCATTGATCTATTCATTTATTTTATTCATTTATCCATTCATTTATTTTATTCATTGATCTATTCATTTATTTTATTTATTGATCAATTCATTATTTTATTCATTGATCCATTCATTTCTTTTATTCAGTGATCCATTCATTTCTTTTATTCATTGATCTATTCATTTATTTTATTTATTGATCAATTCATTTAATTTATTCACTTATTCATTTATCCATTCATTTATTTTATTCACTTATATATTGATCCATTCGGTTATTTTATTCATTGATTGATCCATTTATTTCATTCATTGATGGATCCATTTATTTTATTCATTGATCCATTCATTTATTTTATTCATTGATCCATTCATTTATTTTATTCATTGATTGATCCATTTATTTTATTCATTGATCCATTCATTTATCTTATTCATTTATTTTATTTGTCTATTTTATTCACTTATTCATTGATCCATTCATTTATTTTATTCATTGATCCATTTATTTTATTCATTGATCCATTTATTTTTCTTTCAAATGAAAAGTGTGATTATTGTTTGATCCACCCATTCCAAAGTATTCTACTAAATCTTGCTTTTATTCAGTGTACCACAGTGGCATCATCATTCATTCATTGAGTATTACGACCGTGTCTGATCTATAATTAAAGTAATTAGGTTGTAGTTATATTGAAAGGTATTTGATACACCTGTCAGTTCTGACATTTCCTCTCTAATTTTGATACCATGTAAAATAGTCTTTAATGGCCTGTTTATTTATCTTTCTCTGACTTTCATATCAATATTTAGAGGAGCGAGGTTGTATGCAGATGAGTAGAAGATCAACTTTGCCAGTTGTGTCAAACACACCACAGATACCTGAAATAGGCTCTTGTCATTTAGGTACATGTAGCTATAATATGGGATGGGATGCAGATCTTTCTGAAAGTGGGGTTCTTCTCTAAATATATGTAACCATGTAAGGACCTGAGTTATGAGAACAAGTAAAAAAACAATGGCTTAATATCATATATTTAAGTTATCTCTGTAGTGACTTTAGCAATAAACTAAAGCATTTTATTATACTATTTTTGGATTCTTGAGAAACAAGGTACAACAGTACTGGATGTTCAAATACTCCTTCAGTCAATAAAGCTCTCTAATTGAGAAGTAAAAAAAGGTCTAGGATACAGATATGTTTCTGTTTCAATTGTTACTTTATCACAGACTATCCTGTGTATTTACCAAGCATGCCAGATGTCAAAATCTTATATACAGATGTTTTCAGAGCAGTTTTTATAAAATTTATTACATTTTTAGTCTGTTATATTATTTTTTTACAGAACAAGTTTTTTTTTAACCATCTGGTATGAAAGTAATTCTGCTGTATAATTTATATAGTTCAGGTGAATTCTGACAACTCAATTAAAGGTACTGTAGTTAGGAACCCAAAACAAGAATCATTCAAACGATTTGTGTTCATTTAGGGGTCTTTACGATTTGTATTCATTTAGGGGTCTTTCTCTTAGAAACAGCTCTGCTATGCAGTGTGCAATGAGGAAATTTTTATCAAAAGAGAGCTATTGGTATTGGTTGGTATTGGTTGATCTCCAAATGTTGGGTTTTGGGTTGGAGACTAAAGATTCCTCTATGTTATGATCAAAGGTAATCTTAGATAAGGTCCTATAACAACATCATTTCAGTTGCAACCCATGCCTTGCATTTCACAAAAGTTGCAAGAAGAAGAGCGAGAAGACTAACAGCATCAATATAACAATCTGGCTGCAATTCTGTGAACAGAACTGTCTATTGTATTTGTCTGTCTAACAAATGATTCTGAATCTTTTGGCAGACATGGTTTTCTGGCTTGTAAACATGCCCATTATTGTTTAATATATTATATCAATAAATTTGCAAAATGGTCAGAATTTCAAGTGTGGAAGTAACTTTATTTTTTCTGGCCTCAAGGAGAGAGCAGACTTGTTTATAATTATCTCGCGTCTGGTCCGACCTTCATCCAATCATTTCCACCATTAAGGCAATTTGTGTCACTTCAATGTACTTGAGATTTGAAACGTTTTTGGACAAATATTATTGTTGGTCTAAGGTACATTATCTATGTTTCCAGAGCATTTGTTTCAAGAGGAAAAAAAATTTAAATGTGAATTTTCTCTATGCCAGGCCATTTTTTTTTTCAAGTTTCTAATAAAAAGATGTTTTTTAATTGATTGGAAATTCTTTTTGAAAGTTTAAAGGATTGGACTCACCATATTCATAGTTTTGTTTTTTCAGTAATATATTTGTCCAAAATTTCAATAGATAGAGCTTAATGATCCAAATATGTGACTTTAATAACAGAAACTAATGACTTTAGGATTACGCTGCCCTGAGCCTATTTGATATGTCCTGCCTGTGCTACCAGTATTTACTGGCCAGGTAAACTGGACTGGAGTTTGATTTCCTAAATGATAGATGGTCAAATAATCATTTGAACATCAAATATACTTTTCATCAAATAAAAATGGAATCCTAATAGTCCACAAAATACTGTGAGACAATTTATTAGATGTAATCAAATTGGTAGACAAAATAGTTGGTATGATTGACTTAACGTTGACACCAATTACAAACTTGGGCTATTGAGTGACACTAATTTTTCCTCTATTAACAGAAGAGTTACTCAAATATCGGTGAAAGTTAAATAACACGGTATTATTGTAGGGAAATAAATGACTATATGAAATATCAATAATATGACATTAAATGTCAAAATATCACAATTTTTTGTTGTAAATTTTACATCAGAAAGTCTATTGCTTGCTCTAAGTTGCACCATTGTAGTAAGGGTATTTAGTTTATTCTTTAATGTACAAAGGCGATTGATTTACTTTCTGTACTAGTCTTTGTAAGCATATATAGACTAAAATAAAATTCTTAGTCTTTAAACGAAGTGTCAATGACTGGAAAGTCATGTTTCCAAGGACTCAGACAAGTGGGTTTATCATATACATTAAAATAGCACAAACTAGGCCCAGATTTCCAATTCTATGAAAGAGACGTGTTTCATCAGATTCTAAAATGTCAACTATGTATAAAGGTGGGAATATATAAATGGAGGGTATGGCACAGAATGTACAACTACTTATCTTATATAATGTGTGGTCAGGGTATCAAGTATAATCTAACATGAATCTTATGAATATAATCTGCAATCCAACAATAAAAAGCTGTTTCAGAAGCAGACGATGAATAACTATGTATCTCTGTATTTAAAGCAGACACAGAAAAAAGAATGTAACTTACCATGAACAAGGAAATCTCTAGTCCAAGTAGGAAACAATAATGTCCAAGTTTCAGACCACAACTAACTGTCTAATTGGTAATACCATGAGTCTTGTCATTGGAAACTAATGTCTTTAACTAATCAATAAGGATAAAATAAATGCGTAAAATGGCCATGACATCAAATAAACTGATGTTCCTAGTAAACACTTAGAAAAACTACAATTGATTTTTAACCGTTACATTAGCCTAGATGGCAGAATATATTGCTGAGAGAGCTTAAGGACTCGAAGAATATTCATTATTTTCCATGTGTCCAAGTGCCTTTTTCCACCAAAAGATAGACACAGGAAGTTATGTAGGGTACACAAGTCAAATTATAATTTATTTTTTACCTTTATATAAAATGGTAGAATATTTTACAAGATAGTTTTTGGGAAAATAATCCCGTTGCATGTTCAATTGCCATGTTCTGACAGAGGCTTGGGCAATTTCAGCTGCCTTATAGAGACCATAGAAAAATATCAGAAGACTATAAAGTTTAGTAACCATTTGAACTTACAAATATTGAAGGGGATGTTGAAATTTTTCCTTAGCAGATTTGATAGCTTTTCATATGCTTAAAACTATGTTGTTAGAAGTATAAGATTTAAATGGGGGATAGATAGTGTATATTGATGTCTTCATCTACATGTACAAGAATTATATACCCATCAAATAGATTTATAATGCCCCCAAAATATGATTTCTGGAAAAAAAACCTCTTTGCAATCTGAACACAAGGCTAAAGTACATTTATATTTTGTAGTTTTTGTTCATTTATCCAAACTATAAGAAATGTAAAAGAAGAATTTGTGTTTGATGCTAGTTGATAAAGACATCAAATAAACAAATGCATTAAATGTTGATTCAGACATGTTAAGAGAAATACAAATAATAATCTGTGTGGTACATGTACTTCATTTCTTAATTTGGACTTTGTTGGGAAAAGAAAGATGAAAATGTGTTTGGTGTCATTAGTATTTGTGTGTTTTCACCAGAAATTTGACATGGTTTAAACTAAAATTGACAGAATGATGCATAAAATTTGTAAAATATATCAGACATTTTTTTGTTTTGAATTTTATTATTGAAGACAATATCATTTGAAATTCATTACAATTCAAAGACAAGCAAAGAAAGATTTTAATTTGATACTTAAAAGTAAGACATGGGAAGGAAGACATTAAACTCAATAGGAAATCAGTAAAAAATCTCTAGAAGGTTTTAGAATATTCTGATGTGGACATGTGAAGTAGATTTGTTAGAAAGAATAATGCTTATTGATTTTTGTATTAATCCTTTTGAAAGGTTAACATTCTTCTTCACTCCTTCTTATTTTCATCTACTGCAGCAAAGTAATATATTATAATATACAATTGTATAAAAGTTACCAAGAGAAAGGTTTTCGTTTGATTTCTGCATTTATTAATATTTCAAGATCTACAAACGGAGTCAGATGAAAAAAAAACTGCAAACTGTAATCCCAGCCTGACTTTCATACAAGAAGCTGGCAACTACTCCATCAGTTATACTGCCCTGCTCTGCTTATTCCAGATTAGCATAAAAAATGAAATGTTGAAATGTTCAACTCATTTAATTTCAAGTTTCTTTCATCCATAAGAACATTCTCCAGTTTTTTCCAGTATCAGCCTTAATATTTAAATTAACATGGGACAAACTTTCAAAATGGTTTCATCTTGAAAAAGCTATATATTTGGCTAAAAATGATTTTGTTGTAGTTGTAGTTGAGCTGTTGTATGAGAGAACAGTAGATATTTTAAACAATGAACAATATTCGGTTAAACATATTGATTTTTATTTAATCCATCTCTCACATTGATTGAGAATATCAAGTATAAGAATTTCTCCTGATATCGTTAAAATGAATCCTCAAAAATTGATCAGGAGTTTTTAATTTCAATGGAGATTAGCCAGGGAGATTAAGAACCTTCGATCCAGATATAAATTAGCCTTCAGGGTTAGATCAGCTTACACTATCAGTAAGAAGCGAAGTATTTTGTTTCAGTTTAGAGGAAATCCATTAAATCTGGCCTTTTTTTTAAATTTCGAATTACTCCCACTGATTTTTATGAAGACTTTCAATTTAATCAGCACTAATATAACTTTGTAAATATTTCAGTTTGTTTTTACAGAAATAGTCCAAATCTGTTACTAACCAGAACGTTAGCCTATTTTATGGCCTACTTCATAGCCTACTTCATAGCCTACTGCATAGCCTACTTTATAGCCTACTGCATAGCCTACTTCATAGCCTACTTCATAGCCTACTTGCATATGATCAGCAAACTTCAGCTAAATCTTGGTGGTGATGATTAGAAGGTTAAATTCTCTCTTGGACTGTATCACACTCAACATGAAGAATCTATGCTGTTCTGCATTTCTAATCATTTTCAAAAACTAGGCATTAAAAAGTACAACTCCATTATGCAAATTTTGGAAGTGAAAGCCTACAGTAACTAAAAATATCTGCTTTTGCAGTTTTTGAATCATCATGGTTGACAATTTTGAGACGCAAGCCTCAATAGTTTACTTGTTACAATCCTTGTGAATTAAAACTTCCACCATTGTGAACAAAAATAAATAAATACTAGAACTGTGAACAGTTCCGAGAGTGGCAAACAACCTCTATGGGTTCAAAAGATATACGCGAAGTTTTATGGTAAATTCACAGGAGAGGAAATAATGGAAATCAATTGATGTTATAAAACGTCCTCTCTCATTGTAAATATGTAAATATTGCATGCATTAAAAAACACTGCCTCATATTCTTTTAAATTTTCGGTCTATCATCATTCGAAGATTATAGGCATGCGTTAATAGATATATTTTCGTTGTATATGTATCATTATGTATCCTTAAACGTTATATTTATATTCTTTTATGTTTCCAATCTATAATTTTTCGAGTAAACGAATATAAGCACACGTTATGTACATACTGTTTATATTTCATAAAACAATTCTATTTGATATTTTCATTTATTGTTATACATATATTATTATGTATTCTCAAACGTTATGCTTTATATTCTTTTATGTTTTCAATCTATAATTTTTTGAGTAAAAGAATATAAGCATGCGTTATTTACATACTGTTTATATTTCATAAAACAATTCTAAATAAAAACATTAATCTTTTAAATGAGTTTTGCATTCTCACTAAAATCCTTTTACTCGAAAGATCAGGAAAACAAAGTATCTAAATTTTAATACAGTGGCATACTACCCCTATGGTCACTTAATATAGCTTTTTGATTTTTTAAAACTCAAATGGGTACAAAAATAAATTAAATCGATTATTATTGGCATACTGTAAGGATAGTTTAAATCAAGAACATTTTACTTTAAATAGCTTAAAGGGATTGTAAAGAGGTTTTATAAACTGTATCGGGGACGCTAATAGCATCAATTTGCGCCATTCCAATTTCAATTCCGACTTCTGTGGCTCTTGCAATTCCAATGAATATCTAACGTCTTTTATGAGTCACCGACTGGGGGCTCAAAAGGAAGCTACTATTGATATCTGTGCAGATCCCAGCAGGGTTCTAAAAAACCGGAAGCTCTCACGCAAAAACCGGAAGTGGTAGAAAAAATTTTATGATGCGGTTTTAAAATTCATGGTAATTGAAGGTAAAGGTCATTGGATATAGCCTTGTGAATTTTCAAAAAACTAAAACGGGTACCAAAAAAATTGTTGTCGATCATAATAGGCATATGTATGGATAGCTTAGGTCAAGAACATTCTACTTGAAAAAATTAAGGGTCATTGAAGGTCAAGGTCATTTGATTTGGCCTTTTGAATTTTCAAAAAAATTCAATCGGCATTAAAAAAATTAAATTTGAAAATAAAATTTTTCACTTTTCAAAAAGCAGTTCAAAAACCCGGAAGTCGAAAATTACGGCATTTAATGCTAAACCGGATGAAATTTTTTTTTTTTTTATTCTAAAAGGGTTCTAATTATGCCTGATAGTATATATGTATAGCTTTTGAACTGATTTCTTACATACACCGGAAGCGGTCCTAAAAAACCGGAAGTTCTCACGCAAGAACCGGAAGTGGTAGAAATATTTTATATGATGCGGTTTTATTTCTATGGCGACTTCTCTATATTCTGTAATTTTCAAAGCGATCGGATAATTAGCAACAAAGTTATGCAATTATTCAATTATTATTATGCAATTACTAACTACTGACGCGTAGAAAAGTTTTAAATTCTATAAACCCGGGAAAATCGAACTGAAAATAAACTTGCTAAAGCAAAAAAAACTAAACTTCCGGTTCTGACTTCGGTCAGAGATAGAACTTCCGTTTTGTTTTATTTGATAATAGAAATCATTCTAAGATCGACTGTAGATTTAGAATTTCTGCACCTTTTACCAGTTTGTCTGCAAACTCATCCAAGAATCGCAAAAAAATAAAATAAAATAAAATAATCCGAACGATTACAATACGTTTTCGCCAAAGTCAAAATACGTAATTAATCTTTTAAATGAGTTTTGCATTCTCACTAAATCCTTTTACTCTAAAGATCAGGAAAACAAAGTATCTAAATTTTAATACAGTGGCATACTACCCCTATGGTCACTTAATATAGCTTTTTGATTCTAAAAAACCGAAGCTCTCACGCAAAAACCGGAAGTGGTAGAAAAAATTTTATGATGCGGTTTTAAAATTCATGGTAATTGAAGGTCAAGGTCATTGGATATAGCCTTGTGAATTTTCAAAAAACTAAAACGGGTACCAAAAAAATTGTTGTCGATCATAATAGGCATATGTGTGGATAGCTTAGGTCAAGAACATTCTACTTGAAAAAATTAAGGGTCATTGAAGGTCAAGGTCATTTGATTTGGCCTTTTGAATTTTCAAAAAAATTCAATCGGGCATTAAAAAAATTTAAATTTGAAAATCAAAATTCTGTTCCCAACAAGTTTTAGATAAAGTAACAAGGTTTCGAAAAACACCAAAATCGGACAAATCGGATAAAAATTAGCGGACTTATTAAAATTTTGCTGAATGTTACTGTTCTGTGATGACACATAAAGTATCACTTCCGGTTTGGATTTTTTATTCTAAAAGGGTTCTAATTATGCCTGATAGTATATATGTATAGCTTTTGAACTGATTTCTTACATACACCGGAAGCTGGGTGACCCAAGGCGGTTCTAAAAAATCGGAAGTTCTCACGCAAGAACCGGAAGTGGTAGAAATTTTTTATGATGCGGTTTTATTTCTATAGGCGACTTCTCTATATTCTGTAATTTTCAAAGCGATCGGATAATTAGCAACAAAGTTATGCAATTATTCAATTATTATTATGCAATTACTAACTACTGACGCGTAGAAATTTTAGTTTTATTTATTCATTTTCTATTCCAGTACGTATCTTATCGTATTTTTCAAACCAAATTTCTATACCATTTTCGAGTTGGGCTAGGGAGCTTCCCGAAAAAAAAAAAAAAGTCTAATGAAAACAAAGAGTGGCAAATTTCTAATTTGCCACTCAAAAAAAATGTCTGAGGATAGAAAAAAAAGTCTGTTGCTATTAATCCTAGCCTTTTTATTTCTCTAGTAATATTGTTGTTAGGATTAACCTACGATGATTACTTCCCCAGTTTCCCCTACTTTTAAATACCACTGTAAATTGAGATGGCTAGAAAAAAATTGACTTTTTTATGATTTAAGTAAAATGATCAATTTAATAGTGAAATGAGATTGTGGTTAAAGGTTGAAATCTGATCACAAGAAAACAATTTAACATATAGATAACATAGTCTGAGAATATATTTCAGTAAAAAATTATATAAAATATATGTGTGCATAATATGGTCCGATTTCAAACATATTTTAGATGGGGTGATGGCATAAGGTGTTTTAGAATTTTCAAACCCTTTTACCTAGTATCAAGGTAGGCTTGTAGCAGAAAACCCTAATACAGTTTAAAGACATTCTTTACTGTAATTAAAAGCATTAATGTAAATCAGCAACACTATGCAGTATGCAAAGAGGGAATATCTTCTATTTTAAATACTGTTTTTTTAGCTCATCTAATGGACTGGATATTAGCCTTTTCTAAGTTTCAATTAGAAACAACTGACTAACACAAGAGATCAGGAGCCCTGCATACAGAAACATCATCAAAGATGTTCAAGACAAGCATTAAGTACTTGTGATTCCGTTGATGTGTAGATGCCATTAAAGTAGAGCAGAGTGTGTATTGATCTAGTCAAATCATGGCTAATATTGCCGGAAATAATTGTTTTTCTATTGACAGCGGAAACTATTTCCAACCTCATTTTAAACTAATAACAATAAAACAAACAGATTGTATGCAATAAATCACAGAAGATCTTTGATCTCTGTTCTTATGGTAGTTGTTGCTAGTTCTAGAGCAAAGATTCTTTGTCCAAGAAAGATCTTAACTCCAATGTACACAGACTTATCTTTTGACTGAATAGGCATCATGGCATTGGTATTACTTGTCATTAACTCATTTCATTTAATTTTTTTTTCATTTGGGGGAATGGATCATCTTACAACTCCTGGTTAATGAATTTATTATTTTCATTCATTTTAATTTATTGGCTAAACATGATTCATGGAAGCCTGAAGAACATGAATTGGGAGGGAGAGGTAACTAAATAATTTCTATGAATTGGGAGGGAGAGGAAACTAAATAATTTCTATGAATTGGGAGGGAGAGGAAACTAAATAATTTCTATGAATTGGGAGGGAGAAGAAACTGAATAAGTTCTATAATTGGGAGGGAGAAGAAACTGAATAAGTTCTATAATTGGGAGGGAGAAGAAACTGAATAAGTTCTCTGAATTGGGAGGAAAAGGAAACTGAATAAGTTCTATGAATTGGGAAGGAGAGGAAACTGAATAGGTTCTATGAATTGGGAGGGAGAAGAAACTGAATAAGTTCTATAATTGGGTGGGAGAGGAAACTGAATAGGTTCTATGAATTGGGAGGCAGAGAAACTGAATAAGTTCTCTTAATTGGGAGGGAGAAGAAACTGAATAAGTTCTATGATTTCAGAGGGAGAAGAAACTGAATAAGTTCTCTTAATTTGGAGGGAGAAGAAACTGAATACGTTCTATGCATTGGGAGGGAGAAGAAACTGAAATAAATTCTATGAATTCGGTTGAGAAGAAACTGAATAAGTTCTATGAATTGGGAGGGAGAAGAAACAGAATAAGTTCTCTGAATTGGGTGGGAGAGGAAACTGAATAAGTTCTATGAATTGGGAGGGAGAAGGAACTGAATAACTTCTATGAATTGGGAAGTAGGAAGAAACTGAATAAGTTCTATGAATTGGGTTGAGAAGAAACTGAATAAGTTCTATGGATTGGGAGGGAGAAGAAACTGAATAAGTTCTATGAATTGGGTTGAGAAGAAACTGAATAAGTTGTATGAATTGGAAGGGAGAAGAAACGGAATAAGTTCTATGAATTGGGTTGATAAGAAAATGAATAAGTTCTATGAATTGGGAAGGGAGAAGAAACTGAATAAGTTCTATGAATTGGGTTGAGAAGAAACTGAATAAGTTCTATGAATTGGGAGGGAGAAGGAACTGAATAACTTCTATGAATTAGGAGGGAGAAGAAACTGAAAAAGTTCTATGAATTGGGAGGGAGAAGAAACTCTGTTCTTATGGTAGTTTTTGCTAGTTCTAGAGCAAAGATTCTTTTTCCAAGAAAGATCTTAACTCCTATGTACACAGACTTATCTTTTGACTGAATAGGCATCATGGCATTGGTATTACTTGTCATTAACTCATTTCATTTAATTTTTTTTTCATTTGGGGGAATGGATCATCTTACAACTCCTGGTTAATGAATTTATTATTTTCATTCATTTTAATTTATTGGCTAAACATGATTCAGGGAAGCCTGAAGAACATGAATTGGGAGGGAGAGGTAACTAAATAATTTCTATGAATTGGGAGGGAGAGGAAACTAAATAATTTCTATGAATTGGGAGGGAGAGGAAACTAAATAATTTCTATGAATTGGGAGGGAGAAGAAACTGAATAAGTTCTATAATTGGGAGGGAGAAGAAACTGAATAAGTTCTATAATTGGGAGGGAGAAGAAACTGAATAAGTTCTCTGAATTGGGAGGAAAAGGAAACTGAATAAGTTCTATGAATTGGGAAGGAGAGGAAACTGAATAGGTTCTATGAATTGGGAGGGAGAAGAAACTGAATAAGTTCTATAATTGGGTGGGAGAGGAAACTGAATAGGTTCTATGAATTGGGAGGCAGAGAAACTGAATAAGTTCTCTTAATTGGGAGGGAGAAGAAACTGAATAAGTTCTATGATTTCAGAGGGAGAAGAAACTGAATAAGTTCTCTTAATTTGGAGGGAGAAGAAACTGAATACGTTCTAAGCATTGGGAGGGAGAAGAAACTGAAATAAATTCTATGAATTCGGTTGAGAAGAAACTGAATAAGTTCTATGAATTGGGAGGGAGAAGAAACAGAATAAGTTCTCTGAATTGGGTGGGAGAGGAAACTGAATAAGTTCTATGAATTGGGAGGGAGAAGGAACTGAATAACTTCTATGAATTGGGAAGTAGGAAGAAACTGAATAAGTTCTATGAATTGGGTTGAGAAGAAACTGAATAAGTTCTATGGATTGGGAGGGAGAAGAAACTGAATAAGTTCTATGAATTGGGTTGAGAAGAAACTGAATAAGTTGTATGAATTGGAAGGGAGAAGAAACGGAATAAGTTCTATGAATTGGGTTGATAAGAAAATGAATAAGTTCTATGAATTGGGAAGGGAGAAGAAACTGAATAAGTTCTATGAATTGGGTTGAGAAGAAACTGAATAAGTTCTATGAATTGGGAGGGAGAAGGAACTGAATAACTTCTATGAATTAGGAGGGAGAAGAAACTGAAAAAGTTCTATGAATTGGGAGGGAGAAGAAACTGAATAAGTTCTCTGAAACTGGAGGGAAAAGAAACTGAATAGGTTCTATAATATGGGAGGGAGAAGAAACTGAATAAGTTCTATAATTGGGAGGGAGAAGAAACTGAATAAGTTCTATGAATTGGGAAGGGAGAAGAAACTGAATAAGTTCTATGAATTGGGGGGGGGGGAGAAGAAACTGAATAAGTTCTATGAATTTGGTTGAGAAGAAACTGAATAAGTTCTATGAATTGAGAAGGGAGAAGAAACTGAATAAGTTCTATGAATTGAGAAGGGAGAGGAAACTGAATAAGTTCTATGAATTTGGTTGAGAAGAAACTGAATAAGTTCTCTGAATTGGGTGGGAGAGGAAACTGAATAAGTTCTATGAATTGGGAGGGAGAAGGAACTGAATAACTTCTATGAATTGGGAAGTAGGAAGAAACTGAATAAGTTCTATGAATTGGGTTGAGAAGAAACTGAATAAGTTCTATGGATTGGGAGGGAGAAGAAACTGAATAAGTTCTATGAATTGGGTTGAGAAGAAACTGAATAAGTTGTATGAATTGGAAGGGAGAAGAAACGGAATAAGTTCTATGAATTGGGTTGATAAGAAAATGAATAAGTTCTATGAATTGGGAAGGGAGAAGAAACTGAATAAGTTCTATGAATTGGGTTGAGAAGAAACTGAATAAGTTCTATGAATTGGGAGGGAGAAGGAACTGAATAACTTCTATGAATTAGGAGGGAGAAGAAACTGAAAAAGTTGTATGAATTGGGAGGGAGAAGAAACTGAATAAGTTCTCTGAAACTGGAGGGAAAAGAAACTGAATAGGTTCTATAATATGGGAGGGAGAAGAAACTGAATAAGTTCTATAATTGGGAGGGAGAAGAAACTGAATAAGTTCTATGAATTGGGAAGGGAGAAGAAACTGAATAAGTTCTATGAATTGGGGGGGGGGGAGAAGAAACTGAATAAGTTCTATGAATTTGGTTGAGAAGAAACTGAATAAGTTCTATGAATTGAGAAGGGAGAAGAAACTGAATAAGTTCTATGAATTGAGAAGGGAGAGGAAATTGAATAAGTTCTATGAATTTGGTTGAGAAGAAACTGAATAAGTTCTATGAATTGGGGGGGAGAAGAAACTGAATAAGTTCTATGAATTTGGTTGAGAAGAAACTGAATAAGTTCTATGAATTGAGAAGGGAGAAGAAACTGAATAAGTTCTATGAATTGAGAAGGGAGAAGAAAATGAATAAGTTCTATGAATTGGGAGGGAGAAGAAACTGAATAAGTTCTATGAATTCGGAGGGAGAAGAAACTGAATAAGTTCTCTGAATTGGGAAGTGGAAGAAACTGAATAAGTTCTATGAATTGGGAGGGAGAAGAAACTAACTAAGTTCTATGAATTGGGAGGGAGAAGAAACTGAATAATTTCTATGAAGCAGCAGTAAAAATTTTAGTCTGAAACCAACAAGTATATTCTCATGTTATCGAAATTGATATCTTCAGACTGGCTGTATCTTAGTTTTTTAAAGCATTAAAAGATTAATTCTATCATGCCATTACTGGCTACACAATTTCTAATTGGCACTAATTGGCTTTAATTTAATAATCAAATTTACTACATATCTTATCATGCTGCCAAAAACATTAGGTCACCTTGTCTGACCTCTCACCCTTAACCTTCCAAATTATCTTGTGAATGAACAGGACCTGTGTTTAAAGTGCAGACTTTTTCTGACATAACGCCTGCCTTGCTTTCCATGCACGATTTGTGAATCTGTACATTTTTTCAATGTCTGACTTGTCTCCTAGAAACTTGATATGTGAACATGCATTAACTGGTTGTGTCCTCAACAAATACCATAAAATATTATTCTACACCTTTCTGATCTGTAGACAAATATACAATTTTAACTGGGAATTGTGGGTTGTAACATTACGGTTAAGTGATGTTACGAAAGTATAGGCACAGGTATGTATGCGTAACCTCTTGTGAGAAAGTATTTTTTGTGAAGTTAGTTTGAAAAATATGTTACTGTTATCTTATTGGGCAACATGAAAACACCATTTCCATTAACGCTTCTCCCCCAAATGGACGAAAAACTAGATGTGTGGAGGAATGTATCATTTATTACAGATAACAAGAAATGATGGTACCGGTATACTAAAAAGTACTAAGAATGTTAATATAATAGATGTTGAGCCAAACGAATTGAAGCATTGTCATAATTCTAGAAGTTACATTGTTCCAATACTTATTCCTGCTACAGGTTCCAGATTTCAGTGTCAACATGAAATAGGCATTACCATTTTTAAGGCTAAAGTGACAGAACGTAATAATGACACCCCTCCATTATTTCAAGAAGCATTCAGCTCACTTGTTTTCTCCCCAGGAAGTAACAGGACCACCCTAGCCCCACATTTCAACGAAATCAAATTTTCCCCTCTTCAAAATAAAGAATATTACACATTTTATTTTGCTATAAGTGCACACTGTTTGTGAACCCCAGTGATACAGATGTAATAAAACATAACAATAAGAAATCAAAGATTGTTATTCTTTGCCAGAAGAAAGTTAAAATCCTTACAATTATATTAGGAAATATTTAATTGCATTAACTGCTTTTAACAATTAACAAAGGCCATGCACAAATACCCGCATGTCATTTTACATGCATGTGCTGTTATAATTCAGTTTGGTAATACATATTTGATTTCCTTTTGTAATGACAATAATTTGGGTGAAAAAATCCAAGTTAGGGGATTTGAATTAATTGGATGCACAAATTGCATATTAGATTTTCTATAGTACAGTTTCAAATTTAACTTATTATTTTAGCTTATTATATCTGCAGGCATTAATAAACAAATAGCTTTTCATGTTTTAATTAAATGCAAAATTTAAATGCATGTTATCTTCTTATATGAGAAGATTTTTTTTATGAATGATCATTCAAAATTATTTGATCATGTAATTTGTTAACTTTTTCCCAAAAAATTACTGCGGGCTAGTGAAATTCTCTGAAGAGCTAACTGCCTCCATTTTGTATCTTTTTAATGAATTGCATATCATGATTCATAAGTTAATGGATGTAGCAAAGAAAACATGTAGACAGTTTCAGAAATGAATACCAGAATTTTTTGTTTTAAATTGACATGATTAATTCTTGTTCTAGACAAAGGCAACTAAGAAGTTTTATAACTTTTCAACCAACTTCAAAGTCTGATGTTAGTGATGCTTGATTCGACTAAATATTTTTAAATTGGAGGATGTGGTTTAATAACTTTGTATTTCCTTAACGCACATGTAGGCTGTTACCTATCTTCACTTAAAGCCCAAACAGAATGAAGTGAGAGAAAAGTCCATATTTTTTCTTCTCAAAACCCAAATGATACTTATAAAAATCAGCAGACCTTTAGAATATAGAATCAGACAAGGATGGCAAATACAGTCAAATCAATGTTTTTTACAACAGAATAGAATCCATTGAATGCTATATTGATTGACACATGAAGAAATGACAGTCTCGCAGCAAAAAATATACCAGGCTCGCACTAAATAGTAATAGTCTTGTAGCTCATATTAGTTCTAAATCAACACTAGATGATACATGGGTCAACAACATAATGACACTCGCACACACTAGCGTTTGCACACACTCATTACTAAGACAAGTAAATAGTTTATTGATAGGAAATAGTCGATGAGATGCTGACTAGTGATCAGTGATCGTCATTTATTAGTAACTAAGTAGTTATTGATATAGTTAAACACTGGTTCTCAAATATACATGGCTGCTAGAAATATTACTGCTAATCAATGTAAAAACAATCCTTGATCATAGATATAATAGAAGATTTCTAATATATAATTTATTTTAAAGTATTTGCGCTATCATTTAGTCGTATGAAATATACAAGACAAATATATTCATTGTGTAGATGCTGTTTCTGTTCTATTTTCAAGAATTGAGAATAAAGAAAGATTGTTATTTTTTGTCCCTTCAGTTTATCAAAACAGATGCCATATAAAAATTGTAATGTACATACTATTACTCAATGGGAAAAAGAAGGTGAATTAAGTCCGGCCATCTGTCTGTAAAGACACCAAGTTAATATACTTTTTGGCAACCATTTATACAACACCGTTCATTCTTAATACCAGAATTTATAAACAAATCAAGCCCAGTCGAGTCTAAATGTTATCTTAAACTTTCTAATAAATTTGACTAAACAAGACATATTCTAGTGGAGAGCTCGAGGGTTTGTATACAAAATCTTAACTGGCCCAGACCACAACTTCGACCCTTGCAGCATTTTTCATTCCTACATTTGACAAGGATCATAAACAATTTCAACATATGCCTATCTTTTGTTTAGATAATGCTGAAATCTTGTCTAAACTTACATACAATTCACACACATTACAGCAAGTTTCTTCAAATTTTATGAAATTGGAGCCGCAAATTATCTTCTGCTCTTTTTTATGGAGGTGAATTGTTTAGGGCAGAGTTAGTAATAGCTAGAAGAAAGTTAACTAATAGAGACAGTGTATACATATTACAGACATCAGACTGGGTGGTGTTGGGTAAATTTGTAAGTTGGGTTCTCAATTGACGTGGTTGTTCACTTTGGCTGGCTGAAGGTTTGAAATCTTCTTTATTTTCTTGCCAACTTGAATTTTATTCTGATTTAAATGTTGTGCAATACTGTCACCAAAAAACAGCTGCTACAAGTCAATGACAATTATAATCTAACAATTCCTTACATGCAATCTGGAATATTTTGGTTGAACAGAGCATTCAATAATAATCATGGCCTTTTTAACAATATTCTCACAAAACCACTAAAACACAACCAGATCTGTGATTTTTTCAATTTCAATACAGATTGATGGGGAATGCAATGTTTTGTGAAAAATAAGCTGGACAAAGCTATATTTTACAAACAAGCTTGCACCAGATATGAAATTATGAAACAGTAGAAAGTTATGAATTCCAATTAAAATATAACAGTTTTGATATGTTTATGTGTGTTAGTCTAGACCATTGTCAGTTTTATGCCTGCTATTTACGAGTATTTTATGGTAAAATTAGAATTTGAGAACTGTCAAAAAGAGAGTCATCCTTTCCTTGTCACATAATTAATAATTACTCACAGACTGTAAATTTTACATGTTATTGGATAATTTAGAAAGAGGATGCTGTATTGATGGGATTGGAAGCAGACCTTCTGTCATTTCAGAATTAACTTTCAAAATTTACTGAGATTAAGTTGACTACTTGCACTGTTCAATTTCTCTATTAATGAAGGCCATCAACACAATACAGTGTTCAATGAGGAAAATTGTGATAGAAATGAGCCAATAGTCTAGGTTAGGGAAACTGTAGTAGCCTACAGACAAGCACTACAGACAAATTTAGGACATTGATATAGAATATAAAAAATCTCATAAACTAAAAAAGACCAATAGAAAATTATCTCAAATTAAAACTAAACTCACCAAGTGTCTGTAGAAGAATTCCAGAATTCCAATATAGTGAGATACTGGAATGTGTCTTTTGGTTCCACTCACTCAATACTGTATTGACAAGTCTTAGGACAATCCTGATATTAATTGCAGATTTCTTTATTCTCTCCAAGAAGATTCTGTACAAGCGACACTTAAACCCCCTTAGGTAAATATGGCATTTGTCTTTGATTGGTGCTTTTGTTAGTAGCCCTGGGCTATGTTGATCATGAACCAGATTTTTTTGAAAAAATCATTAAAATGTGTTGTTCGATGCAGTTCTTGACAGTTCAAATTTAAAATCAAAATATTTCTCTTTTATAAAATAACATTTGGTATTTAACAGGATTTTTAAAAATAGTTATGGCATGTTAGAGTAAGTGCAAATCTCTCTGCAACTTAACATTAAAGGTAATGAAATTTATATGTTCAATGTATGTGTGTTTTTATGTTATACTAACACCAATAAGGCTTATGATAACTTGACAATAGTTCTTGATTCAATGTAAAGTTCTTGATACAATGTAAAGTTCTTGACACAATGTAAAGCTCTTGATACAATGTAAAGTTCTTGATACAATGTAAAGCTCTTGATATAATGTAAAGCTCTTGATACAATGTAAAGTTCTTGATACAATGTAAAGTTCTTGATACAATGTAAAGTTCTTGATACAATGTAAAGTTCTTGATACAATGTAAAGTTCTTGAGACAATGTATAGTTCTTGAGACAATGTAAAGTTCTTGATACAATGTAAAGTTCTTGAGACAATGTAAAGTTCTTGAGACAATGTAAAGTTCTTGATACAATGTAAAGTTCTTGATACAATGTAAAGTTCTTGATACAATGTAAAGTTCTTGATACAATGTAAAGTTCTTGATACAATGTAAAGTTCTTGAGACAATGTAAAGTTCTTGAGACAATGTAATTTGATACAATGTAAAGTTCTTGATACAATGTAAAGTTCTTGATACAATGTAAAGTTCTTGATACAATGTAGTTCTTGAATATTCTATGTCAAGTATTATTGCATGGATTTGTGCCTTAAATACTATTTTAAAACCTAGTAGATTTCCATAAGTTGTACACATTCTATAAGAAAATAACATCTAGCCTACTAGTGTCCTCTGCGCTGTTGTATCAGCACAAATAGATTAATCTCAGATAAAATCTACTAGTGTCCTCTGCACTGTTGTATCAGCACAAATAGATTAATCTCATGGCTTTTGCTCCCCTTATATTATAATAATGATACCAAAAGTTCCTTGAACTTATATATAAAAAGACTTCCATTGATGTTTTCCTTTAATATGTTATAAATGACATTAATAGTTTATATCCTACTTGGTTTATTGAACTGGAGATTAATAAAGACATTTCCTTTAGGAAGGGATTAATTCTCCTACAAATAAGTTCAGACTTGTTTTGCCAAAGCTTATATTATAGCAGCTTAAACTAGTACCTAATGTTTCCATTAATAATGGCTATTCTATTCTTTATTTTTGTATTTCCTTGAAACAATGTATTTTAGTCTCAAGCATTGTTTTCTTCATCTATTGTTCAAAAAAACATCTAAAAATAAAAGTTTCGCCTGTATTTGCATCCACTTTGTGAATATGTTGCTTGTTTTGTTTTTTATTTTTTTTTGTCAGTGACATCTGATATATACGAATGTGTTTATTTCAAATGTAAATCTTCAAACTTTTTATTTCCATTGACCCTTAGACATTGTAGGGAGGAGTGGAGCATGATTTTCTTGAATGCCTGGTACCTAACAGTTTTGTTGCCCTTCTATTTCTTTTTCTTATTCTTTACAGAAATGCCACTAACCCATTGTGGTCTGATAGTAATACCCTATTTGTATAAATAGTATATGTTAAAGATCCCCAAATATTTGGAATGGGTTTTTCAATAATCAACGTTTCCTTTCCTTACTTCCTTCATTAGCCCAGTAAGTAGCAGAAAAGTAGGATGTAAAATTCCATTTCATTGTGTTTCAAACATTCAACTTTATAATTATTTCCGAAGATGTTCTTTTAACAATCCAAAACAATGTCAAGAAGTGTAAAACAAAGTCAAGGAGTTTAAAAAAGTTTTTACCATGATGCACATAATTTGAAATGAATATCTTTTGTAGTGATAATTGGATCATTGGAGATCTCTTGAATTTTCCTGATTGCATCTCAGACCAGATATTATTGCAAATTTAAAACCTAATTCCAATTAAGCATTACTAAGTGCAGATGTGAAAGGCATCCTGAAATGGTTTCAGGCATTTCTAATTTTTGGAACCTTGACTACATGTGACAAGCGTATTTTTGGTTCCAATTACAATTAATGCAGCCACCAGACCGTAAAATGAAAAGCCAAATTGTGACGCAAAAATTCCCTTAATGTAGCCTTTAGCTATTTTCTCTCAATGCAGATAAAATGAAAATTTAAACAGCATCGAAGTTGTTAAAATGCACTTAAAACAACGTTGCTGGATTGAAACCAAGCTAGGCATTGTATTCTGGGTAAAAAATAACGTTCTGCTTCACGAACCTTGACTTTACTCTTCCTCTCTATCCAATTTCTTATTGTACATGAATGTTTTTTTGTGACATTGTTAGGAATGTATTAATTGTTTCACTTTGTTTCTCATGGCTATTGTGAAATCAACGCCTCAACGACTGTAAATATAAAATAGGAATTACGTTTTGATATAGTTAAGGTACCGTGTCTAATAATTCAATTTTTTGCTAAATTCTAAAATCATTATTTTTGAATAATGTCATCTTTTGAACTGAGGTCTTTGATAGCAAGCTCCTTTTAATTGTTGAAGTTTATGTAGCTTCTTGGTTTCCAACTTGGTTTCAAAATAAGAAAAAGGTTTGGTTTGCAGTGGAAATTTGATGGCAAAATGATTTTTAAACAAGATTGTAAAATAATTCTAGAAGGGTTGTTTGAGTAAGATTTTGAGGAAGATTTACAGCCTTTTTCAGGATTTACGAATTGTCGGAATTTGGAATTTTCCGTGTGTAACTTGTTACTTGTATTTTATGAAGCTTGGAGAAGTCTAATCATCCGATTGGTTGGGTAGGAAACAGATCCAAAATAATCCAAGTTTATTATGTTACCTCAAAGTCAATACAAAAATAGTTGGCCTGCCAGTGGAGATTTTGTATTTAAGTAAAGCCTTTTCAAATTGTTGGAGATCCAGACATCAGATTCTATGGATAGCTGAATTTGAACCCTAAAGCCAATTTAATGACAACAGTATATTCCCTTCAATACATTGCTTGTTCTTTGTTCCTGATTATCATTCCGACCGGTCAATTTAACCCAATGTCAAGTCATAATTAACATGTCCTCCTCTCATGACAACGCCATCAGATATTTCATGTTAACATCAGATTGGAATTACGTCTGTTCTGGCGGACATTTTGAAACTAAAGATGTTGACATTGTCTTATTAGTAGATTAACATGTTTACTGGGGCAGACTTGAAGTGATCTCTGTGTGACATTAATTGGACCTTTCTACCAGCAGTTATTTTTCAAGTGCTTGAGAGTTACTGTTCTTGATTATGACAAAAATCATAGCATTTATAAAGGACTTTTGTTTCAATGATAGTTTTTTGTCTTGAAATTGTAGATTATCTCCATATTGTTCTCTCATCATTAACCAAATATTGTCCATGGCAATTCCTCCAGATGGCTTGATTTGAATTTAGGATCTTAATTGCAACATTGTAAGATAATGCACAGCAGAGTCCATCTTTGATTTTGAAGAGCTCCAATTGATCAAATATTGTAATTGTGCTCTGTTGGTTGGCGGTCTGTCTACCAATGTGTCATGCAGTTTTTGTGACAATATTTCAAAACCCCAAAAATCTAATAGATATTGTGTGTTTCTTAGTTGCTTCTCATGACTGATGATTTAGTTGAGCATAGCATGCATTTCAGCAGAACATTGTGACAGCAGAGTTGACCAAAACTTGTCAAGCAAAGCAACAAATATTGCAATTAAAACCTTTCCATTCCTAATTGGCTGGTAATTTGTTCTTGGCAATCAGGAATGGTTTTGATAAGTTAGCGCCATGAAATAGTAAATCAGGACTATGACTGATATAAAAAATAGGAGACTACTAAATAATACAGGATGATAATTATTTGGATTGTTTATGACCATAAGCTTCATGTAATAACAACTAATTTTATAAGGTCTCCATATAACATTACAAACCTACAGATTAGGTTACCTTGGTTAGGTCACATGACCATTTTTTATTGTACTATAAAACAGAAAAACACCACCATTTTTGACATTTCACATTATTTGGTATCGAGTTTTCTGTCAAAAAAGCAGTTGTGTCTCTTCCCGCCAGGTTATTTACGAGACTGAAGTCGTGAAATTTTGATATTTTAGACTTTTCAATATCATAAAATGATTACTCATGGAAGATTGTTGAGTTTTTCAAAAGTGCAGACATAGAGCTGCAAAAGTCTGTCAGTAGTTTGTATTTCAACAATGCAGGACCATTTTTTGCCTTTGCAGAAATAATGAAAATGTGAGATTATCCTATAAATTTTTAATAAATCAAATAGAAAATCAAAGGTTAGGATTGACTAGTCAGAGGGAAGAAAAGTGCCCAGGAATGAAAAAGTAGAAGCAGATCAGATCCATTCCAATTTTAAAACATTAAGTGGGTTAAGTTCTTTAATCTTATACAACCTGAAGAATGTATATTATTATAGGCTTAGAAAATCTATTCAGAGTAGTGTCATTTGACCCCATTCTTTTTAACGCCTAACCCACAATTAGCAGACGACACATAAAATAAATTGAGTGGAATAAACGGGATTTAAAATTTATTTTAAGTGTAATGTAATAAGGGTCAAAGGTGAGTGTGAACCCAATATTTTAATGTCAGAGGATTACTGTGGAATGTTTTGTTGTAACCAGTTTTATTTTACTGTGATTTTTAAGAGTCAAAAAATCAGTGTTTGTAAGATCTAATCATGGTCACCTTGTGAAAGTCTGGTTACTTTAAATAAGTCATCTTTCTCTGTATTTCACTCAACCCAGCTGTGAATGGGTTAATAAATAGAAATAAGATCAATGCTAAGAGGTTTGACCAGACTAAGCTGCCATCCTTGTTAAAATGTTTTCTCCGGGAGGTGTGTCCAAAATAGTCATCAGAAAGAACTAAATGATCACTTATGTCTACAAAACTACACATATTCCAATTTCTTCAATTTGTGATACATGTAACAAAGTTTAAACTTTGAAATTGCTATTAAATATTAGCTGATCTGTATGACAATTTGTTCTCTTTTATTAGAAATTCCAATGTCTTCAATTTGATCTGCACATAAATTAAAAGTTGAACTACCCATGAATCTTGACAGTGCAAGTTTTGTAGAAAAGTGAGTGCAAGGTTTATTCTTCTATTCCAAGAGACTAGATGCTTTTCGTCTTGTCAGCTTTTTCAACTTGCATCACTACTTGTTAACTAGGACATCCAAAGTGTTATGGGAGCACAAAGTCTTAGGGAGCACAAATCTGGTCATAGTCCAATTCCTTCTAATTAAACACAAAAAATATACTGCAAGTCTATAGAATGCACTTTTTTTTAGTGCAAGTAAAGGTCAAGGGTTAAATGATAAAGGAAAGTTTATTTATTGAAGATGGAAACAGGTCATTTGTTATTTTCTTATCCTTAACTCCAATTATTTATTTGCTAGCCTGAATCAATTGTGACATGTGCACAGATAACACAGGCAATGTTTATGATCCTTCTCTAGTCTAACTGACATTTTTAATATCAGTGGTTTCATCTAACAAGGTCTTGTTTAGATCAGAGGTAATTTTCTTGATTCAATTCCCTACCACTGTCCAGAAGGTTTGCACTAGGCAACACTTTCTGAGGTATATTCTAGTATTTCCTCAATCCAATTCACTCTTGTTAGCTTTTGGAATTTCTTTTTTGCCTTCAAGAAAGGCTCCCCCATCATGGGCCCAAACCACATCAGGTATAATTGACCTCGAATACAGCCATTAGTTCTTAGACCTTCCACATCTTAGTAATTGGTCAAATCTGTATCTAAATTGCACACTACTGTTAAATTAGTTTGATCAATCAGCTTACTATAGTAAGCTAACAGAGCATTGTAGTTATGATAAAAACCAATGTCATTCAAACACTACAAAAGGAAATAAAAAAAGGAGTTAAAAATTAATTGGCACTTAAACTTTGTGTGTTTTATGTTTATAATCAGAATAATTATTTTACCTATTAATTCAGTAGTAAGGGAAGAATTCACAGCATGCAGACAATTCTAGCTGTGTTGAGAGAGATAAAGACCTACCCTTCCACAGACTTCTGACATATTTTCAAACTGGTATCTAATCTTGGTGCCATATTTTACACTCCCAGTCAATTTACATGAAGTTGGTTAGAGGGAAATTAATGATTATTAATTTTGGGTGAAAAATCATCATAAATTCCATTAGGAATTATCAGAGCACCTGCCAAGATGCCTGATAATATTATATTAGTTAAAGACCTCACTAAATTCAAAAGATAGCATGAAGTAGGCTGCAGTTAAGTCATTTGTGTAGCAGCACTTTACCATAGTCAACCCAGTAACACAGATAGAGTGGTGACAAGACAACATCTATTTGAAATATGCTTCCAGCATCTGATGTTTGCTAAACTTGTGGATCAGTTCAGACCTCACTGATAAGTAAATATATCTGTATACAATACATTGACTCCCAGGGTTACTTAGGCTCTGTAAAGACAGTCCTTGCTGTGACCTGAGTCATAGACTCCGCCCCATCGCTAGGACTAAATTGGTATTATATTTTTTTTCCTGTTTCTCCCCCTTCCCTAGGAAATTTTGAAAATTAGATGGCCAGAGATCGATTTCCTTACGATTACAAGGTGCAACAATCCAAATCAAAATGAGCATCTTTTTTGTGTTTTGTAAATTAATCAATCTCTGCTAACTGAAAAAGGTTTTGAGAGGTCAATTGGTTGGGCTTAATTCTCACTAGGCTGGGCTCAGCCCCAGTGGACCCCATCCTGAAAACAAGACTGCATAGTAATGGAGATGGAAGATCTGCATACAGCAATCATTGTATGAAGAAAGTAGTCAGAGTCCAACAGGTCCAACAAGCCAAGCCTTTTCTTAAAAATAATCAAAAGAGGTTTTCTTGCCTTTACCCATGTATTGAGCTCTTACAACTTCTATTTTCATATTAGTTCTTCTGAAAAACTTTACTAGATTACTGTATGCAATTATCCAAATAGTTATTGGGTCTGAAACGTCTTATGTATCAGGAAATAAGAAATTGTGCACATAGCCGTTTCCAAGAAAAGATAACTGGAAAACTTCTTTTGCACCCTTTCAGAAATTAATATTTCATTTCATGTAACTTCTTTGTTTACTTTATTCGAATAAGTGACAGAAATTCTTCAGATTTCTTGAATGCTGTGAGGTTGTGCCAATTCTTATCTTTATGATAAAAGAGTTAGAAGGATTAAAGGAAGATAAGATGTTGTAAAAGGTATGATTGTTGACAGGATTGCTTCATGTTTTTCAGCCATGCTCATTATACCAATTATAAAGTCTGTATTCTTGGAATTCTCTACTAAAATATTACTTCAGAATTGATGGTCTTCTTTAAATAAACTTAAACAAAACCAAATCTGTCTCCTTCAAAAATGACTTCTCATTCTTTTAAGATTTTTTCATTGTCACAACCAAAGCATTTGTTAAGTCAGTGTATATTAAGTTAAGAAGAAATTTTTGACTTCAAATTCAGTGCACAAAAAAAAAATTTTTGGTGAACAAAGGGAGGCTACTCTATTAAGATTTATTACTTCCCTACAGACTACAGTTATGTATTTATATCATTTCAGGAATGAATACAAGCCAATGATGATGTGGCACATAGAACAACCCATATCTTTTGAACCCAAAGACAATACATATTAAGACAGTCATCAGATTCTCATGTAGTTAGGAACATAAAAATGTTGCTAGAAGATCGAAGTAAAATCTCTTTGGACCAATAATGGCATGTGATGAGAAAGCACCTATTAGATTCAAGTTGGAACTGAACTCTGGAAATCAGCAGGAAGAATACACCTATTATTGAGATAAAAAAACTACCAACAATTAATTATTTTATTACTTTTCTGTACATCACATCATACATATATATTTATTTTGTACCATAGAGGATAGTGTCCAATAAAAATCACACACCTAATCATGAAATTATTGTCCAGCTCAGGAACATGGTTCAATTTTTCAAAATTTTTGCATCATCCTAATCTATTTTGATTTCAATTCATAGTCATTCTTTTTTTTTTTTTTATAAAAACAGGCCCATGTACTTAAATGAGACATTTGAACAAAATGTGTAGCCGTACTTAAAAAGAATACCAATCAAATGAACTAATAATTGCCCAACAATATACATGTTTTTACGTGTGTAATTCAAATTGAACTCTTCTTTAATTCATGCACTTCAGAAAAAATGGGAAACAATTAATAAAAGGGACTAGAAAGGAAGCAACTTAACAAATTAAATAACTTTCACACCGGGTTGTACTACCAATTTTACATGCATTATACATGCTTGCGCACTATATTCGGAATTATATGGTATATATTTATTATTTATAAGTGAAAGATGTCTATTCATTCCACTTTATTTCTGAAAGCTTGGTATATAATAAAATCAAAATCTGAATGTTTTGTTTCCTGTTTAACTGAGTGTAACTCAACTCAAATTGCTATCCAACAAAATACCATAATTAATGTGATTAATTACGGCTGAGATCACTCCCAATATCAGATATTTATAGGAAAATAGGGATTTCTAAGTAGAGACATATTTAAGTGTGTATAACAAATTTGTAACAATGTTCATTTTATAGTTGAAACAAACATCCAATACTGTTGAACATTCTTATTGTGTATTTCAATTTATCACAATAAAAACAAGAGGGATATATTACAATAAGCGCCCTTGAGTATAAATAGACAGTTCAATATTGTAACATAATTAATAACACAAATAATAACAAATAAACCATAACAATTTCAGAAAAAATATTTCATAAGAATATAATTAAATGTTATTGCATATTGAACTTTTGGTGGGATTTTTAACATTAATTCATGGCAGTTACATCAGGGAAGAAAAAAAAAGTTTTGCAAAGCTCAAAAACTATAATTAGTTTCATAAGAAAGAAGTGATTGTTATAAACATCTTAATCCATAAAAAACTATTCGTTGGTAGACTGTTTCAATAAATATCAGTAATTCTCATACTCAAACTTGCAACTAATCATGCCAATATTCTTTATAACAAGAATGTCAAAATATAGGGAGGACTGAAATTTTGGTAAGCGAGCTTAAATAGGGTACATTCAGACTTAAACAGGAAGCTGCTAGATTTTTAACAATTATTCAAACATATTCACATCCTGTGCTACCTAGATGTGTCTCATAGATTTAAACCCTGGGTTAACTCAAATGATTTTTT
The DNA here is from genome assembly GCA_030562195.1 of Nipponacmea schrenckii. Classification (NCBI taxonomy): domain Eukaryota; kingdom Metazoa; phylum Mollusca; class Gastropoda; family Lottiidae; genus Nipponacmea; species Nipponacmea schrenckii. Next base: position 4,596,015 of record CM060203.1, on the reverse strand, counting down.
GCTCCTACTTTTCTGATACTGTCATGTCCAATAAGGAAAGGCTATGCTACTCAATGGGTGGGGTCAAATCTTGTGTTAGTGTTCCATGTTAGTGTTATGGGGTTAATTTGGTGTTATACTACAGTGTACTCTGAGTTATCCGACATATATCAAGACCGCAAAATAATGTCGGATTGGCCAGTGGGTCAGGTTACTCAGAATACCCTGTATATCAAAATGAAGAAGGAGTTCAAATTTCATGTTATGTGATGGTGTTAACACTAACACGGAACACTAACACGAGATTTGACCTCACCCAATGTGCATCGAAGAAAAAATTGGCCAAGACAATGAAAGAACGTAATATTTCTTTTTTTAAATTTCAATTGCAACGGGTCTTACAAAAATTTAGTTAATAATCCTTCTCAAGAAGTATGAATTTAAGAGCTATTCCAGGGGGATAAGTATTTGAAAACAGGGAGGATACTACAAGATAACATCATACCAACTATCATACCATTAACAAAATAAATATAGAACAAGTTTAACAATCTCTTCTGTTTATATAACTCAACTACTCTGACTAGAAAGATACCCTGTAAATACAACAACAATGAAATGATGACATTCTGAATATACATGTAACTTTATATTGGCTCTTGCAACAGAATGTCCAAACATTTAATTTTCAGGCTAATGGCCAAATATGTTCTTCATGACAATTGTACTGAAGAGTTCTGGGCAAAGATAAATTTTTCAAAGCTGGCATAATTACATAAGAAATTGTTTTATACCAACAGTCTTGACTTCAAGAATAATGAGGATTCTTACCATTATTTAAATGAGAGGTACCACAAACAATAGGAGAACCAACTTTAACAGCTCTCTGCCACTTTTTAACCATACATTTCATTCTAAAATGACAAAATGCTTGATACAGAATTGTCTCTTTCTTAAAACTTAGCTAACATGTTTTACTACATGGACTAGTGTTGTGGTCAAACGGCTACAACAGTGTTATCTAAATTTTAAAAAAAAAATAGCAAAAGCTATTTATGAGTTTCCAATAATCCAATCATCACACTAGAATTGTTTAGGAAAAAATATTTTCATTAATTTATTATACCAAATGAAAGCAAATTAAGATAGCTTTACTGTATCAATTGGTAATGGGACAAGCCGTAAGTGCAACATTTTTGTCCTGAAGCTGGCTTAAAAACAACGCTTTACTTCACAATAGTCCGTTAGATAAAAATATTATTTAGTTACCTAAATATTGCTATAATGGCAGTGGCTGTACGGCGGAAGACATGTAATACTGGAGTGTAAAAAGGATAAGGACTGTGTTGATAAGGTGATACAGGACAACTCATTTTAGCTATCATAGCAAGAGTTGTCTCCTCTGTATCCTGATATCCACCAATTAATATCAATAAATATCTTTTCTGGTATATCAAGGCTTTACGGTAACTCTCTGCTCTCAAATATCTGGCATACAGTCTCTTTAACTATAAATATAGAAAAATAAATTGGAATACAAGCTATATATTTAAATGTGAGTATGCATATTCACTTGTTTATATTTAAAACGACATGGTATTCATTGTTAATTAACCACCTCTTACTGTTAATCACTTAATTACTGTAAGGCTACAAATTATTGCGAGATAGAAATTAATGCGTTAAATGCGACCTATCCGCGATCGCATTAATTTGTATCCGCATTTTTAAATACATATTCCCAAGTGAATTAAATTGAGTTAAGTATTTTAATTGAGACCTGGCGGGATTAAGTAATTAGGTAATTACCTCTTAATTTGAATTTGATTAGTAATCAATGACGTAAAAAAAACAAAGATTTTCACACTTGACCATTTAAAGACAAAATCTTGATCATTGTTCAGGTCTTCATTCATTAAACACTTGTAGACACCTATCACGGATCGCATTAATTTGTACTCGCATTTTAGTCTCTATACCCCATGTCGCATTAATTTGTTGACGCATTACTTTCTAGCCTTACAGTAACTACAATCATTACTACAATCTTTGACTGATAGTGTTAGGAGTCTCACTAACTAAAAGTGATTGCTGAGTAATTTATTTTTTTGGCATGGGTGCCGGTCATGACTGGCATATAGGGCCAAATCAACAGCCCTGGTTAGCACTGATAAAAAATACAAGGAGGTTTGCCAGAAGAGAGTTTGATGGGTTGTCTACCTTGGACATCTGATGTTTGGAGTCTGGTGGTATCAAATATTGTTGTAGTCTAAACTCTGATAGTTTGTCTTCTAAATAGCATTTCTCATCTTCTACGTCCTTTAATCGAATTTTCATTCTTCCCAGTTTATTCTGTTCATTTTCTAAGGCATCTCTGTAATTAAATGGTGTGTCATTTTGGAAATAGAAAAAACTTATACATTAAATTCATAATTTACCGGCCACATAGATATACAATATATATCCGAGCAGCTGTTACTTTCTGATATTACATAGAGTAATTTTCGTATGCTGTAAGTTCAGGGTATATGAAGGTTTATTCAACTCAGTAATCCAAGGTTTTGAGCAATAGCCATTAGAGCACATTTTAATATCTTTTTTCTGTCTACTTTGTTTAATAATTTAAATGATCACATAAAAGAGAATTATTTATTATCCCCTAACAAGTTCCACATTCTTTCCTGAAAGAAAGAGTAAAGTTCAATACGTACAGTAAAGTGGAACAATAATTCTGTTCTTCCATTAAAGAATTCTGTAATTTAGAGACAGTTAGCCATTGGTCTAGAAGTTCAGCGTTACAGGAGGTGTTATCTGTAGCTTCTTTATTTAATAAGGCGTTATAGCGTTTCTGTTCCGCTACCAAACTGTTGAGTAAATCTCTACTAACACACTTCTCTTGACGTAGTTTATATTGTAGAGCTAACACTGAAAATAAACAATAAAATATAAAACAACCAAAAAAAATACAAAATTTCATCTATCTTTTTTAATACCTGAATGGGCCACAGCACTAAATTACATAATACTGTCTGAACATAAAACATATACATTTAGTTAGGATAGAATGGTTACCCTAAAAATTTGCCAATATTTTTATATGCAATGAAATATACTGTACCGTCATCCTCAAGTTGTTTCATCTTTAATTCTGTAGCAAAGCTGGGATGAACTGAGATCTCTGAGTCCGATTTGAATTTCTTTAATGGTACCATATTATCTATATCAGTTGATGACCCATAAATATCATTAATGGTGGACTCACTGGATGAATTTTTAGCCTGCATTAAGACAAACCATGATTTTTCACTCACAAAATATCTTTCAAAGAACATGTAGCTCAATTAATGTACATGTAATACAGATAGTCATTCAATATAGAGATCAAGATCAGAAATCGAACATCAATGCAATATTCAGATAAAAACTGACCTGTTGAACAAGACTACCAGTTTCTAAATCTTGATCATCATCTTTATTTTTTTCATCCAGTTCACTCTCTAATACTTTAACATGGTTTTCTAAATCAGTAGTTTTACGTGACATGGTGACTAGTTGTTGTTTGAGGTCAGAATTATTGTGGTTTAAATTGTCTATTTCTTCTTGTTGACTCTCTATCTTTTCCTTCATATCACCTATCTGAAATACAGAGAAAACAGGCTGTCTTCAAATAAGATTACAATAATAACAATAACAATACAGTAATAACAATTACTATACAATAATAACAATTACTATACAGTAATAACAATTACTATACAATAATAACAATAACAATACAGTAATAACAATTACTATACAATAATAACGATTACTATACAATAATAACAGTTACTATATAATAATAACAATTATTATTCAATAATAATAGTTACTATATAATAATAACAATTACTATTCAATAATAACAATTACTATATAATAATAACCATTACTATGCAATAATAACAATTACTATACAATAAGAACAATTTTTAAACAATAACATGAGCCAAAGTATATATTTATAATTTACATCAGTTATATAATAATACAAAAAAATCTTGAAGGAAAATATTAAAAAATCAAATCATCAAACAACAAAAGAAAGCATCAATGGAAATTAGAATGAAAAAGAAATAGAAAAAATGACAATGAAAAAGTGAATAGAAATTGAAGTAAAGAGGAACATTTGAATATCATAAAATATCGATAAAAAAATTTAAATGGAATCAAAATTAAACTGTTAGTATCAATCAAAAAGCACAAACATTATTTTAGTGTTCTAAAAAAACCTTTAACTATTTACAATATAACAAGAAGCAGAGTCTAAACACAAGCAAGATTGTGACACAACTGACCTCCTGATAGAGATTCTTATGAGATTTTAATTGGGAATCTTTTTCATCCACCAATTCCCGTAATCTCTCAATTTCTCTGACTGACTCATCTCTTTCTAATTCCCTCTCACCTGATTGTTCCTGCAAATAAATCAATGGTTGTGCACTGGATGAGCGAATGAGTGAATGAAAATTTGAAGGAATAAATAAAAGATGAAATGAAGTGATACCGGTAAATACCACTGAAAGAATGAACTTGGAATTGATATTATATTTATATTGACTTATGAGGAATATTTATCTATGACTTTATCTCAATCGGTTTACAACTCAGCATATTCTCTGTCCAATTGAATAAAATATAGCCTAAAATGAATAGTGGTAGCAACCCAGAAATAATTCTAAGGAATCAGTCCACATTAAATGATCAATTAACAGCAAAATTGGCACTTAGCTCAGGTTTTTTTTTTTAAATTTGCTTTGAAACATCATTTATAGATCAATCAATTTAAATACACCATATACAATTTGTGTCAGAAATCTTGACAATGTGATTTTACACTAGCCACTTTTTAAAACAAATTTAAATATTTAAATGATATATTCAGACAAACTTTTTTATCATAAGGATCAACAATAGGTTTATTGTTTTAACATCTTGGAAGGCAGCCATTTTTAGCAATCAGGTTGTACAATTGTCCTTAATTGGCAAATTAGTTTCTGCTGTTGATCATTAATTTTACGTGAACTAATCCCTTTAATAGAGTGAGGATCATACTCACACTTATAAACTGTTTACTGGATTTTAACTGTCTCTCAAGACTGTTGACTTGTAAGATTAAATCATCTATAATCTTCTCTTTCTCCTCCAGCTCACTGATATACTCCAGATGTTGTGTAGGACTATGACCTTGTAACTCTAGCTCAGGATCATCTTCATACACTTGGAGATCTTGTTTGGGAAATGATCGAGTTTTATCTAATGATAGTAAAAAAAAATAGATAAAAATATTTGCATTTCTGTACAGATATTTAAAATATAAATTTCAATGAACATCCTATAGATATTAGATGATTGTAAACTATTTTTGTTGGCACTAAATTATAAGGCCCTGAATTCTATTTTTAACAAAGTCAGCAATGTTTTAACAGAACTTACATTTATTGCTAAAGTTGGTATCCCAAAATTCAATATCCCCGTCTGATTGTGGGGTTGACTGAAAAAGAAACAATTATGAAATGACATGTTTTAAAATCTCAACCTTCAAAATAGCTGGGATAAAGGACCTTGAATCTCAATGCTGAAAACAGACGCCTAACTTTCTGAACCTCTAAACAGCTGTTTAATTTCTTGTTATTCCAAAGCTGTTTACAATACATGAATAGGCAGATACTTGAGAAGTAAATGATCTCACCTCATTCAAAATCAAATCCAAAGAAGAACAATCATCTTCCCGTACAAAGCTTCCAGAATCAGCAATACTAGGTGCATAGTGTTCAGGTAGGTTGATAATCTCCTGTTTCTCCCCATCAATAAACCGGTCTGGAACATCTTTAGCTGCTTCAAACTGACCTAATGAATTGTGGAATTCCTCAGACAATGTTAAAATTGCTATATTTTTACTTTCCAATTCTAATTCTAAATGTGATTTAGCCAACAGGAGATTCTCCACTTGCACTTTCAGAGCTTCACATATTTTTTGAAAATTACTTCTCTCTTCTGCAAATATATCCAACTGATTTTCAATTTTTTCTTCCAAATCTTTGTTAGCTAGCTTCAGAAGTTTTAATTCAGACACCAAGTCATGTGACAATTTGGCGTCTGCAAACCCGTCTGATTCATGGCAGTCACTGTGTCTGTCCTTTACCTGAGTGTCACCAATTCCACTGTCAGAATAAGGCGAGTTATTGGACAAACAGGCACGTAATTCCTCATATCTTTCCCTTATAAGAGCACAATCTTTCTGCGTACATGGACTATTTGTCAGTTCATTGGAACTGTTAGTGGAAGCTGATGTCAAATTTAATGAAGGACCACCATCATTTTCAAAGAATCCATCTTGAGTTCCAGGTGGTTGGCTAAAGTCAGAACAGGATTCCAATGGAGAAATTAGTTCCCATTCCATATTCATGTCACCAGTAGAGACTTTGGAAATTCGGGCAATTTCTTCCATAAATAGATCATTCTCAGTTCTAACTTGAGAAACATTCTCCAAAGACACTGACTTTCCTACTGATTTCAGTTCATTTTTCAGTAAAACTTTGTTGACTTTAACTTGGGAAAGATCCATTTGTTTTAACAGAATATCTCTAATTTCAGCCAGCTCCTGAAAAACACATGTAAAATAATAGATTAATTAATTTTTTACCAGTTATCTACAAGCATGATAGACACCAAATTTATTTAGCGATGAAGATGAAGGTTAATCTCATATTTAAACATAAAGGGATTGTAAGCTGATTTTTGGACTGATAGCATCAATTTACAGTGATGTATCAATCCCCATGATGCACATAAATATCTAGAAAACCTCTTGACACTCACTTAAAGTAATCAAGTTTTTCAAAAGGGTTTAAATTATCAGAACAAATGATGTGCTCTTCTGCATCTGAAGACATGAATTATCAGGACAGTGTTGGGAACTGAGCCTAAGACAAGTTTTTTTAGGAGCTTTAAACAACATAAATCATTGGCTTACCTTATTCTCCTGACTGAGTTTTTCAACAGTTTTTATTTCATCTTTGGAATTAGTTTCTGTTATTGGTTTTGATGAATCATCTCCATTTGGTACTGAACTAGACCTTTCATTTAGATTTTTATATTTCTTCCTCATTTTCTGAAGAGCTTTTATAAACTCTTGCTGCTTCTCTAAGGTGGTTGCTTCAACAAAACGCTTGAATCGTAATTCTTGATCCTGTTTATGCTCTGCAATTTCTTGATCAAATTTGAAAGTTAGTTCAACTTCTTGGTTACGTAAAGCTTTCAAGTGCTTCTCTTCCAAGTTTTCAATTTGCTGTTTCAATTGCAAACAGGTAGTTGCTAAATCTTGGTTGCTGCCTTCTGACATCAAACTATCTAGTGGTGCAGAAAATTCTTTTTTAAGATTCCATTCCAGTAATTTCAACTCAGTAGCATGGTCTTCCTTCATTTTACAAAACTGTTTTTCTAATGATTCACACTTTTGCTGCAATTCTGCCTTTTCTTCAAAAATATTTTGAAATTCCTCCTCAGATGGAATCTTATGGTCATCAGCCTTTATCAAATGTTCTTCATCAACATAAGCTTCATTGGATGTGTTTTTAGCTGAATCTTCTACTTCTAGACTTGAAAGTTTCTGTTTCAACTCTCTATAAGACCTTTCTGCAATTCCTTTTTCACTTTCTAAAATTTCTAACCTTTGATATAGGTTCAAATTCTGTGCTTCCAGTTGATAATCTTTCAATTTCAATTCTTCTGCATACTTCTGTTCCTGATTGATCATTTCTTTCTTCAGTTCAGAATTCCACTTTACAATTTCCAGCTTCTCCTCAATTGCTTTATCATTTTCTGATTGTTTTTCTCTCAGATCAGTTAGCTTCTGCTCCAAAGCAACACAACTGGATTCCAAATCTGTCTTGTCCCTTATCAATTGCTCTATTTCCATTTTCAATTCTGATACTTCTTCTTCAAACTTCATTTTTTCAGACTTAAGAACTTCATGATTAGATTCCAATTCTTCAAGTTTTAAAGACAATTCAGTACATTTGGTATCCAGAGCATCCTTTTCCGAGTTGGCTTTAACTAAAGACATGTTATATTCATTATTCTTGGACTTCAATTCTTCCAGGTGAACTGCTTCCAATTCTTGTAGCTGTTTGGCCAATTCAGTACATTTGGTTTCAAGGCTTGTCTTTTCTGCCTTGATTTCTTCTAAAGACTTACTGAATTCATTTTGTTTCATCTTCAATATATCCCCATGACCTGCTTCCATTTCTTCAAGCTGTTTAGTCAATTCAGTACATTTTGACTGTAGTTCTGAGTTTTTTTGTTGAACTGCTTCTAATGCTTTATTCTGCTCTTCTTCTTTACTATTCAGGGATGCCACATGATTGGATTCCAATTCTTCAAGCTGCTTGGTCAATTCAGTACATTTTGCCTGTAATTCTGAGTTTTCTACTTGAACTGCTGCTAATGCTTTATTCTGCTCTTCTTCTTTACTCTTCAGGGATGCCACATGATTGGATTCCCAATCTTCCAGCTGCTTGGTCAATTCAGAACATTTTGTCTGTAGTTCTGAGTTTTCTACTTGAACTGCTTCTAATGCTTTATTCTGCTTTTCTTCTTTACTCTTCAGGGATGCCACATGATTTGCTTCTAATTCTTCAAGCTGCTTGGTCAATTCAGAACACTTTTCTTCTAGATCTTTATTTCTCTCTGACAATTCACTAATTGTTTGCTTGTGTTCTTTCAAATCTTTTCCAAGTTCATTATCAATGTTTTGGGCTTCGTCTAGTGTTTTAAGCTCCTTTTCAAGACGGATGCAGAGCTCTTCCATGGATGCTTTCTCTTGGTTTGCCAATTCTAATTGCCTTTTTACTTCTGAGTCTTTTGACAGTTTTAACTCTTCCATCTGGACTTTGAACTCCTCTTCCTTTGACTGTAACACATCAGAATGAGAAGCCTCAACTTGAACAAGTTGTTCTTTCAGTGCAGAGTGCTGTGTTTCAATATCAAGTTTTTCAGAGTTTAGAGCTTCAAGTTCTGCATCTTTGGACTTGAGAAGTTCAGAATAAGAGCTTTCAATATCTTCCATCTTGATTTTTAGGTCTGAGATCTCCTTTACTTTCTCGGCAATTTCTGTATCTTTAGAATCAACCAAATCAGATTTCTGTGTCTTAAGTTCTTCCAGATCTTGCTGAAGTTTGGTACACAGAGCTTCCAACTCTTCTTTCTCAATCTGGATTTCAGAATTTTGAGCTTCTGATTTTTCAAACTTCTGTTGCAATTCAGAATATAAGGTCTTGAGGGAAGAATTTTCACCATCCTTTGTTTCTAAATTTTGATCCAAATCTTTAATTCTTGATTTTAATTCAGATTGTTTGATGCTTGCAGAATCTACAACATCTAATTCTTGATCTTGAAGTGGAGGAGATGGCATGTTTTCTGTGGCAACCTTTTCACTTTTAAGATTGTCTAGTATATTTTCCTGAGTTTGAAATCCTGTGTCTCTTATATTAATTTTTAGCTCTAAAGCTGCACAGTGGACTTCTAAAGCATTTTTCTCACTTTGCAAATTTTCTAGAATTTGCTGCAACTCAGAAATTTTTAATTCAAGTTCAGCTTTAATGGAATTCACAATCAAACAGTCCTCTGCTTCCAGATCAGTTAGTTTCTGTTCCAGTTCAAAACAAGAAGTTTCCAAAACATCCTTTTCTGATTTGGTAGACTGCAATTTCAGCTCTAACTCATAATGTTGAGTTTCAAGGTCTGAAAGTCTCTGTTGAAGCTCAGAACAAGTCGTGTTTAATGCATCCCTTTCACTCAGAGCAATTTCAAAATGTTTTTGGAGCTCTTGGTTTTGACATTCAATTTGTCCTTGCTTCTGTGTTTCTAAGTTGGAGAACTTTTGCTCTAATTCTGAAAATGTAGTTTCCAAGGCAGATTTTTCATTGGTCAAAGTCTCTAATGTATTGGAGAGATCACAATTTCGATTTTTTAAGTCCTCACAATCTTTTTCCAATTTCGAACACAAAATTTCAAAAGCTGATATTTCTCTGGTCAAAGTTTTACCTTTTTCAGAAAGATCACAATTTTGAGTTTTTAAGTCTGCAATTTCCTGATTAAGTTCTAGCTTTTCCTTGTCAAAAACAGAACTTCTATTTTCTAAAGCGTTGAATTTTTCCTGTAATTGGTGACACAACGTTTCTAAGCCACACTTTTCATTAGTTGCAATCTCTAGATTTTGCTTTAACTCACAAATTTTCTTACCATATTTTGCATCTTTATTTGCCAAAATATCTGCATTTCCTTTTTCAATGTCTATCAGTTTCTGTTCCAGATCTGAACATAAAGCTTTAAAATCAAATGGCTCACTTCCTGAGGTATGTTCGTTTTGGTCCAAAGATTCCTTTGAATGTCTTTCTGTTAGTTCATGAATTTCTTTTCTTAACACAGAACACACAAGATCCAAGTCATTTCTTTCATTTTCTGTGGTTTCTAAAAGTTTATTATATTCAGATTCTAGGGTTAATCTGCACTCTTTTAGTCTATTGTCAAACTCAGACTCTTTATTGCACAATTCCTCACAATGGGTTGCATCTAGATTCTTAATTTTGTCCTGCAAATCAGTGCAGAGTGATTCCAAATCCAAATTTTCCTTTTTCAAAGTCTCCAAATATACTTTATTATCCTTTTCTGTGCTTTCTAAGTCAGAATTTTTCTCCTTCAAAAAGTCAATTTCCTTGGTTAATTGGGAACAAATCAACTCTAAGTCTGTTTTCTCACTGTTAGTAACTTCTAATGTCCGTTTGAATTCCAATTCCTGGATGTCCAATTTATCATCTTTGTCTTCCAGACGGTTTTCAAATTCTAGATCTCGAGAACGTAATTCCTTGGCATGTTCTTCTTCAATATGTTCCAACTTTTGCTTCAACTGTGCACACAAGATTTCAAGATCAGATTTTGTCATGTTAGGTCTTAGCACAATTTTACCAACCTCCATTTTGGAAATTTCCACATCTGCTCTTCCAATTGATAAAGAACATGTGGAGTCATTGTCAGTCTTTCGATCCTGAAGATTTTCAGTACTAGAAACTCCCACTTCACTTGGAGTTTCAGTACTGGATATTGCACTACACTGTGGGATATTTTCCAAATGACTAGAATTTTCTGGGACAGATTTAAAGTCCAAGCAGACATTTTTAAGATTAGTTTGAAGATCAAGTAAATTTTCTTTTACAAATTCAATAGTTTCAACTGATCCATTTTGGTGACCTTCCTGAATTTTCAATTTTTCCTCTGCCTGAAAGAATAAACATAAATGTAAATATTTCAATCAGTTCTGGGTTGAAATTGACAATGTTAATGACATGTACAACTCAATTTAGAACGGTCAAACAATATAAGTTAGTTCATAGTAATTGTTGAAAATAATGTAATTAAGAAAACAAATGGCTATATTTGGCTTGCATGGTACTAATAAGATAGCATGCCAGGCAAGGTAATATACGCCCACTGGCAGCATTTATTTAAAATAAAAACTTTTCAGTAAGGTTACAATAAGTGGAATGAAATATTCAACCTTCCAACCTATTTTTTTCTAGGGTCTCTAGTTTCATTAAAAACTGTCAAGAATTGTACCTAATAACAACTCATTAAATATTTTTGGGTATTTTTATGATTTGCAATAGGGTTCACCCTTAATAATATTTTGATATTTTTAATTCTTAATAAGGCTCATCCTTGGTTGATATTAAACAATTTCAGCGAGTTTTGTCAAAAAGGAATGTTTAGAGTGTTCACAAGCCAAAAGTTGAAAGTGTTTTTGAAAACAGGCGCAATAACTGACACTAAATATTTTTCGATTTATCTGATTTTCAATAGGGTTTATCCTTGTGAGAAAACAAATACTAAAGCCAAGTTTCATCAAAATCCATTCAAAATTGTTCTTTCTAGATTGTTTACGAGTTAAATTGAACGCGTTTTCAAAAACAAGGTCAATAACTTGTACTAAATATTTTTCGATTTTCAATAGGGTTCATCCTTGGGAGACAACAAATACTCCAGCCAAGTTACATCAAAATCCATTAAAAATTGTTCTTTCTAGAGTGTTTACAAGCTAAAATTGAACGCGTTTTCAAGAACAAGGGCTATAACTGACACTAAATATATTTCTATTTATTTGATTTATAATAGGGTTCATCCTTGGGTAAAAACAAATACTCAAGCCAAAGTTAATCAAAATCCATTCAGAATAGTTCTTTCTAGAGTGTTTACAAGCTAAAATTGAATGCGTTTTCAAAAACAAGGGCAGTAACTCATACTAAAAAAATTTTCGATTTCGCTGATTTTCAATAGGGTTCATCCTTGAGTTATAACACACTCTCACACCAAGTTTCATAGAAATCCATCAAGAATTGTGCCATGTAGAGTGTTTACGAGACAAAAATTGAACGCGTTTAAAAGAACAAGGGCAATAATTCATATTAGATATATTTTGATATTTTTAATTTTCAATTAGGCTCATCCCTTGCGATATCCAACAATTTCAGTGAGTTTTGTCAACATTGGTCATGAATTGTACCTTCTAGAGTGTTTATTAGCCAAAAAGTTAAACCCGTTTTCAAACACAAGGGCAATAACTGACACTAAATATATTTCGATTTATTTGATTTTCAATAAGGTTCATCGTTGGGTAAAAACAAATACTCAAGCCAAGTTTTATCAAAATCCATTAAGAATTATTCTTTCTAGAGTGCTTACAAGCTAAAATTGAACGCGTTTTCAAACACAAGGGCAATAACTGATACTAAATATTTTTCGATTTAACTGAATTTCAATAGGGTTCATCCTTAGGTGATTACAAATACTCATGCCAAATTATGTCAAAATCGCTCAAGAATTGTGACTTGTAGAGTGTTTACAAGGCAAAAATCCAACACATTTTATAGAACAAGGGCAATAATTCCTATTAAATATAGTTCGATATGTGCTATTTTCAAAAGGGTTCATTCTTGGGTGATATTAAACAATTTCAGCAAGTTTCGTCAAAATCGGTCAATAACTGTGCTTTGTAGAGTGTTTACAAGCTAAAAATTGAACGCGTTTTCAAAAACAAGGGCAATAACTGATATTAAATTTTTTTCGATTTTACTGGTTTTCAATAGGTTTCATCCTTGGGTGATAACAAATACTCAAGCCAAGTTTCATCAAAATCCATTAAGAATTGTTCTCTCAAGAGTGTTTACAAGCTAAAATTGAATGCGTTTTCAAGAACAAGGGCAATAACTCATACTAAATGTTTTTCGATTTCGCTGATTTTCGATAGGGTTTATCCTTGAGTTATAACATACTCTCACACCAAGTTTCATCAAAATCGGTCAAGAATTGCACGTTGTAGAGTGTTTACGAGCCATTCAAGAACAAGGGCACAAACTCATACTAATTTTTTTCCGATTTCGCTGATTTTCAATAGGGTTCATCCTTGCGTGATCATAAACACTCATATTAAGTTTCATCTAAATCCGTCAAGAATTACACCGTGTAGAGTGTTTACGAGCAATTGTGGACGGACGGACGGACGGACGGACGGACGGACGGACGGACGGACGGATGTGGGTGACGACAATATACGCCCCCCATTTCATGTGGGCGTATAAAAAGGGACAGCAAAATCCTTGTTTTTCAGGATTACAGAAGCCACCTCACATGTCAGAATAGGAAGACATAAAGTGGTCCCCATAATCATATATTATAGAAATAAATCAAGAAAAAAGTTACCTGATGAAATTCTTGCTGTAGTTTTTCAAGCTCTAATTTCAAGTCTTCAATCTGTTGATATTGCTGAGTTATCTGTTCATCACGGTACTTCACAGATTCTTTTAACCTTTCACTTAACCTTATTATTATTTCATCTCTTTTCTTTATTTCACTCTGTACATCTACTGCCTAGAAAATACATACCAGTATAATGATTAGGTAGAAACATGTACACCAGATTCATAATAAATTATTCCTTTTTTATCATTAAACATAATAAAACCATTCTTGGTTTTTCCATAAACATAAATAGAGGAAACTACAAGTTGCTTTTCAAAAAATGTTTTCATCAAAAACATCAGTTATTATACTTTGTTTTTTTGTACACCAGTATTTCAAAATACCATCTGCTCGAGGTACTGTCAAAAATTAAATTCCAGTATAGTAATAAATTTATAAGCTTATACAACAGATTCTCTTTAACTTTCATTACACAACAGAAATATTTTGACTGTGCATGAAACTCATGTTGTTAAATGAAATAGCAAGTAAAACTTACCCTTGGAGAAGTCTTATTTGAAATAACAGTATTAGACCTATCATCCATTTTTTATAGCTTGGTGAATTTTACTTTTTTCAACAATGTACATTACAGATTTTTACAGTCTAAAAGAGAGAAACAATTCAAAATGTCAATAGTTTAAGAAGACCAATCAAATCACCATCAGGAAAAGGGTGAATAAATAGCCTATTCAGAATTTTCACCTTGGTACTGATACTCGCTAATCAATCAAAAGTTTACAATACAAATAGACACAACTAGGAGTTGACATTAATATATATTGGTGCAGATATATGTTGTTTGATGTGTGAAGTGGAAATGCAATATGGTTTATTTCATTAGACTCCATATAAACACTTGAGTCGTGTGAACGGTAGCCTACCATCTAACCTAAGCATTGGACTAAAGTCAGGATGAAGGCTTTGGGGATTTTTTGCTGCCACAGACCACAGTGTCAAATTTTTGAATTCGCTCAAATTAGGAGAAATGTATCAAATTTAGCCTTCAAATGAAAATATAACAGATCCAGAGGTCGAGAATGACAAGATGACGTTGTCCAAATCTACACATCTCTCATCATTCTCAACTTACCGAGCACTTTTATGTAATTTTTTATGGCAATAGTTGACTCAAAGCCACGCAGTCATATTCATTTTCTCATTCTCAGCTGACAAAGAATTACAAAATAATACTCAGATATCTCATATGTATGGAATAAGTGAGATTTTCATAAAAATATTTGAGAAAAGGTGAAAAATAATAACCAAAATTTTACCGGAAGTTGTTTTATTTACAGATTATCTTCCCTTGTGTGTCATACAAACCAAACCGTCCATAAATATATTCAGGATTATAACTATAACGCCTAATTTTAAGGCCGTGCCAAAGAATTCTATATTATATGAAACTTTAGTTATTTTTTTCAGATACCAGACATATTGTTCTTATTTAATAATAATAGATCAATGCCAAATCGGACTAATTATTAGGACGAGTTGACTTACAGAAATCCATAATAACGGAAGTGGTGGTCTGTTTTTCGCGGGAGATTGATCGTGAATTTCTTACTAATTAATTTTCAGCATAAAAGCTATTAGAATTGTGGAATTTGCATAATGTCAGCAAAGAAACCACAAAATACTCTATTTTCATACTTTAGCAAGACCCCTCCTGCCAAGCAAAAAGCCGAAAACGTCTTGTCACAGAAAAAGTCTCCGAATTTCGACCCATTCTTGGATGTAAACAAAAATTCCACTATAAAAAATACTTCAAAAGTGGGTAGTAATTCCCCATCAGTAAATTCATCTAAAAAGGAAACTGCTGACTCTAAGAATGTTCCAGAAAATGGTGGTGAGGATCTATTAGAATCCCTACATACTGAATGATGTAAGGGGAGGATGGGGGTTGTCATCCTTTTTTAGACTGGTCTGATCATGAATTTAGAACTAGAGACAGATACCTTAGACATTAGCCTAGATGAGGATGAGTTTCATACACTTGAGAGACAGGCTTGTGCAATTAGACTCTCTATATTTTAGACTTTGCAGATCAGATCAGTTTTTGGGGTGGTCAATTGAATTTGATTAGAAAATTAAAAGTGGTTGATATTGTTATTACCTTTATCATTTCAGGATTTGAATTATTTGATGTGGTCTGGGCCAAGTTAGAAGGATATCCATGGTGGCCTAGTTTGATTTGTAATCATCCAACATCAGATAAATTCTTCAAAGGAGGCAAAACGCCAGAGGTTCATGTTCAATTTTTTGACAACCCAACCAGTAGAGCTTGGGTCAAAGTAAGGTATGGTTCACTTTTAAAGAGATGATGTATTGCCTTGATGACATCTTTTTTCAAAAGCATCCATTATTATCAGATATGAAGATAGATCAAGAGATCAAGATTGCCATCTGACACCGCTTTGCAACACACATCTTTGAGACTCCTCTTTCCTTTAGCTGGCATGGTATTGATTATTGTGAGTTAAAATTTATTTCATTCAGAAATATAAGGCCATTTAAAGGATCTAAGGATGTTGAATGTCAGAAAGGAGGAGCCTTTTATACAGTTAATACAAGTATATTTGGTCCAGGTAATTTATACTTCTTTTATTCTTCCATTAACGGTATGTTTAAGGAAAATTAGAAGACAGCAACTGAACTTGACAAATGCATGGCTTGTCAGATTTCAACAATAATATTATGTAATGTCTTGCATAATTAGGAAAATGGCTACTCTACTGTAGCATGTGACATAATAGACCTAGAAAAACCTGTATTAAAATCATATTTTATTTTCATTAATAATAACAATACAATGATACCGGTACATCGAATATTCTTCCTACTTTCAATTAGGATATTTATTTCACTGTATAGACTTTACTTGTTCCTTTTACATTTTTTAGAGGGGGAAACCACTGGGATTAAAAAGAGGTGGAAATCACTGGGGGGAAACTACTGATGAGGAACTTGTAAAAGGAGGAAACCACTGCAAGCCATTTGAACACCACATTAAACCCTTCTCCTTCACACTCTGTCTATTGTATACTATAGGTTTAGAGCAAGGTGATAAAGCTCTAGATATGGAGAGATCTAAGAGAAGTGAGTTGCTAGTAGAATTACAACCTTCTAGTGATGAAGACATGGATTTTGATCGTAAGTTCCCGTTTTACTTGTACTTAACTTAACAGATTGTTTGTTTGTACATAAGCATATATTTGATTTCATGTTCATACACCTAAAATAATCCCCATGTGTATTGCCTGATAGCTATTCAAAAAGTCTGTAAGTCTAATATATGTGAGTCTGACTTTTACTTCTTTTTGACATTTCTGCCTTATTTTGTGAGAAGAGCTGTATTAGAATTTGATGAGACTTATAAGAGAAGAATTTATATTTCAGCTGAAATATTTGATGATGAGATGAGTGAAAATGAAGGAAATAATAGTAAAGAAAATCACAATGACTCAACAGAAGTTGAAAAAAAGGTTTGTATCAAGACTGTTGATTTGTTAGTATACATCAGTTAATAACAGATTTCATGTTCTTTTTGAATTATGTTCTGGTTTCAGTTTATGATGGTAAGCTATGATTTGTTCCAATGAATTCAAACTAAGTGAAAATCTGTCAGTAATATCAAACAGCTTCTATGAGTAAAATGATAATGTGATCATGCAATATTTCTACTGTTTTCCAGACTCCTAGTAAGAAGACACCAGTAAAGAGAAATAGTAGACCAGAACGTTCAGTCAAATCTCAGAAAAAGAGAAGAAGAATCATGCCTTCTGCTGACAGTGATGAGGAATCTGGTAATTTTCTTCTTACATATGCTATATTTACAAAAATAGATGCTGAAGAGAGTGCATTTGGTAGATATTAGAGGATTTTAATGCTTGTCAATTAAATGTGATCTTTATTACCTGAGCCTATCCTGAGCAGGAGACATACCGTAAACCATCAAGAAATATAATGCAATTTTGTTCTGTTAAACTAGGAGATGAGTTTAAACCTACTAGTGATGATAGTGGAGATGAATCAGCTAGTTCTGGTGTTGATGAAGATGATGTTTCAGATCATGATAATAATTCAGAACCAGAATCACCAGTTAAAGTATGTTCATAACCAAACATTCTTAATGAAATCAAATACAGTGTTAATTGTTCTTTAATATGTCAATCATCTTAAGTGTGCAATAAGAAAGTTCTAGCTAGAACAGTGGTTTACCCATGCATGGCTTCTGTTAATTGCTTCATCTGAATGACTAGTACTAGACAGTGAAATCTGGGCTCAAAATCTTCATGATCTATGCCAGGATTGGACCCTTATTAGAAGAAACGAATATAGGCTCACATTAGAAACCCATTATACACAAATTTGAGAAGTAAGCTAATTGTCAGTACAATTGATTATAAAACCCTATTGAATGGTGCAAACCAGAAGTTTTCTAATATTATTGATTTAGTTAATACTGTAAATCTTGATTATAGAACAAGAAAAGAAAACGTGAAAGCCAACCTAATAGAAATAAGAAAGTTAAAAAAGAAGACAATAGTGAGAAGAAATCAAGTTATCAACCCAATGTATCTATAAATACCAAATCTAAACTCTCTTTATTCTCAGCACCTGACTCGGTAAGACACACATCTAGAAACTATATCAGAAGTTTCAGCAATTTCTTGATTTGAAGAAAGATGTCTGTTTCTGTGTTATTTTAAGAGAAATTTTATTGGAAATAAGACAAGAAAGAAACAACTATATTTTACAAGGATAACAACTAAGGCTCACAAGTCCGCCGTGACAGGGATCCTTTCTACCAGCTGGTCCTTGGCCAAACCTCTTGGCATTGATCTTTCCCGGATCATCCGTATCCATTTACATTTGGGTGGACTGGAATTATGAGTGAAGATGACTTATTCAAGGTCATTGAACTTTCACACACCGATCAAGATTAGAACTCACGTCCAACATTTTCAATATATCCAAGCAAATGACGTCATGACATTAAGAACCAACGCTCTAACCGCTGTGCTATAAGTAATGATAAACTTTGTGTTAGCTGTTAATTTTTGTTACAGGTTAATGAATCTGGTAGTGGAGATAACAACAATTTTCCTCATCTTAAATTTGACTTCCTTCAACCAGAAAATATCAGGTTAGTAAAGCCATACACTGAGGTCTTTGGTGATTGGTCTGATGTTCCACTTTATTCCAATAGGAAGTAAATCACCACTGGACACCAACCTATTTGTATGGTAATCCATCAACTCAGGACAGACTAAACCAGTAAGGTTAAAAATGAGAAATCCAGGTGGCTGCAGGAATACAACTCAAAATTACTGTAATTTGGTTTCTCCCATGTCAGCCCCCTGACCATTGACAAGTTGCTTGAACTATTGATTTTTGAACTCTATGTTTATTTGTAGAGATATAAAAGGAAGAAAGAAGTCTGATCCAGAATATGATCCAAGAACACTTCAACTCCCTGATGGCTTCCTTAAAAAACAAACTCCAGTAAGATAATATGATATTGTAATGGAGCAATGGGATATTGCGTGCTAAAAGTATTGAATTTCAGATCATTGTTTATTATTGTCGTATGTTAATGGTTCTCAGATTATTTGAAGCCTAAAAGAATTGGAAGACTGCCATTTCAGATTTTCTTATTTGGTGCAGCCTACCTAAAGTCTAGTTAAAGATGATGAAGTATTACATCTATATTCTAATTCTCTAATTCAATTTATGTTTTTGACAGGCGATGAAACAATGGTGGGAGTTAAAATCGAAATATTTTGATACAGTTTTATTTTTCAAGGTCAGTATTTGATGACAAGTTTTATTTGACTTTGTGAAACTTGATGAGTATTAATTAAATTACTGGTGTAATAATAAAAGTACAATCCTTTGTCTGTATTATCAACATCATTTACTTGGTAAACCATAATGGTCGCAGATTCTAATCTCTGTCGTTGGTGGTCTTGAATAAATTATTTTTCTTTATTTAACAATTTATTTGGCTGTTATTGGGTGCAGATAGTCGGTAATGTTGTGATTCTTGTAAAAAAGGGTCATTCTGTCTTAAATTCTTAAGAAATTGATCTCAGTAAGTGTTGTTTTGTAGATGGGGAAGTTTTATGAATTGTTTCACATGGACTCTGTGATTGTTGTGAATGAATTAGGTCTGATTTACATGAAGGTAAGTGTTTTAATGCAGTAATGATAGGATAGCATCTAGAATGTAAAAGGAAATTAACTATGCAACTCCTGCAACAAACCTTAGATCTGAAATAATGGGTTAGAAGTGATCTCAATGTTAGCTTCCAGGGTACATAATATGTCACTAGAGAACTCGAGAAATGACTGGATTATTCTCAAAACTTGAGTATCACAATAGTAACCTCAGTATTGTCTATGTTATGAGTATCACAATAGTAACCTGAGTATTGTGTATGTTATGAGTATCACAATAGTAACCTCAGTATTGTGTATGTTATGAGTATCACAATAGTAACCTGAATATTGTGTATGTTATGAGTATCACAATAGTAACCTCAGTATTGTGTATGTTATGAGTATCACAATAGTAACCTCAGTATTGTGTATGTTATGAGTATCACAATAGTAACCTCAGTATTGTGTATGTTATGAGTATCACAATAGTAACCTCAGTATTGTGTATGTTATGATATGTGAAAATTAATTGTAAGGAAAAAGGCATAAGAGCTGATTCTTATAGTTGATACAAATTACTCACATAATCTGAGACACCTGTTCAGTATGAGGAGTATTGAAATAAATTTTTCTTTATTTTTTGTAGGGCGATTACGCTCATTCAGGATTTCCAGAAATAGCTTATAATCGTTACGCTGACGCTCTGATTGGTAAGGGATATAAAGTGGGCCGGTGTGAACAGACAGAAACACCAGACATGATGGCTGAAAGATGTAAACAAAGTGAGATGATTATTTGTTTTCCTTTTATATTCAAATGATACAAGGGGAAAAAGTCCTACATATAATTATATTTAATTGAATAAAAATGCCTTTTATAATTTAGCAGTATTGTAGATGTTAAAACACTTTAAAAAAAACTTTATTCCACTTTTTCTTGTTTCAGCATGTGGAGCTACAAAGTTTGATAAAGTTGTTAAAAGAGAGTTATGTCAAATTGCTACTCAAGGTACTAAAACATACCAACATTTAGACGGTGATTGTACCAGTTCACAGAGTACCTATTTACTAGCTATAGCTGAAAAGGTATTGTAAGAAAATTTCAGATTTCTTTGATCGTCTTAATTGATATTTTAATATGAGAACCATTATGTCAAATTCTTTTGTGTTCCTGTCTTCATTAGCCCACAAGTTACAGAATAGAACATAAAACTCTATTTATTTCTTTTTTTTTATTTCAAAATATTGTATGCCTGTTTATACAAGTTGAGTTGTTTATGACAAGTATTGATAGATATATTGTAATGAATATTTCAGTGTAACAATAATGATGATTGTAGTTCGTATGGTGTGTGTTTTGTTGATACCTCGATAGGCCTCTTTCAAGTATGTTAATTCCTATTTTTATCAGATATTTTATTGAATTACATATTCTGCAATCATTTCTTAAGAATTTTAAGGGTTCTAGGCATTAAAATGACTCTTAAAGAGTAAAAAAAACCTTTTATTTTCTATGTTGATGATCCTTTGTATTATTCTATTTTGTTTCAGATTGGTCAGTTTAAAGATGACCGTCATTGTTCTAGATTACGAACATTAATTGCTCACTATTGTCCCTCTCAGGTGGGTGGCACTTTAATGCTTCATTTTGAATACTGCCGGCCCGTCTTCAATAGCCCATTAGGTTCAGAAGGGTAGGACGTAAAACTCCATTCATTTCATTTATTGGAATCTGCCGAAAAGAACAGATTTAAATCATCTAATCTGATGGGGTAAATGAGATTTGTTTTGATGCAACATTCAATTTGGATATATTTAAAAAGATTAATGTTTGATGAGAAACAAACTTCATTTGATTAACTATATTCATGGTGTTTTTAGGAGATGTACACATATATTAATTCCTACTATTCAGTATCCATCACAGTACATTTTGAATATCAAATTATGGATGTAAAACTCTATTTCATTTGATTTTTATAAGGTTTTATATGAAAGAAATAAACTGTCACAGCATACCAATAGCCTCCTCCATACCAATCTTACCTCAGTCATTAAAGAGTCTTTGTCATCTGGTAGTGAATTCTGGGATAGCAGTAAAACATTAAAATTCTTAGCAGAAGGGGATTACTTTAAGGAAAATGATGAGTTTGTGTGGCCTGATGTCTTAAAGTCAATGTTATCTGATGGTAGGTAGAATTTCTTTAAAATTTTGTAGGATTTCCTGTGTTTCTTACGAGAATACTTCATTTTGGAATCTATTAGCAGAAACGTATGTAGCTTTATACAATCACCAAAGATATTAAATTCGTAAGGATTGTCTAAGATGTCAAGGTTAGCTTTGATCCAGTTCTGTCCAAGATAATGCAAGATAAATCTCGATATTGCACCTATTATATTTTATACCCTGTGAACAGCATCCACAAATTCAATATATTTATATTCTTGTTTTAAACTGTTTTCTAGGTGACAGTATGGGTATGACAGCTAGTGATGATTATGATTTAGCTATTAGTTCTCTTGGAGCTATGACCTGGTATCTACAGTACTGTTTACTAGATGAAGAGTTACTGTCCATGAAAAAGTTTGAAGAATATAAACCCTTAGATGAAACTGTTAAATCTAAAGATAGATCCGCTGCCCTTAATCAGAAACACATGGTTTGTACTTTTGGCTAATATTAGTTTTTTTTCCACCTTCAATCACATATTTGTCTTGATAAATAACAAAGACTTATCTCTGTGTATGGCAGGATATTGTTCCAAAAGAGAACAATCATGATCAAGGTGCTTGCTTTAAGTATAAATTTGTGTGAAATTCCAATTAAATATTAAAGCTTTGCCTACGAAAACCTGTTTGTTATTTAGGTATTAGATGGTATAACCCTAACTAATTTAGATGTTGCTGAGAATTCTGTGTCTGGTGATCAACAAGGGACATTACTCCAACAGCTTAACTTCTGCTCTACACCTTTTGGTAATTTTAAAATAAAGACAATTTTATTGAAATCATATGAGAAAACCTGCTCTTTAATAACATCAAAATTGTTTTTTTTTGTTATGTTATTAGAAATGTTAGTAATACTTAATGTTGACTAAGTTGTTATATTTAGAATACCAGTAGGGTTTGAATTTGCAATGTCAACAAAGAAGTGCTTATCTTGATGAAAGTGATAGAAAGTTGAGTAGGGTTAAGTTGTCAAATGAACACCATCTTTTCTCAAATCTCATCAATCCAGTGTGAGATATATGTCACTCAATCCTTTTATATATTTTATTCCCAGGTAAAAGATTGTTTAGAAATTGGCTGTGTGCTCCATTGTGTCGAACTGAAGGTATTAATGATAGATTGAATGCTGTAGAAGATTTGATGGCTAATCCAGAATTAGTAGAAGATATTGTAGAAATACTGAAGAAACTACCAGATATAGAAAGATTACTCAGTCGGTGAGTTAAGATAGGCCTGAGAAAGAGGATATTGAGGGTAACATATTGAAATGAATTTCCAATCTAATTATAAATTTTAAAATGATATTGTTTTATTTTGTAGTATTCATGTATTGGGATCATCTAAACGTAGTAAAAGTCATCCAGATAGTAGAGCTATATTATATGAGGAAGTCACATACAGGTAAGGGACTTCTTTAGTATCAAATACCAAATCAAAATACACACGACTTTTAAACACTCAAACAATACTAGGACAACTAAACACAGGTAAAAAAATCACAGGACTGTACAACTGTCTGCTGATAAATTTGTTGTGCTTATAGATAAGTCATCTAATTCTGTTCTAATATTTGTAGTAAGAAGAAAATAGAAGATTTTTTAAGTACCCTTGGATCTTTTAAATCATCATTGAGCATCATTAAACAATGTAAAAAACATTCTGACAAATTCAAGTAAGTGTATAACCTTTAGTATTGAGGTTATAAACCTTTATTACATTAGTAGCATTTGGTACTACTATAGAATACATTTTAATAAATATATATCAAGCCATCTTTTATTTGTAATAATGGTAATACTTTTTCATATAATTTCTTTAGATCCAAGTTATTAAAAAAGAGTGTAACCATGGAAACTGGTGGTGGCCATTTTCCTGATATCCATGAAAGTTTGAAGTTTTTTGATGTAAGTGTTTACTTGCTTTAAGATAGTTACAGACATGTTTTGATCTAGAGAGAACTGAATACACATTGGCTAGGGTTACTTGTTATTAGAGGTTTTGTATTTTCTATCAACTTTTTAAACATTAAAATGTGAGAGAGTTTCAACTGCTAACATATGACTATGGTGTATATGAGTTGTTCCATCATTATGTGTTTTAGGCTGCATTTGACCATGATAAAGCTCGTAAAGATGGTATTATAATACCTAGTAAAGGTGTAGATGAAGAATATGATACTGCTACTGTTGATATATTATCTATTGAAGATAAGCTCAATTCATATCTTGATTCTCAAAGAAAAGTTTTAAGTTGTAGGGTAAGTAAACCAAGCTCTTGTTAGTGGAAATACCTGTTGCTGCTGACACTCTGCAACTGTTTTTTATTTTCTTATCTATATACACTTTCAATAGCATAAGAACTATCATTTGCAAGGGAAATAATTTTATTTTTTACGATATATTTTGACACATTTCTCAAAGTGGAATAAGTTTTGATACAATTTCACTTTAAATTTTGTAGGCAATGGTATATTGGGGAAGTGGTAAAAACAGATATCAAATGGAGGTACCAGAGGTTGCAGTGTGTCGAGTGCCTAATAATTACGAACTGATGTCCTCAAAGAAAGGCTGGAAACGATATCGAACTACAGAAATAGAAGAAATGTTAACAGATCTAACTGACGCTGAAGATCGTAAAGACACTGCTTTAAAAGATGTCATGAGAAGATTGTTTTATAGCTTTGATGAAAGGTAAGAATTAGAATACATCTGTTACACAACAATTAACCAATGCAATGGTTTATATTCACTTCAAAGAGGACGTAAAACTCCATTTCAAAGTAGGCTCTTGAATCATTATTATAGAGTCCTGAAATTTAAGAGATTTAGCAAAAGTTTGGTTTATGTTGAGAAAACCCACAACTTTTCAAGACTGTTATTTTTCTATTTTGAAGACATAAGAAATGGAGTGGTGTGGTAGAATGTTTATCTGTATTAGATGTATTGATATCAATGTGTAAATATAGTCAGTGTACAGATGGCGCCATGTGCCGTCCTGAGTTTATTTTACCAGACGCTGACACAGAGGTTAGTATACATATACTTGATTGATCATTGTTAAAAAGAGTCTGCTTTATGATATTCCTATCCCCCAAAAATGTCAAAAACTGAAAAAATTATATTGTGGTCATCCAAAAGAATGGAGAAATAGAAAGTAAGAACTTCAATTACACAAAGCAATGTTGATGGTTTCTTTTTTTTAGACAAATATTCACTTAACAGAATTATCCTAATACATGTATAGAAGATAATCCAATCTTCTAGAAAAGTTTCACCTATGTGACAATATTTTTCAGGCATTTATTGAAATAAGAGAAGGAAGACATCCATGTATCTGTAGAACATTTGGTGGTAGTGATTTTATACCTAATGATACTGTTATTGGAATTAAAGATGTAGGTTCAGAGAATCCTCTATTAAAATTGATAATGAAATAAAATGGAGTATGACATATTGCTGTTGTTGACAGTGTTTAAAAGTACACTTTAGAAACCTTAAGAGCACTGATCATGAAATTTCTTTTATTTTGCCATATTTTTTATTTGAGTCAATTAGAACTCATTTGATGACATTTTTTTTTTAGGAAGAAGAGGAAGAAACTGATTGCCATGACAACAGTAAGGTAGTCTTAGTAACCGGACCGAATATGGGTGGTAAATCTACTTTAATGAGACAAGTTGGTTTAATTACAATTATAGCACAAATGGTAAGAATCTAATCAGATCATTTCATATTTTTATGTCAAGTTACTTCAATGGAATGTTTTGTACCAGCTTGACTTATAACATGGTTATTTTGTACATTATATATATATTAGATGTTTATTTTGTACCAGCTTGACTTATAACATGGTTATTTTGTACATTATATATATATATATTAGATGTTTAATTATCTACATGTTGTAATTATGTTGTTATATTTGTTATTTTCTATAGGGATGTTATGTACCAGCTGAGAAATGTAGATTAACACCAATAGATAGAATATTTACTAGACTAGGAGCTAGTGATAGAATTATGTCAGGTAAGAGAGACTTTCTACAGCCAAAAGGACATTCGCAAACTGTATTTATTAACAATTGGCTACAATGGAAATATCTTTTTAACATTTAATTTCTGAGTTGGTTGTGCTCAATTTCAGTTCTGTGTAATAATATTTCATAATAGATGTTTCAACTTACCAAAAAATCCTTCAATTATCAGTTAATTTTAATTTCCTATGATAAATTTCGCTTTTTTCTTGCTCTCAATTGGTCTGTAAACAATCACTCCTAATCAGTATAGATGGTAATGTGTAATTGTATTTCAGGTGAAAGTACGTTTTTTGTGGAGTTAAGTGAAACATCAGCTATTTTACAACATGCTACCAAACATTCTCTAGTTTTAGTTGATGAATTAGGTCTGTAGAACATATATACGTCTCAACATTTTGCTTAATTTTCAAGTTTGTTGCCTTTAGACCAGCAAGTTTGATGCCTATAGACTAATGTGATATTCTGGACTCCTTTTAGAATAGCTGCTGCTGAAATAGTGTTTATGGAAAACATGCACAATATATATCCAACAGGGAGCTAGTAAAATTTTGCCACTTTCCCCCATACTTCTAATGAACATTGTGGTTTTAGCAGAACTGTAGATAAGGATGTGTTCCATTTTGTAGGTAGAGGAACAGCCACCTATGATGGTACAGCTATAGCCTGTTCAGTAGTAGAGGAACTGTCTCAGAACATCTCTTGTCGAACTCTATTCTCAACTCATTATCATTCACTAGTAGAACAGTTTAGTCACGATCACAATGTCCGATTAGGTCACATGGTAGGTTTATATCATTCTGTAGTTTTATTAGATGATTTGGAGAAAGTAAAGACTCAAGCAATTTATGAAAATACCTACTGACATTTCTTAATTGGGTATTCAGAGTTGTCACACCTTATTGCCTTTAAATTCCTATAGAATGGAATATCTCTCTATTACTAGTAGTTGCAACTAGAGTTCCCAATTAGACAGGAGCAGTCTATTTTGTGTTTGGGTAGAATGCATGTCAATTGTAACTATACTTGTTAGTCTCATCATGTGTTCATTACTACTATAACTACATTGAAACAAAATAGACTGTTCTCATTTTTCTGAACAAATGTTGGCATAAGATTACTGATCATCAAAGTCAACAGATAGCTTTGTTCAAGTTTTTTTAATCAGTGCTGGATTGTATCTATACATTCTGTTGTATAATTTCAGGCTTGTATGGTAGAGAATGAAACAGAGGACCCATCACAAGAAACAATCACATTTCTATATAAGTTTATCAAGGGAGCGTGTCCTAAAAGTTATGGATTCAATGCTGCAAGACTAGCTGATTTGCCTGAAGATGTAAGAACACATTTTTAATCAGTGTTCAAATCCACTTTTCTATCCATGATTCTATTGTGATTCAACCAATCAAATACTTTTTGCAATTGATGATCTTTTACACCTTTTCTTTTAGCCAGATAAATCGCACATCTAAAGGATGTGATGTGTCAGCATATCTTAGTGTTACACTAATACAAATAGTGTTAACTGTATTTACAGGTTATAAAGTCTGCTATTAATAAAGCTAAAGAATTTGAAGATACAGTAGAAAAAAGAAAATCACTTCGGTAAGTACCGTATAATTCCGAATATAGTGCGCAAGCATGTATAACGCGCACCCTTCCTTGCACAATTCATAATCTTTCATAGGGCAATGCTATTAAACCTTTTTAAACAATGACAATATTCTCTGGAGCTGAAGGTGTTTTCTAATATGTGAATAAGACTTTAATCATCAGTAATCTTTGCTTACTTGTGATTAATGCATATGTTATATTATTTTTTTTCCATTCCAGAACATTATGGGACGTGAAGTCTAAAGATCAAATTCTAAAACTGTTATGAGTATGATTAGCTTTTAAAAAGAAAGAAAAATAGTGTTTTTGTGAAATATCATGAATGGTCAGTCCACAATCACTAAAACTTAAGTGCCTTTGCTATAGAGCTACTGACAGACAGTCTGATATGGATTTCCACTTTGAAATATGAACTCTATTTTGAGAAAATGTTTATAAATTTTGCTGACTACTATGGTAGAAGATCATTGAGATATATTAACCTCATTGTTAAGATGACCAATATCTGTGGATAATATTACCCTGAAAAACTTATAGTGGTGTAGAAATGTAGTGCTCTTTAGTACATTTGTAGAATACTTTTTTGGTAAAAAAATCAAATAATGTTAACATCCATATCATTTATTCATTTTGTACTGTGAATAAACTTTTCATCTTGTATATCTGATTGTTTCATAGTCACCAGGCGTAATCGGATTCTTGATACCCACAAGATGTTTTCTTGTCCACACTTCCCCTGTGAATCGGGGTTAAGAATACATCCACCGTTCCCCATTGCGTGTCGTAAGGCGACTAAATTGGGGTTATGTGTTTGCCTGATACGACACTTTTTGAATGGACTCTTAGTGGTTGAGGGTAACATACTTCCCAATACATCACTTTGAGCCAGGATATTCCTAGACGGGTTGCCAGTGTGTTCCACACTGGTCAATCGGCTTCTCTGTCACGATAGCCCGTGAGAAGGCTGTAAGAACTGATTAAGATTTTCTTGTCACGGTTTATATCCTTATCCTCCGATTCATTTCACCGACACAGCTACTTGGATTAATTGTGTTAAAATGGAATTACTCCTATGGCACCGAGGTTGCGATCAAAGCCCACACTGATGTTCCATTCCATAGAGGTCGGGGATTTTCGGCATGGCTACATGAACAAAAGATCACTACAAATGAGCGAAAGCGCCGGATAACCGAGGCTTAATATATTGTTCAATCGATGAGAGGTCCATTTGTAAATCAGGTCTGAAATAAAAGTAGACTATCTATATTAATGTTCCTATATAGGACGACATAATATACCAAATCCTCTCATGCTACCAACTGTCAATGCTTCAGGCATGGAACTCGGACTTGTAAAAAGCTCGATTCACTGTCCGTGTTGTGGATAGTCTGGGTACAGAGCACGATATTTTCGGCTTCAAGAAGAAAAAAAAACGCAATGGAAAGCATATTGCCATTGTCAAAGACTGTCCCAAGTGGCAACTTGACAAGATCGTGTCCTAAGAACCCCAGAGAGCATGATGAATGCAAGGTGGTCCGAAAGCATACACTCCTTTACTGATGGTTCATATAGCACGAATAATGGTGCGATGGATCCAAAGCAGCACAAGAATTGCAAACGCTTGCCTAACAACTGATCAGTGTACACATCAGAGATGCGCGCTATCCTGTATGCTGTGAAATATTCCGCAGGCCACTAGCATTCAAAACTATGTGGTAAACGACATCGATAGGACAACTACTACTATTCCGTTAATTCCGAAGCTTGTGGATGAAATCCGGCAAGCGAACTCATTTGTACATCGGCAAATCAATCGAATTGACATGAAGATCGGCACAGACGGGAACGAAATTGCAGATGAAGTCGTAAAAATATGATTCGGAGATTGACCAGATGGACTATCTGAGCATTACTAAAGGCATCAGTTCGATATGGGAGGCTGCTCTCGTAGATGCAGATTCATTTCGCTTCCGATTAAACTATAGAATTATTAGTATACATGTACATGTAGTACTTTTACACCACCCCCAATCGGCAGATCTGTCGATCGTTTTGCCGTCTGAGAATGAGGTACGAAATTATAAGTACAGACTAAAACTATGTCTTTGCGGTGAAGTTGGCCCCACAGGGCATCTGTAAATCCACTGTGAGCAGCTAAGGGAAATAAGGCAACCACTGGAGGATATAATGAAAATATAAACTGGATTACACCTTGAGGAATATTCTCTCCCATACGGGCGAGGGTATGTCAAATCTGAGAGACTATTTTTTTCAATGCGAGTCGGGAACGATCACATGAGAAGCACAACAGAAGAGCTCTTCTGTGGGTGTTGCAATCATAAAGGACTATCTCCGATAGATTGTGGGGAAGACGCAAAGCAAAAACAACTGACATTAAGAGAATTATACAGTTCTACAGAGGAAGTACGCGTCAAGACAGAAGAAACCAGGTCTCTTTTTATTCAAAGTCTTACATGTTGATATATCTAGAAGAAGAACCTTTATAATATGATTCATTGCTTGATAAAGACAAGAAGACTGAAGCGATAATGGAATGGTTCTAAATATAATTAAAACTAAAGCTGTGTTCATTCGAAATAAGTCTAAACGTGACATCTCTCTTTCTCTTAAAATTAAAAATGAACTCGTTGAAAATGTTTTTGAAGTAGTACTTCTTGGAGTAACGGTGAATGAACACTCAAACTGGGGGAATCAAACTTCGAAAATACATATATGTTTAATTTAACATAAAAAAAAATTACTTACTGATCCGAATTAAGTCCCACTTATAATTTGAAACACGTATTTTATTATATAATACATATATTTTACCCGTCATGGTATTGTTTGGAGTAATGCGTCTCAGGGTAGACTGGAAGTCTTACATAAAATTCAAAACCGAGCAGCGCGAAGTATCCTAGACGCGAACTTCGATGCCAGATCGGCAGACTTGTTAAACACTCTTAATTGGATCACAGTCTATCAACACTAGGATAGTGACATACAAAATCATTAATGAAAAATGCCCGCTTTATTTTAAAAATTATTTTTCTACGAAATCACTTATTTCCTCAACAAACCTCTGCCTTCGCTCGCAAACCAATTGAAATCCTTATTTACCTAAGTGTAAACTGGAAGCAATGAAACGAGCCTTCTAATATACAGCAAGACGTCTACTTGGGAACTCTCTGCCCCAAACAACTAAATCATCTTCATCACTAGTGTCTTTTTATAATTTTATTTTTTACAATATTTGTATGTGTATGTTTTTGTGTGTGTATTTTATATCTTTATAATTTTTGTACGTGTAGTTTAAGGAGGATACCAGAGACAATTTGCCTCTGGTAAACTGGTTCTCCTGTCAAATAAAGTTATTAATATTCTAAATCCATAAGAATTGTTTTATTACATGTACTGTAGATCTAAAGCCTTTATCGAATGTCATTTAAAGAACATAAAATTTTAAACTTGGCCAACAATACCTGCTGCCATAAATAACATAAAAAAATAAATACATATCCAAAAATCTTAGTAATTATCCATAAAGATGCATTTAAATATTGAATAACGCTTTATACATTGATTAAGCGTTTTTCAATAATTACTTAGTTTGTGAGTTTTCCATATTTTAAGGGATTCTGTTACTTTATGACACCGGTTAAGTTCATTGATAAATATAGACTCATATTTACCAGTGTTGAAAACTAAAATTTTATGTTCATGCTAAGTCGCAGTATACCTTTAAGATCGTAAATAAAGCCTCTCTCTTACTGCCAACGGAGGATGTACGCTGTTTCGTGTCCTCGTCATGGACATATTCACCTCACCAACTCTTTATCTGCTAAAACTAGAGTTTGTGAAACATTCCTATTGTGTGCATGTATCTCAAGCCAATTAGATCACAGCACGGCTGTGCATGATCATTGTTGATTTTTTTTTTTGTCGTTGCTTCTTAAAAATGATGAATCCTTATTTTAAATTTTGAAATATATTTGTTATGCTTTTGTTTTATATCTTACCTTTTTTTAAATGTTTTTATACTACCCTTTAGTATATAAATTACTGTCATATTGTTTTTAATCAATTGTTTTTTATACATCTAACCAGTGATATATCTTTGTGTCATATTATGTTAATCAATTATTGTTTGTTATATATCTTATTGGCGATATATATTTCAGTGATATTGTTTTTGTATTGCTTTGTGTTTTTTTCTTGTGATACTATTGTAGTTATATTTTTTGTACAGATTTGGCTATTTCCTGTATACATGAAGTTTCATTTCCTTTTCATGCATTGACGTATTGTCATCATGCAGCATGGAAAGAGGTCCATAGTTATCAATTAACAGTAAATAATAGTCCTGGTTATCAATGTCGAGTTACATAAGTATCAGAGCTTTGTGTTACC
Organism: Nipponacmea schrenckii; assembly: GCA_030562195.1. Classification (NCBI taxonomy): domain Eukaryota; kingdom Metazoa; phylum Mollusca; class Gastropoda; family Lottiidae; genus Nipponacmea; species Nipponacmea schrenckii. Next base: position 4,563,748 of record CM060203.1, on the reverse strand, counting down.
CAATAAACATATATAGACTTTCTATTAACACACTGTCAAGAACCACATAAACCAACAAAAAAAACCCACAAATATATATTACTTGTTTATTGTACAACAAAACACCGGCATGTTTTTAACAACTAAAATTATGTTGATACCACTTTTGGTAAATTGAGATGAAGTAACATTTACAAAAAGAAGTTCCCTAGTAGGTTTAACCAAAATATCATTGTGACATGTTTTTACAGTGTCAATAGACGAGGTTTGATAAAATTATCTAGTAGTGAAAAAGACACAGAAGAATATGTGACATCTAGAAATGATCTGAGAAGACAATTTTTGTTTCTTCTCAATAATCTTTCACTGAACATCACACTGTCTATTTTCATATCCATTACCATAGCAATGTAATATTTCTTTGGTCTGCTCTGTATATACATAATGATTATTTTTCCAGTACAGGAACAGTTATCACAGAAGGTAAATATTTTTTTGACAGAGTAATACCCTGTTAACAGTCTAAATCTTACTATTTTCTGGCCTACGGAAAGTGTTGAAGCAAAACAATTGGGAAAAGGAAAATATATTTTTTAAAACAAAACAAACACCTGCATATTGCTCCACATTTTGGAATTTTTAGCTGTTGACTGTTAATCTAACCATTCATAGTCAATAAACTAGTTTCTATCAAAAAATACTAGTTTCTTGTAGTAAATTAGGATATTAGCTAATAAACACAAATGATCATAGAGGATTGAAATAAAAGGGACTTTGTCCTGTTGAAAACTTAAAGATTAAAAATATTCATCAAAACCCATGACTTTATATTAGACATTTCTAAAGCTTGTCTTTATGCCAACTCCAATTTTTACACACTTGGTTAAAATTATGATTCAGCCATTGTTGTTCCAGTACATTATATCTTTCTTTACTTAAATACAATGGTTTACCACGCCTGAAATTGTAACCAAAATATATTCATGAGTGGGAGAAGCAATGACAGACTTAGACCAGGCTTTCAAAATTCATTTATTCTACTGTTGCCCATATTTTCCGAACTGCTGAATTTAAAAAGCTTTCAGACCCCTAATAATTATGAAATTGTGTACTAATTATTGCTAATCGATAAAAATATGCACGAAAGCCCTTACCTTAAGTCTTTATCTTCTTCACCGTGATCATCTAGATAGACTGACCCCCAAATAGTAGCTCTAGCTCCTCGTATAACTACTATTATACTAGAATTTACTAATAAAAATATACCAGTACTACCACCACAGGACACTGAATGCTGTAATCATAAATATTCTGATTCCGGTATTGTTACTTACAACAAATACAAAGCAAGCCACTTAACATCATTCTGATTAGTAAATGAACTTTCTAAAGTAATGGTATACTGACCAACAAATTAACACTTTATAGTTTAGGTAATTAGACAGCTTTTGATATAAGAGACCATTAACCTGAAGAGCAAATTTGGAACCCACCACCCTAAAAGGCCTTAACCGTTAGTTTTCACTTTTCACAAGGGACTTTTTTTTCACAAGCCCTGTAGAGTCTATGTAGAGGATATCTATTTTGCCAAAAATGGTTGTTAAGGACAAATTTTTTATGAAAACAAACCTATTTGATAATATAGGCCTACTGTTATACACATTGTTCATTAAACTAACACCAAATAAGGTGAACAGTTAAAATCTTGAATGAACAGAAAATTGTGTATAGATTACCTGAGTACATTCTCCAGTAGAGTTTTGTTTACAACAATCTTCTCGGAAACAAATTAAATCTCCACACACCAAGCACAATGTAGGGTCTTTTGGAGTTCTATTACATTCACCACATGTTTTACTACGATAATGTTGAAATATCTGGTAATATTCTTTAGGTAGAGGTATTAATTTGGGCCGGTACCAAACTTGATTAACCATCAACAGCGACTGGAATGTAATTGATACTGTGATCAGTGGCCGTGTTATTATTGATTGAAGATAGAAATAACTAAAACCTCTTGAAATAAAAGGTAGAAAGACTGATTGAGTTTTCTATGTATAGGACTGAGACTGCAGAATAAATGCTAGAAAGGAATTATATGATTTCACCGAAATGATGAATATCAGAAATAGCTGAATTACGGAACTACAAATTATGAAAACTAAATACTCACTCTGGCTACGGCAGGACTTGTGTTTACAAAATCAGTAAAATGGACACACCAAGCTCGTGTTAATTGTAATGGTTCGTTTGTTGCCCATCTAACCAAACTAGAGATTGTTACATCTTTAGAAGGGGGACTATCAGCTTTAACAAGGTTTAATAATTTACATAAATATATATACTCTGCTTCATTCTACAACAAAAATATTACAGGAGAGTTAGTATCTGCTTTCTAACCTTTTACGTTTTAATATTATGAAGATCATGGTCCCAAGAACATTTATATAAAATTAGTGAAAGTCAATTAAACTTGACTTGTTGTTAGAGATGTATGAATAACCACTTCCACAAGATAGACAAGAATCAGTTGATACATTGACACAAGATAGTCAAGAATCAGCTGAGAAACTGACACAAGATAGTCAAGATTAGTCAAGAATCAATTAAGACACTGCCACAAGATAGTCAAGTTGAGAGACCACAACCTGGCCATTGTTATACCTCTTGAATAGCCTACCTGATTTTCAGGATATATTGTTTTAAATAAATGATGTTTTAGTATCACAGCCATTCTGAGAAAAGGTAAAATATGTTCTTGTAAACTCATTTCTACACTTTGTGGAGACCAAACACTCTGACAAATCTACAATCATAATAAAATATAATCCTATTTACGTTAGTGAAGATAAAATACCCTATGCATTTCTAGATCAACAGGAAAAACAAAAATTAAAACTCAATGTTTTTGAGGCTTTTAAAGGCCAGATAACTCACTTTGAGTCCCTAGAAAAGGATGAAGAATTAAGATGAGGTCATGTGACATGACATACATGCAGACATAGCTATTTAGCAGACCTCCAGTAAGATGAATATGTAATTACTTACAGCTGGGAAACTTTGGTCTGTCTCCTCTTGTTCAAATAACCTACTACAGTTAATTCTTGTAATAAGATGACTTAACATCCCTTCTAGTGAGTCCAGTGTAGCCTGAAAAATAATAAAATCAGATGACTAATAGATACAACAAAATATTGAGTTAATGACTTAAGTTTGAACATTTTTAAATATAAAGACGACCAGATGGTTTGTTACAAAATTAAATGTTTTCTTTTACATGTTGTGTCCAATAAACTTACATGTCTTCCTTTCTTTCTCCAGGCTTCTCTCTCTTCAAACCCAAACTTACAGATAACCACAGTTAAAGCTTGTATGTATAATGCATTATATAACATTTGTAGGACAAAACCAAAATGTTCTAGAATATACAAATAGTAAACACTTTCATTAGTAAGCTAACATTGATTTATAGCCTTTATGCTACAGTGAAACTTGTCACGATAGAATTGATCCGCCTAGACAAGGCTAATGGAGACATGCAGTTTTCAATGATACAATATTTGCTATGGCAATCAAATTGGCCTAGCCTTTTCATTGTTATACTGTAATGAGAAATTAAATATGTAGGCAGTTTGAATTCCAGCTATACCTTCACATTGTATAGATTCTGGACTTAGTAAAGATCTCTTGGTTTAAATTTATAGCAAGACATTTTTATGATAGTCTCTCTGACCTACATCCTTGGTGTTAGAGTAGCACATTGAACCACTAAGTGATAAAACCTGTGTCAAGCTTGCTAAATCAAACAACCACCGATAAATTTGTCTCTTTCAGTATTAAATATAAGACTATTTCTACCTTCTTTGATGGTAAAAGGAAGAGTTAAAACAAATTGTATTAGCAAAGCAGTCATATCTTTCAACAATAATGGGACATCTTTCTGGTACAGTGACAAACTGGAAATATAAAAAATCAAGAATCAAAGTTGAGTTTACTAATAAACATAATTTTAATTTTTTTTTATCAAAGAAGCTTTATTTTATAATTATCAAACCCTTTGGGCCTTGAATGAGATGATTAATTTTAATCTAAGAAACTTAAAGTTAAGACAACATTAATTTGAAGATTGGTAACGACATAAGTTGTCAAAAAGAGTAAAAAAATGATGAATCTGACCTTAAATCATCTGAATTATTACATGAAATACCAGTTATATGACTCCACAAGGGGGTATAGGGAGTAGGTGACAATGTTAAAATTTTACTGTGTAAACTCAATACATGTAATAAAGGCACTGAAAGAAATCAAGACAAGCTCTATATGTTAATCTAAACACTTGGTCTTGAAAAAAAAATTTCTGATAACAGAACTCTTACTGAGACTCCACCTCTTCTACAAAAACAGACAATTAAATTTGAATAAGCTGCCAGCAAGTACGATTCAACTTTACAATTTATCTTTCAAGCAAGCAACGGATCCCTTTCAATATTTCATGATAGCTTTAAGCTCAATGTATAGTTACATAATAACTTACAAAATGAAGATTTTTTAGCGATATTTAACTGTGATATTTGTTTCAAGTTTCCACCAAGTTGTATCAATTCTAACTCCAAATTACTCCTATAAAAATTGTCAAATTAAAACAATTTGATATTTGAGACAGATTAAACAAAATGTTAACTCTTATTTTCATTCTTTCTATTTCTATCCCAGTTCATGTTAGCTTAAAAACATTATGTAGAAAAACACCTGGTTTTACTCACTGACTGGGTATATCAATATAATTTTTAATTGTTAGTATAGCTAATAATACTACAAATTACACTGAAATATTTAAATATCTATAGCTCTCTCAGAGGGATAACGAACTCAATCATACCTGACAAAAGGAATAATTGCAATATTGTAAAAAAAGGTAAAAATAAATGAAAAAATGTTTTACCTTGCCACAGAACAAACAAAGAGTAAATAAACACATTCTGAGCTAGTATAAGAATAGGTTCGGAACTTGGCGTAGGTTGTATGTAATAAATCCTCCATTACACTTCCCATTGCTTTAGTTAACAATTCAGATCCCTGAAACACAAACACGCCAAATTAGGTTAAACCTTGCTGTATACATTACATATAACTTGATCACAGGATGTCCTTATCTATTAGACTTTATTCATACCCATGTATTAAATAAAGAGTTATTATTAACCTAACAATAAGTTAGAAATCCATCTCATCAGTATAACATAATTCCTTTAAATAAAAAAAACTAATATATAAAACTTACTGGAGTAATGGGTCTTGTTACCATCATTTCAGCTATATCTATTACCATTTGTCTAGGATCTTCTGATATAGGTTTAACTAGTGACTGTTTATTTTCTTCTGGTACTATTGGTATGACAGAATTACTCAGTTGTCGACACAATGGACAATAATATTCTCCATCTTTTACTGATGAAAATATGGAACTTTCCTGCGACTAAAATAGAGTACTTAGATATAATACATTAAAATGTATGTACTTCTGAGTCATTGCGTTACCAAAATTCTGAGTTTAGCAAGAAAAAGTTGTCAATTTGTGAATATTAAGTTAATTACTTAATTAAATATTTACCTTTAAAGATTTGACATAAGAATGATGACAATCTAGATGTAAATAATGACCACAAGACTGAACTATAACACCTCCTTCCCACCCTATATTTACAGACATTTGACAGGATCTCTGCAAGAAAAATGTTACCCTATAATTTCAACCCCAAGGCAAATACCTGGTTCAGACTATAGGGGTTTCTAAAAACAGGTGTTTCTATTGACAATTTTGGGTACCAAAGGGGCAGACAAGCTGACAATAATCAAAGGTCATCACTAAACAGTACAAATTAAACAATGGGATTATCTACCATGGCACATTGTATGTTGTTACCTGTCTTCATTAGCTCATTTAAGAAAAGATATACATAGTGTATATATATATAAGTCAATAAAGATGTACAAACCTCATCAAAGTTTTTAATAAGTTCTTCTAGTTGTCTACGTTGAACCATTCCTCTATTAGAATAACGAGGGTATCTCTTCTCTAGCAAGTTAACTGATTCTTTAACTTCTACTTTAGGACAATGTGCTAAGACTAAAAATAAACAGTTATTATAACATTACTTTTTACATTAGACTTATACACATTCATATGGCATTAATATCATTATAAATGCCATTGCCTTATCATTAAAAAATTGAAAGTAGTGATTTGGTCATTGGTGTTGTAATTTATAGAATAATTCATTTTATTCAAAGCTTAAAAGGCCATAAATCTCATGTTCTATTTATTCAATATGATGACATCCTATCACTTTCAAACTAATCTCCACTTTAATTGGTCATCCTTGTGAACACCTGATGTAGTTGTGCCATTTAGTATATCAACTCATCATTCTAATAATACTATCTCCATAACATACCACTAGTAGCTTGATTAAAGACAACTAAACCAACAGGTCGTTCAGCTGTTGATGGGGTTGATTGATAACATATAACACAATCAAATCCTTCATCTTCTGGTACTTCCATACCTTCATCTTTATTACCACCATCTACTTCATCTAAATTACACAATGCAGTAGAACAATATCATCTCTCATTTCAATCCAAGCGTATATACAGAAAATTTAAGTATTTAGGCTTTTATTTCAGGTATTTGAATCAAGAAACAGGTATGATAATAGAACCAATGAAATCTGTATATATTTTGATTTTGCCCATGACCAAACATTTATATATTTTATATATCAATATTGTATCTGTTACTTTTTTTTAAACTTAAGGACAATTAATGCTCTCCATGCTATTTTAACAGTTTGTGTTTTATAAGAACATGAGAAAACCCAGCTGGCCTAACCTTCATCATCCATAGCTTGTTCCATAAAAGCCTTCTGTTTGGATGCAAAGTTTGCCAACAGTTTGCGCTGCTTTTCCATCGCTTTTCTTCTTCTGAAAGAACAATGAGCCAAAAGTGTAGGAGTCATATACAACACTTTATTGTTCATAGATTTATTCCAGTGGAACACGTCCACACATCATGGTGGCCACACATGAAGTAACGCTACAACAATCCTGCACGCCAAGCATGCACATGCAGGTTACTAAATATTCATGACATACTTAATATTTATATTACATCACATGCTCATAACAAACAGTGCTAATTAATATTCCATAAGCAAACACTGTTACAGTAGGCAATTGAACATTAGGTTCTAACTATGGATGGACAAGATGAGAATAAAGAAATCAAAACATATTTTTAAGTCTTGCTTTTCCTTTGAACCAACTTACCTTTCTTCTTTTGATTTTTCACTGTCGTCTGCTTTGCTATGACTTTGTGATTCTTTTACATCTTCAGGAAGACAGCTAGAGTAAGCCTGATTCACAAAGAAACTACATTCACTGTTAGTGCTAGCAATCCTGTCCAACAGACGTGCCACAAAGTGTGGTCCATCACCTATGTCTGATGTGACAGGCTCACGATTTTGGACTGCGATGGGTTTGTAAGAGCCTGGTTTGCTGGAAAGTTTGTTATGGAGTTTCATTAACAATGTCACCATGCTTTCTTTAATAACACAGACTGCTGACTTGATATGGTTAGTAGTACATACTCCTCGACTCTGGTACTTAGGCCGAGCTCCTCCTGAGTGGGTTTGAGTTTGAGTGGAGGTCATGTTCCCAGATATACCAGCTCCTGGGCTAGATATCATTGTTATGGTTGGTTTCTGACCAATCTGAGAGGATGTCATTGGTCCTGTGGAATCTGGAAGAAAAACAACCATGGACTGTTTCATTTTAAAGCCAAAGTATATGTCAAGTTATGTTTTTTGTTCAGTCTAAAACTTAACAATTAAAAATAAGCATACTTGCTAATGCACCCTGTTGATTTTGTTACTTACATATTATTGTGGTCTTAAAATATGTTGAAAGTTGTCTCCCTTGAAGTCAGTTTCGATGGCCTGTGCAAAGATGTTTTTAATTAATTACCTTCTTTATCTGAATTGACTGAAGTTCAGAAGATCACATGAAAACACAATAGGATCAAACCTACCTACAACTGCTATGGAAGCAATTTGGAACATTTCTTCTAGATTATTCGAATCCATATCGGTATCCACAGTATAAGTGTCCTCTGTTTCCATTGGATACGCCCCTTGAGGAACTTCCGTGGGGGTAAAAATACAGATCTCGTTGATTAACTCATTGACATTGTGTCTAATGTCAGAATTAGAGAACCATTCAGTAAACTCACAATCTCCAACAGTACCAGCACTGGCCTTCATCTACAATATAGTAAGATACAGAATGAATGATGGAATGGAAAAATGATTTGGAATGGTATGGTACAGAATGGAATGGAAAGAATAGTATTCACATTCTGTGTGGAGTTTAGCGGTATATAAATATACACATTATCATTATTTTATTTTATTGAATGGTATGGGATGGAATGATTTTGTTAGGAATGGAATGGAATGGAATGGCATTGAAATGAATGAATTCCTATTGTCTTAGTAAAAGGCAAAAGGTCAAAAATGTATTAGATATAAATATTCTGCCTATCCACAAGAGAGAAGATGTAAGTTTACTAACCTTTTTGACTGTAGCTTTTCGTGGTGTGTAATGAAAGGCTAGGTAAGAGTAGATGTATACAGTAATATAGAATACTATCTGGTATCCAGTTCTTAGTATTTACTGCCTTTAAAAAATACATGTAAAGATAAAAAAAACAGTTTAAATGGGATATGTGAAAAAAAATTTACAAAATGATCTTAAAAAACTTTACCATATGCCAGAACTAATGTTACTGACAATATATCAGGGGCTGATGAGGTTCTATTCACAAGTTTTTAATACTTTACAATAAGAACTTTATCTTACCTTATATAAAACTGTAAAGAGAAAAGCATGCATGGTTTTAGAATTCAGGATTTTGTATAATCCTTTATAAGCATGATGAACTTCACCAGGGACTCTGAATGGAGGCCACGGCACTGTTTTCTTCTTATAATCATGATGCTTTTTAATACTGAAAGAACAAGGACAGGGTCAGCATTATAGTCATCAATGGCCTTTAAAACAGGTCTTAAATATTATTCTGCTCAAACAGGTAATTTCTTCTATTCATCTGAATTCTTCTTTACTGAATCAATGACTTACTATTGGGTATATCTATCTAAAGAAACTTGTAGATCTTCTTTATGTATAGCTCTCTGAGTAACTTTTACAGGGTCATATTCTTTTTCCCACAGAAAACCTTTAGGTACATAAGTTCCTTGCTGCATTCCACCAACAACCTCAAAATTAGGAGCCTTGAAGTCGGCAATCTGTAGCAGAGAAGAATTTCAGAATTTTTAGTAGATAAGTCATTTGCCAAATGACCAGAATGTCCACTTCAGCCTGTGTTGGTAAAAGGAAGACCTTGCATTTTAAAAGAAAGAAAAAAAAGAAAGAAACAAGGATAACAACTGAGGTTCACAAGTCAGCTCTACCAGCTGGTCCTTGGCCAAAAACCTCTTGGGTTTGATCTTTCCCAGATTATCTGTACCCATTTACAGTTGGGTGGACTGGAATTATGAGTGAAGATGACTTATTCAAGGTCATCAGACTATCACAGACCGATCGAGATTAGAACTCACGTCCAACATTCTCAACGTATCCAAGCAAATGATTTTATGACATAAAGAACCAACTCACTAACCGCTGTACTATATTTCAATATGTATACCAACCTCCTTTAAAGTTGGATCAAAGAGTTCCTTGGTTCTTCCAGGATTGCCTGTTTTTTCTGGCATGACCTTTAACAACTGACTGTGTTGTTGGTCATTGATACATAATAATGTTACCATTTCTTTTCTGAGTAATTCTTCCTCGGACATTCCTAGAAATGTAAACGATACAAGTCTTATGACTGTGATGGCAGTATTACTGGCACTGCAGAGCCTGCTAAACTTTCTTGAACACCTGTATCCACCTAATGATTAACCTTTATGTATATCAAGAATTAAACTACACCTACCTCAATCGTCATGGGTAACAGAAAATTACTGACTTACTGTTAGAAGGCGAGAAAGCCAATGAGATCAGTCAAATTCTCAATGAAATGTAGTTTTAGAACACCCAGAAATCTATACTTACCTAAATATGTGCGGGTGCTAACAAGTGAAGTAAAAAAGGCTAAAACACTCTCAACCATGTTGATTTCTTGTTCATCACTTAAGGATATAGAATTATAGCTAGGTGTTGGTGAGAACGACAGCCAATCATATACATTGTACCTAAATGAATAAGAATGACAGGCAATCAAATACATTATATCTAAATACACATATGAAAAATCAAATAAGTTACAGAATAGCTGTTATAACTTTTGAAAAGAATATTTCATGTTCTTTACCATGGCAAGGAGGATAACTCTTTTCAAATTACACCTGGCAGAAGAGTAGGACGTAAAACTCCATTCATTTCATTTCATTTTCAAATTACACCTGGTTTAAGATCAAATTGATTCAAACACTCAGTTATCATTATAAATTCTTAAACGTACCTTTTTAAAACAAAACTAACAAAATAATCTGGATCAAGTTTGGAAGCACAAACCTACAACAATATAACATGACAATAAGAGAAACGATTCAATGTCAGATAAGATCCAGAACTGGTGTAACAACAGATTTATTTCTTATTCAAACTACAAACTATAAAAGTAATCCACCTAGAGCATATCACACATTCCCATCCTTCTCTATCATGCTTGCATACAATCAGGAAGGAGTTTACTGAATTTCTCTACAGCTTCACCATTACACCTCTAAATATCTTCCTTCTCTTCCAGGCTTTCACTATTAAAATTAAGACAGAGCTTTTACCTGTATGAGATGTATGTCTAGATCTGATAAAGAATAACAGAAGTTAGACTGGACATAGGTCATGGCTTGACCTCTGATCTGGACACCATTCCTCACCCACAAACCAGCATGTACCTGTGACAGGCACACCTACAGAGAAAATATAACAAAAGGTGAGGGAAATATCTTGGAGAACAATCTTTAATATATGTAGTGAGTACACAGTAAGGAAGACTTGCATCATTATGCAATTTATACTATTACCTTGTTAAAATTGTTTTTGGGAGCCCCGGTGGTTCACTTAAATCAGGGTCCAGGATTCAATCCTAGCTGAGATTGGTTTTAAGCAGGTTTGCGGGACTGACATGAAAGACCCAGCAAAAAAGAGTAGGCTTATGCTGATGCCCTGGCAAAAATCCTGCCCGACAGAACAGAACACATTTTTATTTGTTGAAATTATGACTGCACATTAACACTAGATCTGTAGCTGGTTGGTACTAAAATATTTTCTATTACCTGTATTTGAAGAACATGTATTAAAATTTTTTTTAAAGAATCTTCATCAGGTATAATGGTGGTTAGTTCTATACCTTGATTCTGTACAGCCTGCATCATAAACACAGCCAGGTACCGGTGTAACGGTAGGTGAAAACTCAGCTGGTTGGGGTTCGGCTGAAAAATTTCAGAAATAAGTAAATGCTGCTGACAATGTTTTCCATCAAAAATTATGTATATTGAGTGTTAATGTGTGACTAAGTGTAAGTCAGTAAGTGTTCATCACCGAGTTAGTGCTTGAGTGATTGAGTAAGTGCTTGAGTGAGTTCTTAAGTGAGTGCTTAAGTGAGTAAGTGCTTGAGTAAGTGCTTGAGTGGAAATATCAATAAAGTGACAGAATGCAACAGCAGGAGATCTTTACCTTAGAACTCTCTTTACAGTTAATAGCATCAAACCAATCTTGTAGAGCTGTCTGACAAGCTGCAATCATACGTAGGCTTAGACTGGATGTTTCCTACAATATAATTAAACTAACATAGAAACATTTCCTTGCCCATGCAAATTGAATACCTCTTCAGAAATTTTACAGAAAAGACCCAGTTGTAAACAATGATCAGTTGAAGGCTATTCATGCTCTAATCACTAGAAATGTGTACCACAGTACTAATGTTGTGGAAATCTATTATCATTTTGAAAATACAGAATTCTCTGCAGGTCTTTGAGATACCTACAGGAGTTTTACAATGGGACAATATAGACCACATAGGAAGAGCAGATAACTCTAATTCAGCAGTAAAAGCTGCATAATAACTGTCTGGTTCAAATTCTACATGTTGAAACAGTTCTCTCTGATTCAGATTCATTCCTGAAAAAGAAAAACCCAAATAGTTTCACTATGAATTTCTGTTTGTTTTCATTTCAGAATTAAAAATGTACCATTACGAGAGATTAGAAGCAATAAATACGGGATTAAAATGGATTTTATTATAAAAATAAATAGTAGAAATGTAAGTTGCAGTGGAACATTGTTTATTATAAAAAAATCTATGAATGGTGACTTACGCATTGACAACTATTTCCCGATATCAGTGTCTGTGAAATGCCAACTTAAAGTCGTATTTTTGCCGCGAAAAGGGGTGCGCACTATTCATGGGTAAATGAATTTTCCCCGATTTCGCAAAGGCATGGAAGGGGTGCGCATTATACATGCCTGCGCACTATATTCAGAATTATACGGTAATTTATTTACCACAGCTAAAATTATTATTGTATGGGTAAAGCTAGCAAGACTATTTGATCTTAAATTTCTTAATTTAACAAAACGTTGCAAACATGTATTTGGCTAATAAGCCTGCAATCAAATATGTTACATCTTCCAATATAAGTACTGCCTCTGATCTCACTACAGTAGAACCTTCATTCAGAGACCCCTCAAGGGAATGTTCAAAAACGGTCGCTGAATGAAGGTGGCCTCTTAGGAGAGGAACTGCAAGACCATTTCGTTTTGACATTTTGGAAATCATAGTATCTTAGTTTTACTCATACACATGTAGTTTCTAACGCTTTTGCATGCTATATCCTATCTACCGACGGGGTGCCATATTTTGTCGTATTTTATTTTCTTTTAGATACCAAAATTTCCACAGTAACTATCGTTTTCAAAGTCAAAATTGTCAAACGTAAATCAATCAGTTATCATTCTTTACTTCCTTTTTAATTGCCCGGTAACACGCATTATTCCATTTTCACCTGATTAATATGATTTTATAACAACATCGGGTACAGTCTACTTTCACTTTCTGATCAAATTTACGAAATTTTAAAGCCTTTACAGTGCTTTATAATAATTGTCAATACGATGAAATCTATCAATATTAATCAGCAACAAGCTATAAAATTAATCTGTCAAAGATTATCTAATTACTGATTAGCGATTATCTCATTGAATCTCACCGACGCGTGAATGTGATCTTTGTAAAGGGAGATAATCAGAAGTGTAATGGTCGCTTAATTGAGTTATTTTGATCAATTGGGAGTGTAAATACATGGTCGCTGGTCGTGTAATGAAGGTGGCTGCTTATTACATTGAAAACTCGTAGGGGGGACTTTATTGTGGTCGCTTATTGAAGGTGGGCTCTTAGTAAAGGTGGTCGGGTGAGCAGGATATACTGTATATAGGAAAAGGTTCTATAAGTGGTATGATTAATTTTCTTACCCTGTAGATACACTATCATGTCAATCCACAGTGTAACAAGTTCTTCATCTTGTAGAAATTTTAATGCTATAGAACGATGTGATAGCAAGTTATTAAAATCAGTCATGATGGACCAATAACAGTGATCTTTCATTATATCATGACTACAGTCTACTACAGTATGGAAATTCTGTTCTGGTGTCATATCTACAATTAAACAAATTAGATAACATTGGTATAGTGTAGGTCTACTTTCTTGACAAAAAAGCGTGGCTCAGAAAATGTTTCCAGGTGTCTTGTTAGTGAAGCATCTTGTTTATTTAGGACAATAATTGAAAACCTCCAGTGCACATTAAGAATTCTTTGGTGGCTTAAAACTTGCAATCTTTGAACAGCGTCCCTCAATGCACACTGACACTATGTAGACCTCTACAAAAAGCTTTATAAGGAGCAGAAAGAAGATTTTCTTCTGTACTCTTATCTTCTCTAGCATTGACAATAAGTGTGTAAAGATTTAAAAATTTAAAAAATACAATAAAAATCCCACCAACCTTCCATAGTACTGCTGATAGTAACATTCTCTAACATGTGGGTCAAACTTAAAACCATAATATACAATAAGTTATAATCTTCACACATCTTGTATGCCAGAATTTCATTACTAAATAACTGTACACTGATATGTACAACTCGATTAGCGACCTTGACCCTTTCCCTAGATTCTGACAGTAGCAAGGACATTCTACTGTAATGTTTCACATAACCTTTAGCAAAGGCAACCTAAACAAATAGAAATTAAATATGAAATTGATCTATAAGTTGGGATAAATCTGGCATAATTTCATGATATCTTAATCCTCAAAGGCTGATAAGATTTCATTTATTCTGAATCGAAAAAAAATCACTGAGAATAGATATGATAATCACAATTTTTCTAACACAGTATATAATTTAAGAGTCAAGAAAATGAAACTTGGCAAAAATTACCATTCTTATTAAGTGATTTAAATATAGTGATAAAAGAGAAAAGCATATTACATTCATAAGTAAATAATTCTTAATTTAGTCTCTAGCATTAATAATTATATTTACCTTATACTCATCTTCTGGTAGCATTTTTAATAACAATGTATTAATATTAGTTGGGAAATAATAACGGACACTCCAAAATATTAATTCATCCAATAAGCTTTCATGACTTAATCTCTGACTTAACCCAATTTTACCTATAATGGAATTATATAGCTTTAAAGTCATTATACTGGACATAATATTTTGGATAAGGTTTGTAAGATGTTGTTACCATGAATGATTCCTCAAGTTATAAGTTTGAAACAGGTATATAAATGGTTATCAACTTGATAAACTCGACAGTTTCATGACATTGGGTTAATAAATGCCAGAAATATTATATCCATATATCTTGTGCTTCTATTTCTATGTCTTATAAACTGTATTCAAATATCATTTTGAATAAAATATATAAAGTATATAATATTCCATAAAAGGAAATTCAGATATTCTACAGTAAAAATTGTACTACAAACACTTTTTTGGTAAGAAATTTTTTTTTATTTTGTTAAAAAGAACATAAAACATATACACCCTCTGACTATTCTTTAGTAACTTTGATAAAAGTACAAAGTAACAAAATATATTCCCCACCCTTTCAGGTTCTGCACAGAAGAGAAATCTGGTAAGAAATGCTGTAACTTACCATGGTACCTATTAAAACTATCAGGATAAAGAGTCATGTTGATCATAGATTGATAAGACTTCTGATTCTGTACAAAATATCTATTACTTTCATCTTCTTTTTCAACAACTGAAACAATACAAGGGGTGTCTAAAATTGATGGAAAATTTCCTCCCAATATCAGATAATAAGTGTCCTCATTGGGCAAATAAAAAGGAAAAATTAATTTTTTTATCTCAATCTATATTAACCATAAAAGGCATTTAAATCACCTTGGTTATTTCATTCTTATGTGTGCATACATAATATGAGGGAATTTTTGGGGGGGAATTGCCAACTATTGAGGGATCTTTTATGTCCAAAGCCTGATGCACACAGGGTCTCAGTCTTATGTCATATCTCAAAAACAACTTATATCACTTACACTTACACAGATAACACACTTACACAGATAACACACTTACACAGATAACATGCTTACACAGACAGATAACACACTTACACAGATAACACACTTACACAGATAACAGACTCTGTTTTCTGGCCACATAGTAGTAAATATAACATTACATGTAATAAAGAATGACTTCAATACAGATCAGGTAAATGAGGAAAATAATTATTCTATGGAATCAAAAAACACAAAGAAAAGCCACATACCATTAGTCATTTTTTCATATATTTGTGGATTGGTTAAAGATTTGGCAATAACCTTTCTCATGGCTGCTCCCATATCAGCTAATAAATGTAAGAAATCTATAAACTTTTCACATTCCACCATGGCTAGATAGGGTGCAGTGTAACTTGGTGAATCTGGCAAAAAATTCGAAATTAACGTAGTTTAATTATGAATAAAAAAAAATTAACGCAGAAAAGAAAATATCAATATTTCAATGGTTTCTATGTTGATTATTTTCAGATCTTTCCATAATTTGATGATTTTATAATAGATGAGTAAATGAGTTACATTGGTAATCTTGAATCTCAAAAAGTTACTTATAATAAAAGTTTCATGAAAACTGCTTTTAAAAAGCAAACAACTGAACAAGGAGCTGGCATAAGTTGTAGGTATTCAGAAACACATTACTATCAGTACCTAAATAGAAAGACTTGATAACTTACGAGCTTGTGAGCTATCACGTAGATGATACAGTAACCTCATGATTAACCTTGGTATTATTATTTCAGCTGCAAACATCAGTTCAGCTGGTGGTGACAGGTTCTTAGTTTTCCTCGAGGGTCCGTGACGACAACAAAATCTTGAAAATAAATAAAGAAATTTGTAAGGCTCATACCTATATTACATTCAAATTAAAAAAAGGAAAAATTAAGACAAGCATGTGACTGGATAATCAAAAGAAGAATGATTTGAAGTTTTATGACATGTTCATAAGATGGTATCTTATTTCAAAGATTTAACTAAGTGCAACATCTTGCCAGATTTATCTTTATGAAACTCTTGAATTAATTAGTAACTCCAAAATTGTATTTTAGATCTATAAAAAATAGTATTAAGACAATTGAAGACAATTGTACATGGAAACCAAAACTGGCTGATGTAACGAAATCAGGACCTACCCCTTCTCATCCATAACACTGACATCTCCACAATCACATGCTCCTCCAGCATGGCTCCTAAACATATTATAATCATGACCCTCATGATTACCGCCTTGAAAACATTCAAAACATAGTGACATACAAGGTGATATACCACATGTACGACATCTATAGGCCACAAAATTAGATGTCCATACCAATCCACAAGTCACTGCATCATCATATTGACCAACTGAAAATAAGACATTCCTTCACATATATATTTATATAACAATTCTACTATTGATACATGGATTTGAATACAAAAAGACCTGCTTCTCTGTGTTAGATTGTAGACAACAGTTCAACCTATTATCAGTTGCCCAGTTCTTATTCAAGTTATTGTAACAGTCTAAGACCTGTTTATTCAAAATAGCGAAAGTTATGCTATACTGTTTAGTGTATACATATTTCAGTAAGCCCACTTTTATTCTATTTTCCATACAAGAAAACAATAAACATTAACAAACCAATTAACAAACCTACTGATAGGGGCAAATTTATCTTACTATTATATAGGCCTACCTGTCTTAGAAAATTCTTCAAATGTTGCCCCACCAGAAATGAGCCATTTACACCACTCAATTTTATCAGGATCATCAATCTTTTCTAATGGATTTAATATCGCATCAAGAAATTCATTCAATTTTTGAGGCGAATTGTTATTTCGAGAATATTCACCACGAAAATATGTTGCAACATTTCTTTTGCTTCTTTTTAGCAAGGCGTTTGGTGTTTCTGACGATGCCATTATGCTGTTTTGGAAATCACTTCAGAATCAATGGTCCATCATGATTTTATCGGTGTATTCAGGATGGTAAAAGTTTTTGACATTTTCTACACAAAAACAAAAACAAATTCCTAGACTACCCCAAAAATAACAAATCAGAGTTATTCCCCTTATAGGAATATTCTCTAATGTTTGAAAATCAAATTCCGTCTATGGCGGGAGATATGACAATTTTGCGGGAGAAGTATTTCGTATTGATTGAAAATGAATAACTAATCGCGAATATATTTATTAATGTGCCAAATTTGAAAATATTTTGGTTCATGATGGATAAAAGAAGAATTCAAGAGGTGTTAGGAATGATGACAAAAAATCTTGAATGCTCAATCTGGTAACTATATTGGAACTGTATTTTAATTATTTGAGTGATTGGATTTTGATGATGGTTTTTCAAACTCAGTTTTGACAACTATGATAATGAAAGTTATTTATTCAAAGATAATGGGAGGGGGTTATAGGTTAAGGACAGTCAGTAAATTAACTTTGGAATTATTCAGCATGTCTTCTTCTCACTGGATGGTACTTGCTACAGTAGTCAAAATCTGAAAGGGGCTATGCCTATGCCTACACTTTCTAGTTTCTGTTTATAACAGAATCCGTAACTTACTTGGACTATTGCTACAAGTTTTTGTCAAGTAGAGATACTTTACAGATTAAGTGATTGAGCATTTTAAAGTTCAAAGTGCATATAACAAAGACATTTTATCTCAAGGTTCAAGACTTAAATTAATGTGTAGTAGAATAAGGAACTGTATAGAGTAAACATGTTATTTCTTGTATTATATGATAAATATTTAAATAGCCTAAAAGTTCTGTTTGTTTTTTAGCCTAGAATTATTAAAAAGTCCAGTGTCCACAAAGTGCGATCATCAGTTTTGCAGGTATGTTGACTACATTAAATAAAAAAAATTAAAAACTTGACGTCCATTGGTTGAATTATTATAAATTACTCCATTAAAATTAACCTATGCTCTTGTGGACGACAAATGACCAGGGATTTAACTCTGTTGGAGTAGCCTAATGCATGATAACAACAGGCTTCCATCTAAACTGAAATTTTTTATTGCTATGATGGGGGGGGGGGGCTGATTTTTTAAAATACCAAGGAACATTGTGTGGAAGTATAAAATTTAAATGTGAAAAGGTTGTAAATGATCATGATATGAACTCTACTTCTCCTCTTTGTTCTGTACAGGTTTTGTATCATCCAGTTTCTAAACAAGAAGAGGTCAGTTCCCTGTCCATTGTGTAAAAAGCCTGTTACTGAAAGGTAAAGCATGAGCTGTCAAATGTACATAGATACTCAAAGCACACCGTTTCCTTATTCTTTGAAAATATCAAAACACAAAATGAAGATGCTGTCATGTTGTGTCCAAACTTAGGATGTGATGGAACAAATATCACATTAAGGTAGTTACTGTGAACAAATACATATAAAGTATTTCAAAGTAGGTCAATGGGTAACATTGAAATAATTACTAGTACCAGTATTATGAAATAAATTCATTATTGATCAAATCTGATATGATTAAATAAACAGATTAGGTGTATTTTAATCATTCCTGAAGGTGAAATTAAGCTTCACCTTCACGTTTCACCTATGTATTGCTAAAGTGACACTGTCTTGCCCATGTTATTGTACTTTTATGACTTTTTCGGTTTTAGGAGTTTACAAGAAAGAGAGGAACTTGGTAATATTGTACAGTATATAAGAGATTTAATAGCAGGCTATCAGGAAGATTCTGGAAATATCTGTAAGTATTTCAAATTTTAAATGAGAGCGAGATTTACATACTATTGTCATTTATACTGAAATTTGTAACATAGTCTCTTCTTGTGACCCAGGCCAGTGTTTGTATTGGAGAGAATCTTTTATAGCATCCTAATAAAAATAGAGACAGCTTGCCTACCCATCTATTTCTCTACAGAAATATTAAAACAGAATTGGAAACATGTTTTTCACTGTGTGATGTTCAGACAAATAGACAACTTAATCTTGAAAGGAATTGTTCTTGTTTTTCCAGTCACTCCCCCAAAGGGTCCATTACTCCAATGCTTTTCACCTCCAACTCCAGAACCTTTGAATATTTCCCGACCCCGTTCAAAAGCTAAATCATCTAAAACAAAAACAAGAAATCAGGTAAGTCTATTGAGCAGGTTTAACATCTACTTAGTGGAATACATAGCGTCACCTTTCTTTTTTAATTAAGGCTCTTTGTTTTGATTTGATAATGTTTTTACTGATGTTTGTGATGCAAGTGGGTCAGGTGGGTATAGTCATCTTATCCTGAATAAAGCCTGATATTAAATCCCTGTGTAGGCCGGTTTCCCTTTGTCTCTGAGAGCTGATTGGGAAAAAAAAGGTTAAATGGACCTGCTGTCATTGTTTTTTCTACTTATAAAAATGGAAAAATTGAAGTTGCTGTTTTGAAAACATTTCTTCATTTCATTACCTGTTCTCAAATTCCAACAATAAATTGTTGATTTGGGGAGATTTGAAGTATTTTTTTTTTTAGGTTTCAGGTAGAACCCGTAGTGATATTAGTCATGTCCCACCAGCAGAGTCAGGTATGTTTCTATGGGTTAAAATGTCAACAGACACAGTTTTCAAGAATAAAATTGAAAATAATTTTGTTTAACTCTGTAAGATTTTATGCAATGTAGGCTTCATTTTGTAGTTTTTTGTTTGATACTGAAAAAAGTATTTTTCTTATCTTTCAGACAATGATGATAGCAGTGATTTACCAAGGACAGTTAAAACTTCAACTAGAAGGTATTCAACTAGAACTGGAAGAATTCATTTCAGAATATGTATAAAGTATATTTTAAATAAGCACTATAAGCTTAATTTAAATCAAAATTGTACTATGTTTGAATACAGTTGCTTATCAATGATAAATTGGAGATATTTTAGAGGTTCAAAATTCTTTTCAAAGATGAAACGCCATGACAATTCTGTTCCTTTTTTTAGGAAATCCAACCTGTCAACTCAAACAAAACAGCAAAATGGTGTCCTACAGAATGACAAAGGTAATACTCCATCCACAGGTCTTCAATGTGATACTGCTAAAGAAGTTCCTAACTTATGTGCTAGTATTATTGAACCTTCTCAAAAATACCTTGATGATGGGTTGCACAGAAGATCAAGTTCTGATAAGACTAAGTTAACAGATTCAGCTTGTACTCGAATGTCAAAACCAATCAGTAGTGGTAGTACTGAAAGATTGTCTTTAATGCTCTGTAAGAAACAGACAAAAGTAACCACCAAGAATATTCAGCTGAGCCATCAAAAGAATTATGGGTTATCACTCCATGGTCTGGGGTCTTCTAATTTCAGTTCAAAAGAACCTTTAAATCATACCCAAGACATAAGTGATGCAACTGAACAAATTTCTCTTTCTTTCAACCATCAAAATTGTTCAGATCTTATTATTAATGATAAGAAACACTCTGAAACAGAAAAAAGGTCAGAAGTGACTGAGTCAGCCAGACTTGCCCCGGCTGCACAAACAAATATTAGGCAATCTAAAAGAAAGTCTTGTGAGATAACTGTATGTGATGAACTACTGAGTGTCCTAGAAGATGGATCATTAGGAGCAAATACTGTCAGTACTCAATCTAGTTTTCTTCATGTGACCAAAGATTCTCATGATAAGCATATCAAACCAAAACCAGTTAAGAATATGGTGCTTGCAAAATCTAATATGGATTCACCTGTAAATACTGATTTACAAGCAAAGTCATCAGTATTGTCAAAAGGAGCCGAAGAGCTTTTAGATCACTGTTCCATTTTAGAAGCGCACGATGATTTTGGCTCTAGAAATTATTCTGAAATGAAAAATTCCTCAATAGAGAGTAATGAATCATTATCAGGAATCAATAGGAAAACTGTAGGAAATTCTTTAAGCCCTGAAATTATTATACAGAATCCAGCTCAAACCAGAAAACCAATCTTGATTGAGAGTTGTCAGAAATCAAAACAAGAAAAAAATTTAGCAAAGGCTACACTCAGAAAAAAGAAAACCAGGAGAAGAAAGATGACCAGTGATACTGAAGAATATGAACCGTGCGTAGCCAATGATGATGAGGTCATCCCAGAAACCATCCAAACCGATTCACAGATCCGTCAAACCTCTCAAAATTCAAATATCAGCTATGATATCAAATTTTATGATGGCCCATCAAAAGATCCGAACTGCAAGAAATCATCTAGTTCAGTGAACCAGCAATCAACTCGGAGAATGTCTGATCGTGTCAAAAAAATCAAGAACAAGAAAGATATGGAGAGTCCAGAAACATCCTGTCTAACGCAAGAAGGGGTAAAAACTCCCAAATTGGTAACAAGAACCTATGGTAAGATTCGAAAAGGGAGCTTGGTCAAGAAAACTAAAGAAGATGAGTCTTGGAAAAAAATTGTACCTTCAGAAGAAGATGTTTTTCCACAAGAATCGGAGGGATGTGACAGTGATGGTCTATCTCATTGTGAAGATTCTAATGCCACATCTGTCAAATCTTACAGCTCAGCATTTGGATTTAATACCCATGACCTCGCTAAAGATAATGTTAATAACCTTCAGCCCAAAAGTCCAGCCAATCCCAAAGTGACTGATAAGTTATGTTCAAAAACATCTGTACCACCAAGGATGGCCAGTCCTAACAGAAAAGTAGCTGAAAAGTTATTTTCTAAGCGTTCTTCAACAAAACAATCTGTTCCACAGAGGATACCTAGAAGTACACTCAGCCAGAAAGGAAAACCATCTGCCAATAATAAGTCAGTGGTTCAAAATGATTCATCAACACCTCCCAGTGTCACAAGGAAATGCACTCCTGTATCTAGTAATGGTACACCTTTGAAATATGGACGTGGTAAACTTCTTCCAAGTCCTTTTGATGAATTCTTAGATACTTCTCTGTTGTCAACATCAGTAGACAAGTCATCTAGATACATTCCCAAAATGACCAGCAACAATAAGAAAGTTAAAGTCAAACTGGATGCTAAAGGTAAACTTCACATGAGCTTAGAAAGTAGAAAGTCTCCCAGAAGTAATAGGAGTGCCATTAAGCCAATCAACAGTAAAGTTGACATAAGCACCGCTAGAAGCAGTAAACCAGCTCCATCTATTATAATAATGGATCCATTTGAATTCAAAAGTAGTCAGACTCCCAAAGATAGGAAGAGAAAGCAAGTGAAACAAAGAAGACCTGCTAAGAAATCAAACCGCTTAGCTCAATTGGGAAAAAAAGCAGCCTTAGAAATCTATGAAGAGAACCTGAAGTCATCAAAGAGAATCAGCAAAGATCAAATCAATAGATGTGTGACTTTTGCAGAAACTCAACCAATTGTCATAGACATCACCCAAGATAGTACTCATTCAGATGAGTCTGTATTAATTGAAGATTCTACTTCCCAATATGATCATAACCATGTTGAACTAATCCATTCCCAAAGTATACAGAAGGCAGATGAACCCATGCAAGACTCAAACCTTCCAGATATCAGTAAAACAAAACAAAAGAAAAAGGCATGTGATTTGAAGTCTGGGGATGATGAAACGTGTACAATGAAAACCCAAATAGAAATCAACAAACCCCAGTCTCCATCAATGACTGAATATGATATCACATGCATTACAGACTCTGTTGAAGAAGATGAAGCAGGTTCTTTATTAGAAAAGCAGTACATTCAAGTGACACCAGTTTCCCAAGAATTGTGTTCAGGACATGTGCATGATGATTCTGAACAAATTACTTCTAAAGACAATAGATATGTGAAATCTAGTTCAGGAAAAAAGCAACTCCACGATTCAGCAAATCAAAATTACAAAAAAATAAATTCACTAAGCGGCAGTCACACTCAGGAGCTATTTTCTTGTACTAGCAAAAAGAGTCCATATGCAGATAGTATTGGTAAGACTTTGGCTTCACCTGAAATGAGTTCTTGTTCAAATTCTACAAAGACAATTAATCAGGTAACCAGTTCTCCACCAATTGATAAATTGTGCAAACATGGTGCATATTACATAACCACTGAAGATGATTCTGAAGATATACTTTCTAGGACATTAACTCTAAAATCAAAGGGTGGTGTAGGATCAGCTTCTAAATCATACAGCAAAGGTTTTTCCACAAGTAAAGATTATCCAGAACCAGTGAATAATAATAATGAACGACCAGACACTATTCAACCAATGAGAATGGCAAAAGACCCACAGAGAAGAAAAAGAGCAACAAGAACCCCAGTCATGAGTGAAATTGAAAATTCCCATTCATCAACCAATGAATCAACAAGACCTCAAAGGAAGCGAAAATCATTAGAAAATATATCTGATAGTGAAAAAAAATCCAAAAAAACAAATAAAGACCAAACTGAACATGTCCAAGTTTTAAAAACAGATCTTTCAACCAAAGTGTCAAATGGACATTCTGACATATCTACTGATACTGATATTATACCAAAAACGATTACAATAGATAAGATTGATACTAAACGTAAAACTAAAAGAAGAAGAAAACAAGTTATGAAGGAAGCAGAGAATCAAGACCAAGAAATGCTGCAGTTAATGAATAAGATAAATATTGCTGAAGACTATGACTTTGTGTTCAGTACACAAGAAGCCTGTTCTAGAATGGACAGTGAGTCTTCTGTAAAAGACACAATGGCAGGCAACCATGAAATACTAAATACCAGCAAAGACTTTGTAAATGACATAGTAGAGACCACTGTAGATAATGAAGTAAATGCCATTGAGGAAACCATCTCAGATGAAGAGGCAATTGAGGATTCCGTTCTTATGCGGCGAAGTGATGAGGATGTAAACCAGACTACTGCAGATGCTTATCTTGATGTCAGTTTTAAAGATGGCAACAATATATCTTTCCTGAACAATCCTTCCAGTTTGGAGTTACAAAAAGATAGCACCCAGATGAATAATGACAATGGTATTGAATATTTAAATGAAACCAATTTGCCTGGAGAATTTAATAAAGTCCATTCTGAAATGGATCAAAATGGTTCAAAGGGTGACTTGACAAGGCATGATGGTTCTCCACAAGAGGTGCCTGATTCCATTAGATCTTCACTGTTTGGACCTTCTGCTGATCTCATTCCATCATTGGGACCATCACTCAAATTTAATAAATCAGTTAAAGAAAACTCTGAAGAATTTGGAAATGGATCAGTAAATGAAACAAATGTTACTCTTGATCATATTGATAATGCAATTTGTTCCAAAGCTGAGAATCCAAATATTGCGGTTGATAAAGATCATGAATTAATCAAACCTTCTCTTCATGATTCTGTGAATAAAAATATTGAGAATGAAAACTGTTTATCTCTGGAAAAAAGCTGTAGGAATTCTGAAGAGATTACCACAAAGGGCACAACTGTGTCTAAAATGAATATATGTCTTCAAATCAGAAACCCAGATAAAGACCTCTCCACACCACTTCTATATTCACCATCACAGTGCAAAGCTGGTCAGAGTTTTTCCAGAAGTACTGACAACATGAAGACATCTGATTCACAAACAGCACCAACTCCAACTGACAAAAAGTGTTCTTTGCAATCAAATGTAGGAAAAACAAAATTGACAAAAGAAGATTTGATAAATGAGCATGGTTCTGATAGCATGCCACTTTTCTCAGTTCTTGAACCTTTCCAACCGCTAAATACACCAACTGATAACCCCAGGATCAGCAGACCTAAAAGGCTTTGTTCAAGTTCAATCTCTAAAGAATCCAAAAGAAAGGAAGTTGCCAAGAAAAAAAAAGCGAGAAAGACTAGATCGATACAGGCTATTTTAAGATCAAGTGATGAATCAGATCAGTCGTTGAATGATTCTGTTCAAAGTCTATCATGTATTCCACCAACACCAATGGTTGAAAAGAATTTAACCCAGAATCAGAAAGTGCTACAGAAGTCTGATGATAAGCTAGAAGATTATTCAGTGGAAACTCAAGTTATGACCACAACAGGTACAGACTTTATACTTTATGAAGATTAAAGAGCAATGCATCATGGACAGATTTTAGAATCACGAATATGTTCTGCAATTTCTAGATCATGATGTAAAAATATTAATAATAAAAACTTTTCTTGGCATTAGTTGTTTCATTTTGTCAAGCCCTAATATATTTTGACTTAAAAATATGTTTAAGTCTTAAAGAAGAACTGTAGTAAATTTCTTGTTTCAGGTTTGGTGAAAGAAAAGACGGATAAAGAGAATGGATATTTGCAGTTGTCAGGGGCAGGTAATTAACTATACTGCCTAGAGTTAACGGTTGTTATTTGGGCATTGTAAACTTTCTTCTTGGAAACACCAGTATCTGTTTTGGAGGTCTACATTTTCTAAACAAATTATTTCCTTTCAAGTTATTCTAAATTAGCCTTATATTTCCAGATTCCAGTTTCAGTTATATTGTACTTCCAGGTTCATAATTATTAAAATTTTAATTCTATTCTTTACACATGTATAGGTGATGAGAAGTCAGGTGATAGCTGTAGTTCCAAGTCTAAATTAGGAAAGAAATTGAGCAAAGATAGATTGTTACACAACAAAGAAAAGGCATCAAATTTATCTGACCAAACAGAATCTGCAAGTGAATCTCTGCTTAAACCTGACGTAAATAAGCTAAAAGAGCCAGCAGAAGTTACGCAAGATAGCAGGAAAAATCTTTTCATTGACAATCAATCAGATATTCAATCATTTAAAGAATGTTCAAATGTTGGTTTGGAGGAACTTTCTCAAGGGGTGAACTCTGATTTTAGTGGTTCAGAATGTTCGTTATTGAAGAGGAAAAGAACTTTTTCTTCTCTAAGGAAACAAAGTCGTTCTGGAACTCCATCCTCCCAAAACAGTTATGCATCATTGGCATCTAACTTTGTTAAAGATCAACAAGACGACTTGATTATTACAGAAAATAATGGGGTTGGTAGCAGTGAGGATGAACTCAAAGTGCGCCGGAAAAAACGCAAGTGTTTTTCTCTTGAAGGAAGTCCCATGAGCATCAGGACTAGAAATAGTCAGTTTCATCTGTCCAATCAATCTTCTCAAAGTTCGGACAAGTCCAGTGATCCGAAATGTCCAGATCAGAATACTAGAGAAGCTCTAATTGGCTTATCTCAGTTGAGTGACACTAATCAAAATGAAATTGTTGACAAAATTGTACGGACAAAGAATTCACTCTTCACTGAACATTCAAACAATGAAAAAAAAGAATCCACAAATCCCCAGAGTAGTAATGACCATCAGAACAATGAGAGAGTCACTGGTTCCAAATCATCACAGAAGTCTGATATTATAATGATTGTTGATTCTCAAAATTCTGAAAAAAGCATAGAATCAGCCAGCCTAAAACCATCTAAGCATCATTCGCCTTGTTTAACGAAAGAAAATATGTTTAAGGATGGAGTAAAATCCAATCAAGACTGTCCAAAAGGTTCTCAAGGAGATGTTTATGAAATATTATCCTCTGCAAATCCTCAAAGACAGTCAACATCTGAAAATGCTGAAACACTTCCTCCCTCTGGTCTGCCAATGGAATGGAACAAAGATGACTTCTCAGAAGATGAAGTTATACATGACACATTCGAAAATGAAAATACCATAAAGGAAACAGAAATAGTTGCTAAGAAAAGAACTCACTTAAAAGACCTCTTGCAAGTTAACTCAGATGATGATAAAGAAAACATTGTTGAAGATCATAATAAGGGACTTGTAGAAGGTGATCATTGTGGTGCTGGTGAAAATGAAAAGGATTCTTGTTATGAAGTTGAAGATGACCAATACGCAGATCTTCCACTAACCAGCTCCCCAGTAATGGCAACTGTCTTGTCAGGTTTACAGGTAGGTGGTTTTCTACTTAATTCCTTTCAATCCCATAATATCCAATTTAGTCATTGTCAATTATCACATCCAGGTTATTCATTTCTCACATTTTTGAATACACCCACACGTAAGTAAGGGCGTATATTGTAATTGCCCTGTCGGTCCGTTGGTCCGTCCGTCCGTTCACATTTACCTCGTGCTCACTCTACAGGCTACAATTCTTCATGGATTCTTTTGATTTTTATTTTGTGGGTCAGTGTCATTATGAAGATGATCCCTATCGATTTTCGTGAAGATCGGATAATTTTTCACCTAAATATCATGTCTGACTTAGCTTTTTTCACTTCATTAGCTATAGGGTGCAGCTCGTGCTCACTCTACAGGCAACAATTCTTTATGGATTCTTTTGATTTTTATTTTGTGGGTCAGTGTCATTATGAAGATGATCCCTATTGATTTTCGTGATGATCGGATAATTTTTCACCGAAATATCGCATCTGACTTAGCGTTTTTCACTCCATTACCCATAGTGTGAAACTCGTGCTCACTCTACAGGCAACAATTCTTTATGGATTCTTTTGAAATTTATTCTGTGGGTTAGTGTCATTATGAAGATGATCCCTATTGATTTTCGAGATGATCGGATAATTTTTCACAGAAATATCATGTCTGACTTAGCTTTTTTCACTTCATTACCACTCACTCTACATGCTACAATTCTCTATGGATTCTTTTGATTTTTATACGCCCACACGTAAGTAAGGGCGTATATTGTAATCGCCCTGTCGGTCCGTTCACATTTACCTCGTGCTCACTCTACAGGCTACAATTCTTCATGGATTCTTTTGATTTTTATTTTGTGGGTCAGTGTCATTATGAAGATGATCCCTATTGATTTTCGTGAAGATCGGATAATTTTTCACCTAAATATCATGTCTGACTTAGCTTTTTTCACTTCATTAGCTATAGGGTGCAGCTCGTGCTCACTCTACAGGCAACAATTCTTTATGGATTCTTTTGATTTTTATTTTGTGGGTCAGTGTCATTATGAAGATGATCCCTATTGATTTTCGTGATGATCGGATAATTTTTCACCGAAATATCATGTCTGACTTAGCTTTTTTCACTTCATTACCCATTTGTGAAGATCTACATTTGTCTGAAGAGTGCTAAACATTGGATACTGCATTAAACTCTCATATCACTTTTATACAGATTTTATTGAAATTTGGTGAGATTATTTCTAATTACCAAAGGATGAACCTTATTGAAAATGAAGTACCGGTTATTTGAATATTAAATTATCAGTTATTGCCCATATTCTTCTTTTTAGCTTGTAAACATAAGGCACAATACTTGACCGATTTTGACAAAACTAGACGTGAGAGTGTGTGCTAAGATAAAGAATTTGAATGCTATCGATAATCAGCGAAATGAGATGCATTTATGAGTTTATTGCCTTTGTGCTACAAACTCTTCTATTTTTTAACAAAAGCTGCCAGTGGGCGTATGTTACCTTGCCTGGCAAGCTATCTTTGAATATCAGACTCCGTTTTCTGGAGTCAGTTAAAGTGTGGACCTCGTTTACCCTACTTTTAATATCAATGACTTTTATTGGGGCAGCCACCTGGTGTCATTTTAAGTGCTTAAAATTAGGTTTTTTGAGATGTTGTGATTCTTTCTAGCCTTGTGATGAAGAAAAGTCAGACAGCAATATTGATGAAGTTGAAGAAGATGATGATGATGAAGTTTTGAGGAATGTTAAAAGAAAAAGGAGTGGCGTTATTGAATCTGATGAAGATAATTGTAGTGATAATGGTAAGTCCAAACAATAAATCTAGATGTAAAATGGGTTGATTTGATACAACTCCTAACCTTTCATAGAAATTTCCATATTTTACATGTGTATAACTGAGAATTACGCATTATTTGTATCCATGCTAAGCTGGGTAAATGAAGTAGTTTCTTTGAATTTTGTTTTAGAATCTACCAATATGAATTCTTCAAGTGCCTTCTCAAGTCAGAGTGAAGTGACAACACAGGTAAACTAATAGAAATTCGTTTTAAACACTCAGGACATGAACTTTATTGATTTTGAATAGATTTAATATAACATATATGTAATATGAATATATAATATATTGTGTAAGGAAGCAATTGAGTCTATGGTTTTGACATTTTGACATTATTTGAGGTTGAACAAACAAAGTCCTTTAATAATTAATGTATCAGTCAACATTTTCTATTGCAGCAAAGAGGAACAATAACATCCAATATTCTAAAGATGAAAGAGAAGATTAAACAGCTTGAAGCAGAACTGGCTGTTAAAGGTTCTGGTAGTGCTTTGAATGATAGTGATTCTAGTGACAGTGATGAAAGTGATTCAATAAGAATTTCCTCCAAGACTAAGAAACAAAAAGGTTTGTACTCTGAAGCTGAACAAATTTAACTCTTATATCATAGTGACATTTCTCAAAGTGTAGATGTACCATTGATTCAATTGGTGAGTATAAGACATTTTCCATCCAACTTAAAAGAAGAATTAAGTTGTATTTTTATTTTATTTTCAGAAATAACCACAATCAGATCATCTCCTGAAATTGAGAATACTAAAAGTGATGATAGTGATAGTGATTTATTTCTCAGTCCACTTCAGTACTCACCACCAGCAATGGAGTCAGAAGATGACCATCAACTACCTGAAGTTAACAGAGAAACGTCAGTGCCTAATCTTTTAAATCAGCATACAGAACAACAGGTAGATGATGATGATAACATTGATGAGGAGAATGGGTTGGACGATAGTAAAAAGCAAGACTTGGTACCTTCTCGTAAGGATCCTATGTTACACATTGATGAGGCTGATGAATCACTTCCACCAACTCCACAAGCTGTCTCCAAAATTCGAGATAAATTCTGGGATAAATCACCTTTGCAAAATCAGAAGGTTATACAAAATAATCAAATGATTGACTCAATACCACAGACTCTAAATGAAGAGGACAGAAATCAGGACTCAAATAAGCCACCGCAAAATGCTCAAATAAGTCTTGAAGAAGTTCAAGAAGCATTGAGTGATGAATTTGACACCTGCTTGGAGTCTGAAGAAGAAATGGATCAGGCTGAATTCCCTAACTCTAGTGATAAAAATGTAAAATCTAGTGCTGAAGATGTTGCTGATTTACCAGATGAAGTCAAGAAAGCAATGGAAATACTTCAGAAATACAAATCAGAAGTAATGAATAGCCAAAATTCATCTGCATCCAAAAAAAGTAATATATCAACACCAAATTCAAATAATTTAAAGACGAAGATGACAGAAATATCTCCTCTTGTCAATTGTGGAAGAGTTTCAACTCCTAGCAGAATCAGTTTAGAGGAAATTGATCAAACTTTAAGAGATGTTACCCCAAATAGAATAGCAAGAAGTAGAAATAGTATTGAAAATAACTCTTCTGATTCAACACCCATAAGGAGAATATCCAAATTCAGTTCAAGAAAGTCAACACCTTTACAATCTCCCATATCATCTAAAGATGTAACACCTTCAAAAGATTCTAGTATCATATTTGAACGTAAAGTTTCACAATTAACTGCTGGATCTAGAATAGAGTCTCCAAGAACTCCGAAATATGACCGAGTCATTAAGAAAACTCCAGACTCCAAAGTGTCAAAAAGGATTACAACTCCTAGTAGGCAAACCACTCCAGGAGGAATACAGTCAGCTGAAAATAGAAGTGTACTTAGCATGCGATCTCCAAATGTACCAGTTAATGGAAATGAAAATCTTAAATTTAAATTTGCTGCCAGTGGATTGAGCAAAGATCAAGCTGTATGTATCACTAGTGTTTTTTATGTCATGTCAATAGATTCTAAAATCATTTGCTACAATGGCTCATCTAGTGAAAGATCTCTCAGGAGCAATCCATCACCAGCAATCTGTATTTATGTGCAAGGGTTAAAAAAACTTCAATTGAACTCAACTTCAATTTCTATTTTGTTGCTTGTTGGCGATAGTTTGTGATCAGCTCAAAATTCACAAGGAAAAGATGTATTTATTAGGTTGTTTTATTGGTTTCCAGGAAAATGTAATCAAGTTAGCTGGTTTGAATGATTGTAAATTTTATGGTAAAATTAATAAACATACTACCCATCTAATAATTAAAACAGGTCAGTCTTTATTAAAAGTATTGTGGTCAAAGTGGTTGAATCGGTTCAGCATAGAGAAGAAAAATCTTGACTTCATCTTTTATTTTTCAAATATCTTTTTGGAAGCTCTTCAAGAAGAGAAAGAAAATTCTGTTTAGCCAGTATGATCTTATTCTCTTAGCAATAGTTGTGGAATACACCATTTCAAGATTGAATAATCTTTTCAAATCACCACAATACTTGATATCTAAGATACTTGACTTTTTAGTTTCTAAGGAGAGCAGAGTATGTGAAAGAACATTAAAGTTTTTCCAAGCCATAGCTCACAAGATATGGATCTTATCCTACAGTTGGGTAGAAGAGTCTTTAAAAGCTGGGCACCTGCTGTTAGAGGTTGGTCAGATAGTTTATTAAATTTCTTTACTGATTATTGCTAAGTCAAATATCAGTCTATAATCATTTTCCACTTTTGATATTTCTTAAAATGTTTCATAGCAAATGATAATTCTGAACTGCTTGCATTAGTTTGATGAAAGTTTAATAATGTACAAGTGATTACTCATGTTTCTGTTACAGAATCCATATGAAATAATAGGTGATACAGTGACTGGGGATTCCCATTATGGACCTAGTTTATCACGTCTCTCTCAAGATAAATTGTTCCAAAATCTTGCTATTGCCTGTGTTGGTTCAAGTGATGATATGTCTAAAGGTAATATCCCAAACAGAGCAGATTTAGTGAAAAGCTTTAATTTTTTATTCATAACCAGTTCAATATGTATTGACTCAAGCACCAAATTAAATCCTACTTTCAATAAAGCAATGCCAGTCCTTTCTTCATTTCTAACAAAAGTGGATATCGGGCTTAAATTTATGAAATAAATCCTAATTTTTCTTGCTTTTAGCTGATATGGTTCATCTCTTTGAATCACTCGGAGCGTTGGTGGTAGGTGATGTTGACACGTTGTCTTGCTTGGGATCGAACTCACAAATTAAGAAAATAATCGTTTCCAACAAAGACACAATGGATACTGAACTACCACCAGAAGAAAGAAATTGTTATAAAAGTAAGTATGCACAAATTTAAGGCAGTTTTTGTATAGACTACTGATTATAGAATGGCTATTTTTTGTGGATATGGGTTTCAAAAACTTCTATTGAGTGGTAGATAGATTGTTTGTTGTTATTGTGTCTCATTTTATTTCTAGATCTTGCTTCTGGTTATTGGCAAATGTTAATAATATGAAACAAGATGAAGCTCTTAATATACTACTATGTTTGTGATAGTTTGCTAAAGTCATGTAATCTTTGACAATGATGTATCAAAATAAATTGTAGTATAAATTTTATTTCAATTAATAGAGGTTGCATTAAAATTAGCTGACCATGTGATCGGGTATATTTCAGATTATTACAGCACCACTGGGTTGGTTACAGTATCAAGAGAATGGGTTTTAGACTGTATAAGTACCTATAAATTATTATCCACTAAAAATTATTTATTTACTCCTCGTCCAGTTCGAGTTCCGTTTTGATTTTGTTGTATAAATTGGCTAATTTACATCAATTGTTGTTTGAAATGCCACTTTTGATATGATGCTAAAGTAATTCCGTATCAAACAACATTTATTCAAAGTTGTGTTCACCAATTCAACCCGTCATATGCAGTTTTGGATATTAACCACCAGTAAAAACTAGATAAGTAGAAGACAGAATAATAAATGTGAAGTATTATGTTGATATTTATAATTTTATGTAAAAATGAAATAATACAATTCTTATTAAAACTCATATACTCCTTGTAAAGACTAATAATGTTTTAAAGCAGATTTATTTGAAAAAAATAGATAATTGTTATTGTATATTTAATGTTATACTTGTATTATTAAGTTGTTTTTTGTTATGCTATATGATTTCAAATTGATTTTCTGTGCAAATATGAAGTCATTAGAACGTATACCTTGATTACATTTGATTATGAATGTCATAAGCGCGATGGAACAAAGTCCAGTCAGACGCAATATTGTTGGAAATGTCCTTTCTCTTGCATGAACGAAAGCTTGTTATTTTACGTAATTATACATATGATTGTTAGAATAACTATTATTTTCATTAAATAATAATCAAGATACAAGTTTTACTTATCAATCCTAATGATAAAATAATATTGTACCGTCCCATGAGTCAGTACAGCAGTTAATTACGAAGAATGAAAGTAAAACAAAGAGTAATCAATGATAAGAGAAGACTAGATGAGACCATAGCAGTTCCACCACAAGCTGGTCGTCCTAAATAACTTAAATAGTTCTCTACTATTTTCTTGGTATCTTGGCAGGTATCAAGATTCTGTCCAGTACATTTCACCTCCTCGCTAAACACTCTGAAATAAATCACAATGGTATAAAATAATTTTACTACTTTTCAGTTTGTTTTATAGACAAGTTTGGCGGAATGTGTTACACGTGTTTGAATATCCACTGTTTTTGAGGTGTGATGAAGTTTTCATGATTGATCCAGGGGTGTTCAAATTTGGAACCACTGTCTTACAATAATTGAAACCAATGAATCCACCCAGTGCCTTAAGATGGGCAATTAAATAAAGTAAACCACTAACCGGCAGTTATGTGTAACCACAGCACTGGCATCGGAGGACGAGGTTGGTGGAGGCCCAGCTGCTGACATTGCACATTGATGAATTGCCGCCTGGTTGACTTGATAACACCCCACATCAATATCTATAATGGAATGGAAATCATAAGAAAAGGGACAGAAAACATAGTCGTGAAGTACATTTATTGAATATGTCAGTATGAATATAAATAGTTCAATGCATGATTTCAAAATTGGCATAACCACAATTACGTTTATCCCATGTGCAGCAAAGTTCACAACTTATCCCATCCGACAGCTTTCTTTGACTTTCTTCTGCATATTTCCCTATATTTTTAATGTGTTTAAAAACTTACCATCAAGTTGAGTACAAGCATTCTCAAAACCTCTATTCATTCTCTGTGGATCGGGAAACAATCCTTCAAATCCTTCATCTACACATTCATTTATCTTATCTAAACTGCACGTAAAATAGTTCTTCACGTCACTTTGATATCTGTAAACCAAATAAACAATAGT
This sequence comes from Nipponacmea schrenckii, assembly GCA_030562195.1. Lineage (NCBI taxonomy): Eukaryota > Metazoa > Mollusca > Gastropoda > Lottiidae > Nipponacmea > Nipponacmea schrenckii. Next base: position 4,529,004 of record CM060203.1, on the reverse strand, counting down.
AGTGTAGTCAAAGACCCGCATAGAGTTTTTGGATGTGGATGAACACAAAAGAGATTCAGCTGGGGTGTGTGATTTTATCACCCTGCATATGGGCTTCTAGATCGCCATCTTTGATCTGATATCGTTTAACATAATTATTGTGTTCTATCGAACATCCGTCATAATTTATCACTCATCGCCATGCTTACCAGTCTTATGTTTAACAAACATAGGCACGCAAAGCGTGCAGATACGCCCTCCTCAGGCTTATCAGATAATGGGCAAAATTTCATGTTCCGTTATACCAGATAATGGGCAAAAGTTCATAGGTGTACCATAAAATCAGACTAAATATGAATCAAAATTGTCACTTTAGTAGTGTGCAATCAAAGCTGTAGTTTGTAGAGTGAGCACAAGACAGCTATTATCATTTTTGCGAAATTCCGCTAAGTCGGACACTGTGTTTCTGCTAAAAATTATGCGATCATCACCAAAATCAATCAAATTTTTCTTTGTGATGCCATGAACTCACATACCAAAAATTATTAAAATCCAATCAAAACTGTAGTCTGTAGAGTGAGCACAAGTCAGTTAATCTCATTTTTCCGAAATCCCGCTAAGTTGGACACTGTATCTCCGCTAAAAATTATCCGATCATCACCAAAATCAATACAGTTCCTCTTTGTGATGCCATGAACTCACATACCAAAAATTATTAAAATCCATCAAAACTGTAGAGTGTAGAGTGACCACAAGACAGTTACTCTCATTTTTCCGAACTCACGCTAAGTCTGTATCTCCGCTAAAAATTATCCGATCATCACCAAAATCAATACAGTTCCTCTTTGTGATGCCATGAACTCACATACCAAAAATTATTAAAATCCATTCAAAACTGTAGTCTGTAGAGTGAGCACAAGCAAAGTAACTGGCATTTTTCCGAAATCGCGCTGAGTCGGACACTGTATCTTTGCTAAAAATTATCCGATCATCACCAAAATCAATACAGTTCCTCTTTTTGATGCCCCGAACTCATATACCAAAAAGTATTAAAATCCAATCAAAACTGTAGTCTGTAGAGTGTGCACAAGCAAAGTTACTCGCATTTTTTCGAAATCGCGTTAAGTCGGACACTGTATCTCCGCTAAAAATTATCCGATCATCACCAAAATCAATACAGTTCCTCTTTGTGATGCCATGAACTCACATACCAAAAATTATTAAAATCCAATCAAAACTGTAGTCTGTAGAGTGAGCACAAGCAAATGTGAACAGACGCCAGACAGACAGACAGACAGAAAGTTGATCACAATATACGCCCTACATTTCATGTGAGGGCGTATAAAAACTTGATCTACTCACTCGCACATAGTTTTCCAGTAAGGAACGATAACTCCGGCAGCTATAAAGTCTGTGGTTCCTTGTAAAGATTTAGCTATTTCAGGCATCTTACTTAGATGGTTAGAACTACATGTGACTAGTTCACTTACTAGGTTTGAACATTTGAACTGCGCTGAGCATGCACCTATAGAAAAAAGAATAACCAAGCAATGACTTTAAGTACAGCGTAAAGAGGTATTAATTATCCTAAAGATGTAATACAGTACTAAGCAATCAAATTTCAAAATATATATATAACCGATATGGTCAGGTTATTCGGCAGATTTATATATCAGATGTTATATTTGAAGTTAGGCCTAACTACTCAAATGCTGGGAACATTTTCGGATTTTTTAATATTTTTCTGGGTGCATATTGGGTCAATTGAAGATAATATAAACACCTAACAAACAAATTAGGTGGAGTTAAACTCTTTCCGTTTGGACATATTCTCACGAGACACTTTCCACGTACTCAAGTAATTCACATTTAATAGTAATATAGATCAATTGTAATATCCGAGTGTTGGTGTTCAATTTATTTCCTTAAATCATCCCGATTGTCGGCAGACTGCAACTTGTTCACGATTTGCAGTAAACGGCAAGGGCATTTTATAATCTGGTCTCACGGGACCTTATATACGAAACTTCGCATCTTGCCCAGCTCCGTATACTCGCAGATCTCTGTTGATCAGGATGGGGACCTTATCATATACACAAGAAAATCAGATGTTGCATATCATCATATTATAAGCATGGTTTAATGCCATTTTCTGGCGATCCGTCTTATACAACAGCGTTAACTTTCGTTAAATTGAATCAATAAATTGAAAGCAATGTTTTAATGTATTACAAATAATAAGCTTTTATCAAGGGATAATAGGTTTTAGAATGAACATAACTTTTGAAAATTTTAATCTTGGCTAGTAAGAGCTCTGTTCTTCAGTAAATATATCTGCTGCCATAAATAACATAAAAGATTAAATGAATATTCAAAAAACTAAGTAATTATCCATAAAGATGCATTTTTTTTTTATTGAAAAACGACTAATAAATTGATAAAGCGTTTTTCAAAAATGACTTAGTTATGTGAGTTTTCCAGATTTTAAGGGTAAATGTTGGATAAAATGGCAAAATGATGTTTTATATCCGACAGAAGATGATGAAAAGGGTTTCAAAAGCGCTTAATTCATTAATTACTTTCATTTCCACATTTCGATGATCTAAGGCAGTTCAAATTTTTATATCAGAACTATAAAATTCAAATAACCATAATACTTACAAATCAAGCTGATAAAAATCAAATATTTCCTAAGACAATCCATATTCACACTGTTTCTTATATAGCTGCCTTGTAGTGGAAAACAGATATCCACCTCAATCACTTAATGAGAACAAACTGACTCCAGAACCATTGCACGCTACTTCTGAGCGCATTTAAAAGGTTAAAGGTCAAACTTTACAAAATTTCGGAAGTGAATCTTTCTGAAAATATGGTTGATATGTCATACGTATGATTTCCAGTTGTGGTTTGATAACTTAATTGTTTTTATCTCTCTGATTAAATTCATCTTCAAAGGTGTGTTATGCCATATGTCTCCATTTCCGGTAAGTTAATTAGGACTGCAGTTTTTCCCTGCTAACGGTCATTCAAATTGAAAAAAGGTCCAAAGGTTATAATTGGTGCCAATGTGAATTATCAAGGATGAGAACGTAATCGCTGGAATACTTTTTATTTTGTATCCGCTTAAGTAGGGGACGACTCTATGGCAAATAATACTAACCTAGGAAAATGAGCCCATTTGAAATGGTTATTGTATTTATGAGCGGTTGTTAAAAGACAATCGAAACTTTCGAAATAAATATATCGAAGCAAAATTGTTCAACATAAGCACAGTTTCCCATCAATGTGCCAGGCTCCAATTCTCCTCTAACCCCTTGATACCAATGATCATGTTTCAAATGTTTGAATCGTTTATCGAACTGTTCTCGAGCCCTACGAATTTTAAAAAATCAAAGCGTATACTAAACTAGTGTATGCTAAACTGGTGTATGCTAAACTAGTGTATGCTAAACTGGTGTATGCTAAACTAGTGTATGCTAAACTGGTGTATGCTAAACTGGTGTATGCTAAACTGGTGTATGCTTAACTAGATCCGCCCTAAAATACAGAATATTCAATCAATTTTAATTGTTTTTAATGCAAACGTTTACTTCTATTCGGAATCAAGACCGTCAATTTATCTTGACCTAATCCCTCAAATAGGAATAATATGTGGTAGATCCTACAGTTGCGAATGTTAAGGAAACAAGAAGAACACTTAAAATGATCATAAATTTGAACTGAAGTATGTTTATTACAGGGTGGACTGCTATCGTTTTATGATTCAGATAGGTTAAAAACCTTCTACTACTACTACTGTATGAAATACTGACTCACTGTGGCCTACATAACAATTTCTATGCAATTACTCAGTTTAGTGTTACATATAACATATAATTACTAAATTTATTGTTACATATAACATACAATTACTCAATTTAGTGTAACATATACTAGTAACAAACAATTACTCAATTTAGTGTTACATATAACATACAATTACTCAATTTAGTGTTACATATACTAGTAACATACAATTACTCAATTTAGTGTTACACATAACATACAATTACTCAATTTAGTGTTACACATAACATACAATAACTCAATTTAGTGTTACATATTACATTAAATTAAAAAAAAAATTGTTACATATTTATACAATTACTCATTTTATTGTTAAGTAAAATTACTCATGTCAGTATTACATATTACACACAATTACTCATTTCAGTGTTACTTATGGCTACAATTTCTCATTTAAGTGTTACTTATAGCTACAATTACTCATTTTAGTGTTACTAATAGCTACAATTACTCATTTGAGTGTTACTTTTAGCTATAATTCCTTATTTGATTTCATTGTTACATATAACTAAAATTACTCATTTGATTTCATTGTTACTTATAGCTACAATTACTCATTTGATTTCATTGTTACGTATAGCTACAATTACTCATTGTTACGTTTTTCATTGTTACAAAATTATGATATACCATTACTTAATATGTTTTTGTTAGACATAGATACAATTACCCATTTTTACATATCAGATATAATAACTCATTTCAATGTAATTATTAAATACAATTACTTTAATATTTCAAACAATATTAACTCTATTAAATGGAATTTGATATAGATTTCAAGTTCCACCATTCTGACGCTTATTGAATCTTTTATGAGATACAGTGTTCGGTTAGTTTACATAGAGCACATTTAGTTTCCCTCACAAAAACTAATATTTAGAATGATAGTCACATTTTATAATCTACTAGATGTTCTCAGGTCTAAGAGGTATAAAAGTGGGACTTTTTGTGTTCATGTTGTCGATATAAGATGGAAAACCCCATACATACAATATTTTATTTTTTCACCAGAGCCCTTAAAAAACCTGCCACGTCTTTGAACTGCAAGTTAACAGTTTATTTGATCTTTAGCTAGGTATAGCTATATAACGCAGAGCCATCTTTAATTTCGTTACAAGTTGATGTTACAAAACGGCCAGATTTTCTTAATTTCATTATAAATCAAAAGATTATTTAAAATTCAACATTCTATTTTGCTTGAAATAACTTGTATTAAATACGAGTTTCAGCTCAGAATCTGTGACATTGACCTTGCTTGTAATTTCTTATATAATTACAAATTCTCATTTCACACATGCGACAGATCAGAAGAGAAACGCAAGTCGGTCTGCTAAGTAACTGATTGAAGGCAACATTGGCCAAAAGTTCTAATAATTGCCACCATATTTGCTTTTTCAGCTTTCAATGACCACCGATAGAAATAGATATATACATCTGCTACTTTTGAATTGTTATCACTTTATTTCCTTCTTGTAAATGTATTTTGTCTTGGTATTTTGACTTGAGGTTTGTATTCACCTAAGAGTGTCTTTGTTTATTGTTCTTGATTTCTCAATCTGTCTCAAAAGTTCATTCACTAAATACACGCATTCTTCTTAGAGAAAACTCAACGCCCATAAGGAAGCAAATTTACCGAGTAATTAATATGAATGTCGGTTGAACTGTATAGGGAAAATACGAGTTTTGTCCCTTTAACTGTATCGTCTGCCCATGTACCCGTGAATTCATTATCCATTGTCTTAAGTATAGGTTAATGGTCGAAACCTTGTCAATAAGTCTAATAATGACCGTAGTACGAGATCCGAAGGTCTGTTTATAAAACAATTTTCGCAAAACTTGAACTATGAAAGCTCTCCCAACTCTCTAAATGCTTAAGCTAATGACACAAACATGCGTGAATCCGTATTCATTGCGTCCGCAAAAAAAAAACGTGATTGCGGATAAGTTTTTGCGGACGTTCCCAACACACGTGTTTCCTATGTTGTTGACACATACATGCGCAATGAAAGCGGACGTATTTTTTAATACGGACCGTTTGGACAATGTTCAAACCTTCCGTTTTCGAAGCCAGGTTTACGGCCGTAAACGCAGCAGAGATTCCTTTTTATGACGTCAAATAAGGAAATCCCCCCAGTCAAAATGCCACGTGCGGCAAGCATTTCACTTTCGAGAGAACAAATTGCTAATTTAATAGAACAGGTAAGGATAATCCCTTACCTGTGGAACCCTAGAGATGTGCTTTCCTTCTCTTCATAATTGGGTGTTCCCAAAATCTCCTCCGTTTTTTCTCTTATATTGCATATACAGCATCATCATAACGATAAAGTCATCGTCGTCGTCACTGGTGGAGGACTCCATCGTGAAAGAGCGTTTACGTCCGCTATCACAGTTTTTATAAGCATGTATGTGTCAGTATCAATACGGATGCGTAAAAAATCGGTCCGTATGCACGTTTTAAAAACGGACGGTTTTATACGGATTCACGCATGTTTTTGTCACTAGCTTTACAAATTCATCGCAGATCATCTGAAATAACTCTTTTTAAGGGGAAGTAAACGATTATGTTCTGTTATAAACTAGCTATTTGCTACTCTACGCTAATTCTAAAATCAATTGTTATTTACGAGAAGCAGTTTCCTCGAAGAAAAGAAATGACCATATGCTCGTTAATTTAATGGCAGTGTGAACAAAGTTGCAAATCATCGACTTCGAAGTTAAAGAAATAAATGCAAATAATAAATTTTATAAGGGGAAATGTTTGTCTTTCAATTCCCAAGAAAATTGGCAGTTTATTTTATAAACTATCAGTTGTTAATTGAAGAGCAAGAATCGATGTTTTCAACGTTCTACTTGTGATTGGATTTCTCTCCAATTTCAATGATTTAAGTAATCAGCTTTCAACAAATTCAGAAATCTATTACATGTTCTGTGTTATGTCTGCTGGAGGCACTTTCAAGTATGGAAACAAATTAGAGATTATGTACCAGATGCCCTCATGATATTATGAATGTGGGTGAGGCTTAGTCAGCAAGCATGCTGTGATGTACCCTTCTATAGAAACGAATGAAAACACTTTCTAGATATCTTAGTAGAATCTTTGTGTATCATGCCTCTATTTAGGAGCCCTCCGGTATTGATCGAATGAAATGCATTTAAATAAATCATTATTGCAGTTAGCTGATATCATAAGGGTCAAGTAGTCTTTCTGAGAGCGCATTGTGATGCAAACTGTTTATAGGCTTTATAAGTTCTGTTCATTGATGCTCAAAGAAAATAATATATTTTAAACAAATTGACGCTTTTATTTCTAAACAAAACATAGAATGAAGAAGAAAGATTGATAGTTAAGAAATTAAACATAATGTATGTCTAGCGCAATATCCGGCTATTCGACTAACGTTCGTGTATTCATATACAAACGTTATATTTATTGGACTGAAGGTAGGCTAATGAGAGTCGCATTTCTCCCTCACAATATTTCCATCTTGACTAAGTTCGATCAACGATATTTTTGTCCACTATTTGTTTACAGTCTTTCCAAAATCGGACAAGAGGTTCGTGTTGCTATCTGTCAACAGCCTTCAAAAACATTACAAGTGTCATTATCCATTAATAATCTCCAAATATAAATAAGTAAGTGTCCAAAGACATTTTTCAATATTCGACTAGAGATAATGATCCGCTAATTAATTAGTTAGTTAGTTAGTCGCAAATTATCGACTTTAATGAAGTTTAAGATATAAAAGTATTATTTAATACTGCAGATTTGTCTGCCAGTATATGATTAGTTTTTAAAGACTGCTTCAAATACTCTGTTAAATTCAATATTTATTGACTAAATATCAGTAATTCTAGGATATTTATTGCCCAACACAGATTATATTAACCTTTCATAGGCATATTATCATATTTCACAAGTATTTACTATTTTCCGGTACATCTAGATTCACAACCTAACAGATTAGTCAGGAAGCAATTGTATTCTACTTCGTTTTTCTTGCCAACTCTAGTTTCTTTATACTGATAGTTTGCCCATGTCCCAGAGAACTAAATTTAATCTGTTGTCAAGTTCTCAGATACATTTGTGATACAAACTTTACGTATTGACAGAGCCTATATTCAGAGTGTGCTGATTGAGCCAGAAGTACAACATGCGAACCTGAAGCCTGTGGCAAAGCAACAAAAATAACCCAAACCAAATATTTTTAATGTGTATTCAATCTTTAATAATACTTTTCTTCTGTATACAATTCACACTTTGATACCACAAAAGCAGAATTTCTTTGTTATTACTAGAAGTCAAAACTGAGGTTGCACATCACTGATCTCAGCTGTCATTTTCGTTTTAGTTGTTTCACAAGTCCACAAAATATTCTAGCTTTAAGCTATAATAGCAGTACATCATGTCCAATAATCAACTGTCTGAAATACAATGATCTAATGCCAAAGCATATCTAGGATCTTAGTCAGACCCATAAATAGTATATATCCACAGGCCGGTCCGGTACAACTTTTTCACAGATCTCTCCACATCCGCACAGATCTGTGCATACTAAACGGTTCTTCTTGCATCCACATGATTGCCTGTTGCAACCAGATTTTCAGTGACATTTTCGTAGCTCAAGCAAGGCCTCTGGGGCTGGAGCTTTCTCACAGAAGACTGGCTTGAGGTGTCCGTCTTTTGACTCCCAGCAGTAGTTGGACCTCTCTTATACAAAGGAGCAACAATACCAACGTTCCATACTGGTGTACCATTGTGTATTAGAGAATTGAAGGTGGACCAAGTGGGAGATTTGTGACATCTCGGTTGAGTTGTTCTCCATTCACTACTGCCACCAACTTCGTAGCAAGCCTGGGGTTCAGTTGATACAGGGCTGGTTGCCGCTGCGGGAACATGTTGCGGGGTTGAGGTTTCTTCTGAAGTTGAGCTGAATTCTGACACGACACTTTGTTGAGTGATTTCCCCAATTTCACTTAGGGGAGATCCACCTTCCGTCCAAGGATCTGTATCTTTACTTGAATCCACAACTTACGCCACAAGGTAGCTACACATAAACAACCAGATAGAGTCACACTGTGTAGTCTGCAGATATTGGTTTTAGAGTGTCCAACTTGTAGGTTACTTGTTGAGATATAATTGGACATACTGGCTTATCACAGACCATATATGGTACATCTAGGCTTTTTCCTGAATGGTCATGTCAAATTTGATGGCATTTGTAATGAAAGGGGCATCATCCGCTGTTTTCTGCGCAATCATCAAATCAGCACCATGAAAAGAAACCGCATCACTTCCCAAGTCGATGTTATCAATTGCAAACAGTGGTCTAATTCCTCTCTTTACAAATGGCGGAATATGTACACCTTGTGTGTTGGTGTTGATGTCATCCACAATAGCTGTTGCCATTCTGGTTGTTGTCCTCTCAACTTCATCGTAGGTGTCTTAAACTTGCAGGTCATTCAGTGTGTCTATATCTCCCCTGGACCGATTTGTTTGATATAAAGTCAGAGCAAGCCCAATTGAAAATCTTCGATTTTAGAAATTTACCATCAGCTTTTGGTTTGTAGTTCACTTGTAGCGTTAATCTAAATGATGACACAACATGTTGGGCAAGATTTTTGGAGGATTTTTCTATTTACATCTCTCGAGTTACATTGAGATCTGTGCGAGGGTCACTGATTACCCGTTTAAGAAATTGTTGTAGCTTCATTGGCGTACTGAAGTCATCAAATGATCCAGTAAAATGCCAGTTATCCATTTCTTTGATTTCCCTACATATAATCTGTGATGCCTTGAACAATGTTTCCATTTCATCTCCTTCCCCAAAATTTTCATACATTTGCGTCATTAACTTTCCTTGGTCAGTGTTAGGAAAACTATCTCTGGCTCTGGTGCTCGCTTTGCAAAATCTATTCCTGGTACTTTTTCCACCAAGATATTTTTGATATGTTTCTTGTAAGACGTTTTAGGGTGTGTTGTAACACAGTGGTCTTCAAGGAGGCGTTTGTATGTATCTTCTACAGAATTCGATGCCCGGAAATTATGATGTACTGTCATCTTTTATCACAGACTGTACAATTTGTGCTATTTCTATATGTATACCTTGACAATATTCTCATTTTCCAAATAGCTCTCAGTAGATGTGGGTGGACCCATAACTCTTGTTTCCTTTCTCAAACAATCAGTATGATATTTCATATTTTGAGCAAACGCGTCCTTTTCATCGTAAAGGTACGCAAGACTAGCAGCGACTTCTTTGCTCTTAGTGGTTTCCTTGATGGACAAAAACTTCTTACCCATTTCGCTGGAGGAAACACTGTGTACTGTACCTTTTTTATTGGTTGGCAAAATACACAAAGCTCTTGGTCGAAAGTTTTTCTTGTTTTCGACAAAGGCTCGTCGCTTGATCTGCCATGTTTCTTACTTTCTGCAGCTAAGGCTATTTCATCGTCATTCTTCTTTTGGGCGCGAGCCAGATTACCTTTATGACAAAGAAGATGGGAGCACTTCCTATGATAGAGATATATTTCTAGATATCTTAGTTTGGTGAATCTTTGTGTATCATGCCTCTATTTAAGAGCTCTCCGGTATAGATCGATTGAAATGTATTTAAATAAATCATTATTTCAGTTAGCTGATATCATAAGGGTCAAGTAGTCTTTCTGAGAGCGCATTGTGATGCAAACTGTTTATACGCTTTATGAGTTTTGTTCATTGATGCTCAACGAAAATAATATATTTTAAACAGTTGAATAGAAGAGATTAAAAACACACTAACAAATTGACGCTTTTATTTCTAAACAAAACATAGAATGAAGAAGAAAGATTGATAGTTAAGAAATTAAACATAATGTATGTCTAGCGCAATATCCGGCTATTCGACTAACTTTCGTATAATCATATACAAACGTTATATTTTTTGAACTGAAGGTAAGTTGATGAGAGTCGCTTTTCTCCCTCACAATATTTCGATCTTGATTGAGTTCGATCAACGATATTTTTGTCCACTATTTGTTTACAGTTTTTTCCAAAATTGGACAAGAGGTTCGTGTTGCTATCTGTAAACAGTCTTCAAAACCTATACAAGTGTCCATTATCCATTAATAACTTTCAAATATAAATAAGACATTTTTCAATATTCGACTAGAGATAATGATACGCTAATTAATTAGTTAGTTAGTTAGTTAGTTAGTTCAAGGGCAGTGTGAACACATTTGCAAATTATCGACTTTAATGAAGTTTAAGATATTAAAGTATTATTTTATGCGGGGAAATGTTTGTCTTTCCATTCCCAAGTAAATTGACAGTTTATTTTAATTGAAGAGCAAGAATCGATGTTTTCAACGTTCTTCTTGTGATTGCATTTCTCTCCAATTTCAATGATTTAAGTAATCAGCTTTCAACAAATTCAGAAATCTATTACATGTTCTGTGTTATGTCTGCTGTAGGCACTTTCAAGTATGGTAACAAATTAGAGATTATGTACCAGATGCCCTCATGATATTATGAATGTGGTGAGGCTTAGTCAGCAAGCATGCTGTGATGTACCCTTCTTGAAAACGATTGAAAACACTCTCTAGATATCTTAGTTTGGTGAATCTTTGTGTATCATGCTTCTATTTAAGAGCTCTCCGGTATAGATCGATTGAAATGCATTTAAATAAATCATTATTTCAGTTAGCTGATATCATAAGGGTCAAGTAGTCTTTCTGAGAGCGCATTGTGACGCAAACTGTTTATAGGCTTTATAAGTTTTGTTCATTGATGCTCAAAGAAAAAAATTATATTTTAAACAGTTGAATAGAAGAGATTAAAAACACACTAACAAATTGACGCTTTTATTTCTAAACAAAACATAGAATGAAGAAGAAAGATTGATAGTTAAGAAATTAAACATAATGTATGTCTAGCGCAATATCCGGCTATTCGACTAACTTTCGTATAATCATATACAAACGTTATATTTTTTGAACTAAAGGTAAGTTAATGAGAGTCGCTTTTCTCCCTCACAATATTTCGATCTTGATTGAGTTCGATCAACGATATTTTTGTCCACTATTTGTTTACAGTTTTTCCAAAATTGGACAAGAGGTTCGTGTTGCTATCTGTAAACAGTCTTCAAAACCTATACCAGTGTCCATTATCCATTAATAACTTTCAAATATAAATAAGACATTTTTCAATATTCGACTAGAGATAATGATCCGCTAATTAATTAGTTAGTTAGTTAGTTAGTTAGTTCAAGGGCAGTGTGAACTCATTTGCAAATTATCGACTTTAATGAAGTTTAAGATATTAAAGTATTATTTTATGCGGGGAAATGTTTGTCTTTCCATTCCCAAGTAAATTGGCATTTTATTTTAAATGAAGAGCAAGAATCAATGTTTTCAACGTTCTTCTTGTGATTGCATTTCTCTCCAATTTCAATGATTTAAGTAATCAGCTTTCAACAAATTCAGAAATCTATTACATGTTCTGTGTTATGTCTGCTGTAGGCACTTTCAAGTATGGTAACAAATTAGAGATTATGTACCAGATGCCCTCATGATATTATGAATGTGGTTGAGGCTTAGTCAGCAAGCATGCTTTGATGTACCCTTCTATAAAAACGATTGAAAACACTCTCTAGATATCTTAGTTTGGTGAATCTTTGTGTATCATGCTTCTATTTAAGAGCTCTCCGGTATAGATCGATTGAAATGCATTTAAATAAATCATTATTTCAGTTAGCTGATATCATAAGGGTCAAGTAGTCTTTCTGAGAGCGCATTGTGATGCAAACTGTTTATAGGCTTTATAAGTTCTGTTCATTGATGCTCAAAGAAAATAATATATTTTAAACAGTTGAATAGAAGAGATTAAAAACACACTAACAAATTGACGCTTTTATTTCTAAACAAAGCATAGAATGAAGAAGAATTATTGATAGTTAAGAAATTAAACATAATGTATGTCTAGCGCAATATCCGGCTATTCGACTAACTTTCGTATAATCATATACAAACGTTATATTTTTTGAACTGAAGGTAAGTTGATGAGAGTCGCTTTTCTCCCTCACAATATTTCGATCTTGATTGAGTTCGATCAACGATATTTTTGTCCACTATTTGTTTACAGTTTTTTCCAAAATTGGACAAGAGGTTCGTGTTGCTATCTGTAAACAGTCTTCAAAACCTATACCAGTGTCCATTATCCATTAATAACTTTCAAATATAAATAAGACATTTTTCAATATTCGACTAGAGATAATGATCCGCTAATTAATTAGTTAGTTAGTTAGTTAGTTAGTTCAAGGGCAGTGTGAACTCATTTGCAAATTATCGACTTTAATGAAGTTTAAGATATTAAAGTATTATTTTATGCGGGGAAATGTTTGTCTTTCCATTCCCAAGTAAATTGGCATTTTATTTTAAATGAAGAGCAAGAATCAATGTTTTCAACGTTCTTCTTGTGATTGCATTTCTCTCCAATTTCAATGATTTAAGTAATCAGCTTTCAACAAATTCAGAAATCTATTACATGTTCTGTGTTATGTCTGCTGTAGGCACTTTCAAGTATGGTAACAAATTAGAGATTATGTACCAGATGCCCTCAAAATATTATGAATGTGGTTGAGGCTTAGTCAGCAAGCATGCTGTGATGTACCCTTCTTGAAAACGATTGAAAACACTCTCTAGAAATCTTAGTTTGGTGAATCTTTGTGTATCATGCCTCTATTTAAGAGCTCTCCGGTATAGATCGATTGAAATGTATTTAAATAAATCATTATTTCAGTTAGCTGATATCATAAGGGTCAAGTAGTCTTTCTGAGAGCGCATTGTGATGCAAACTGTTTATAGGCTTTATAAGTTCTGTTCATTGATGCTCAAAGAAAATAATATATTTTAAACAGTTGAATAGAAGAGATTAAAAACACACTAACAAATTGACGCTTTTATTTCTAAACCAAACATAGAATGAAGAAGAAAGATTGATAGTTAAGAAATTAAACATAATGTATGTCTAGCGCAATATCCGGCTATTCGACTAACTTTCGTATAATCATATACAAACGTTATATTTTTTGAACTGAAGGTAAGTTGATGAGAGTCGCTTTTCTCCCTCACAATATTTCGATCTTGATTGAGTTCGATCAACGATATTTTTGTCCACTATTTGTTTACAGTTTTTCCAAAATTGGACAAGAGGTTCGTGTTGCTATCTGTCAACAATCTTCAAAACCTATACAAGTGTCCATTATCCATTAATAATCTTCAAATATAAATAAGTAAGTGTCCAAAGACAGTTTTCAATATTCGACTAGAGATAAGGATCCGGTATTTATCAACATTCGACTAAAGATATGCATTAAGTCTTCAAACATTACACTAGAGGTTAGTGTCAACTATCCATTACCAGTCTTCAAACATTACACTAGAGGTTAGTGTCAACTATCCATTACCAGTCTTCAAACATTACACTAGAGGTTAGTGTCATCTATCCATTACCAGTCTTCAAAAATTACACTAGAGGTAAGTTTCAACTATCCATTACCAGTCTTCTATCATTACACTAGAGGTTAGTGTCAACTATGCATTACCATTCTTCAAACATTGCACTAGAGGTTAGTGTCAACTATCCATTACCATTCTTCAAACATTACACTAGAGGTTAGTGTCAACTACCCATTACCAGTCTTCAATCATTACACTAGAGGTAAGTGTCAACTATCCATTACCAGTCTTCAAACATTAAACTAGAGGTTAGTGTCAACTATTCATTACCAGTCTTCAAACATTACACTAGAGGTTAGTGTCAACTATCCATTACCAGTCTTCAAACATTACACTAGAGGTTAGTGTCAACTATCCATTGCCAGTCTTCAAACATTACACTAAAGGTTAGTGTCAACTATCCATTACCAGTCTTCAAACATTACACTATAGGTAAGTGTCAACTATCCATTACCAGTCTTCAAACATTACACTAGAGGTTAGTGTCAACTACCCATTACCAGTCTTCAATCATTACACTAGAGGTTAGTGTCAACTATCCATTATCATTCTTCAAACATTACACTAGAGGTTAGTGTCAACTATCCATTACCAGTCTTCAAAAATTACACTAGAGGTAAGTGTCAACTATCCATTACCAGTATTCAAACATTACATTAGAGGTAAGTGTCAACTACCCATTACCAGTCTTCAAACATTACACTAGAGGTAAAGGTCAACTATCCATTACCAGTCTTCAATCATTACACTAGAGGTTAGTGTCATCTATCCATTACCAGTCTTCAAAAATTACACTAGAGGTAAGTGTCAACTATCCATTACCAGTCTTCTATCATTACACTAGAGGTTAGTGTCAACTATCAATTACCAGTCTTCAAACATTACACTAGAGGTTAGTGTCAACTATCCATTACCAGTCTTCAAACATTACACTAGAGGTTAGTGTCAACTATCCATTACCAGTCTTCAAACATTACACTAGAGGTAAGTGTCAACTATCCATTACCAGTCTTCAAACATTACACTAGAGGTTAGTGTCAACTATCCATTACCAGTCTTCAAACATTACACTAGAGGTTAGTGTCAACTATCCATTACCAGTCTTCAAACATTACACTAGGGGTTTTTTTTTTTTTTTTTTTTAAAAAAAAAAAAAAAAAAACATTACACTAAGGTAAGTGTCAACTATCCATTACCAGTCTTCAAACATTACACTAGAGGTTAGTGTCAACTACCATTACCATTCTTCAACATTACACTAGAGGTTAGGAACTATCCATTACATCTTCAAACATTACACTAGAGGTTAGTGTCAACTATCCATTACCAGTCTTCAAACATTACACTAGAGGTAAGTGTCAACTATCCATTACCAGTCTTCAAACATTACACTAGAGGTTAGTGTCAACTACCCATTACCAGTCTTCAAACATTACACTAGAGGTTAGGTCAACTATCCATTACCAGTCTTCAATCATTACACTAGAGGTTAGTGTCACTATCCATTACCAGTCTTCAAAATTACACTAGAGGTTAGTGTCAACTATCCATTACCAGTCTTCATCATTACACTAGAGGTTAGTGTCAACTATGCATTACCATTCTTCAAACATTGCACTAGAGGTTAGTGTCAACTATCCATTACCATTCTTCAAACATTACACTAGAGGTTAGTGTCAACTACCCATTACCAGTCTTCAATCATTACACTAGAGGTAAGTGTCAACTATCCATTACCAGTCTTCAAACATTAAACTAGAGGTTAGTGTCAACTATTCATTACCAGTCTTCAAACATTACACTAGAGGTTAGTGTCAACTATCCATTACCAGTCTTCAAACATTACACTAGAGGTTAGTGTCAACTATCCATTGCCAGTCTTCAAACATTACACTAAAGGTTAGTGTCAACTATCCATTACCAGTCTTCAAACATTACACTATAGGTAAGTGTCAACTATCCATTACCAGTCTTCAAACATTACACTAGAGGTTAGTGTCAACTACCCATTACCAGTCTTCAATCATTACACTAGAGGTTAGTGTCAACTATCCATTATCATTCTTCAAACATTACACTAGAGGTTAGTGTCAACTATCCATTACCAGTCTTCAAAAATTACACTAGAGGTAAGTGTCAACTATCCATTACCAGTATTCAAACATTACATTAGAGGTAAGTGTCAACTACCCATTACCAGTCTTCAAACATTACACTAGAGGTAAAGGTCAACTATCCATTACCAGTCTTCAATCATTACACTAGAGGTTAGTGTCATCTATCCATTACCAGTCTTCAAAAATTACACTAGAGGTAAGTGTCAACTATCCATTACCAGTCTTCTATCATTACACTAGAGGTTAGTGTCAACTATCAATTACCAGTCTTCAAACATTACACTAGAGGTTAGTGTCAACTATCCATTACCAGTCTCCAAACATTACACTAGAGGTTAGTGTCAACTATCCATTACCAGTCTTCAAACATTAAACTATAGGTAAGTGTCAACTATCCATTACCAGTCTTCAATCATTACACTAGAGGTTAGTGTCATCTATCCATTACCAGTCTTCAAAAATTACACTAGAGGTAAGTGTCAACTATCCATTACCAGTCTTCTATCATTACACTAGAGGTTAGTGTCAACTATCCATTACCAGTCTTCAAACATTACACTAGAGGTTAGTGTCAACTATCCATTACCAGTCTTCAAACATTACACTAGAGGTTAGTGTCAACTACCCATTACCAGTCTTCAAACATTACACTAGAGGTAAAGGTCAACTATCCATTACCAGTCTTCAATCATTACACTAGAGGTTAGTGTCATCTATCCATTACCAGTCTTCAAAAATTACACTAGAGGTAAGTGTCAACTATCCATTACCAGTATTCAAACATTACATTAGAGGTAAGTGTCAACTACCCATTACCAGTCTTCAAACATTACACTAGAGGTAAAGGTCAACTATCCATTACCAGTCTTCAAACATTACACTAGAAGTTAGTGTCAACTACCCATTGCCAGTCTTCAATCATTACACTAGAGGTAGGTGTCAACTATCCATTACCATTCTTCAAACATTACCAGAAGTTTCTAGGAACTTCTTCACTCTTAACACTAGAGGTTAGTGTCAACTATCCATTACCAGTCTTCAAACATTAAACTATAAGTAAGTGTCAACTATCCATTATCAGTCTTCAAACATTACACTAGAGGTTAGTGTCAACTATCCATTACCAGTCTTCAAACATTATACTAGATTTTAGTGTCAACTATCCATTACCAGTCTTCAAACATTACACTAGAGGTTAGTGTCAACTATCCATTACCAGTCTTCAAAAATTACACTAGAGGTTAGTGTCAACTATCCATTACCAGTCTTCAAAAATTACACTAGAGGTTAGTGTCAACTATCCATTACCAGTCTTCAAAAATTACACTAGAGGTAAGTGTCAACTATCCATTACCAGTATTCAAACATTACACTAGAGGTAAGTGTCAACTACCCATTACCAGTCTTCAAACATTACACTAGAGGTTAGTGTCAACTATCCATTACCAGTCTTCAAACATTACACTAGAGGTAAGTGTCAACTATCCATTACCAGTCTTCAAACATTACACTAGAGGTTAGTGTCAACTATCCATTACCAGTCTTCAATCATTACACTAGAGGTAAGTGTCAACTATCCATTGCCAGTCTTCAAACATTACACTAGAGGTTAGTGTCAACTATCCATTACCAGTCTTCAAACATTACACTAGAGGTTAGTGTCAACTATCCATTACCAGTTTTCAAACATTACACTAGAGGTTAGTGTCAACTATCCATTACCAGTCTTCAAACATTACACTAAAGGTTAGTGTCAACTACCCATTACCAGTCTTCAAACATTACACTAGAGGTTAGTGTCAACTATCCATTACCAGTCTTCAAACATTACACTAGAGGTTAGTGTCAACTATCCATTACCAGTTTTCAAACATTACACTATAGGTAAGTGGTCTATACACGTCAACATTCCTCAAACGCTAGAATTAAGTGTTCCTTATCCATTAACTGTTTTCAAACATTACACTAGATTTAAGTGGTCACTAACCGTCAACATTCCTCAAACACTAGAGTTAAATGTTCCTTATCCACGAACAGTTTTCAAATATAGCACTAGAGGTGAATGACCACATTTCCTTAACAGTCTTCCACATTCTTCAGGCGACATTTGATTGGGGGTATTCGTTAACATTCTGCAAACATGTCCACTATCGGTTATCAGCAGCCTATGCACAGTTTAACAGAATCAAAAAGACCTTTTAGATGTCAGAATGATAGATAGTACTTTTTGAATTTTATTGAGCACATGTTTCAATTTAATATGTTCTTTCAACAGCAAAACACATGAATCGAACACATCTTAAATACTTGTCAATCGGATATTGGTAACAGGAGAACCTTGAGGCTTTGACCGTAAAAAAGAGAAGCACGTTTTGGAATTAAAGAGAAAGTAGATGATAGGATTAGCGGCACTGTTTAAAGGAGTTAAACTCTGTATAAAGGTACTTATGGCAACTGTCTGTTGTGTTGTAGGAAAATGATTGTACACGTGTAGTAAGTCGAATACAAAATATGGACTCCAGCAAATAATGAATACTGAAATGAAAAATATGATTGATTGTCATGTTTCAGGGTAATAAATATTTAATTTTTAAGTCAATGTTTCAGCAATTATATTGTCAAGGTTTTAATTCATGTCTACAGTAATAATTCCATGGTACTAGGCTTATCATCGGAGAAGGTGAAAATAAAAGAAGCCCACAATGGATCAAAAGCTATGAAACACTAAAGTGACAAGGTCAAGATATGGACGATTTCCATCGAATGATATTCAATAACTGTAAAACAGCAATAAAGCTACAATAACATTATTATTTGACCGAGATGAATGGCTGTAGCGAAACACAGATAATTTATCATAATTTGTAGATGTTAGAATTTACGTCAATTCCTTCAGAAATCTATGATGCTCTTGTTTATGGATCAATTGCAAGAATATTGTGCATGGTTCAAAAACACATGTTATTGCATACGAAATTATTGTATATTTACAATATTAACGTACCAATTAAGGGCTATAACGTGTTTATTCTCTCCATACACGCTCTTTTCCCCGTTTAACTCACCTAACACTATTACCAGCGTCATTTTAATAGTTTTTATTTTGGCTTTAGGTATGACACCTCTAGAACTGCAGGCTGTTGATGCCTTCAATTTTTTAGCTTTTCTCACACTTCCATTTGATACAAACGCACCTGAAATATAATACATTAATCTAATTTTATATGTGTCATGTTTAGGTGCATGAAGGAAAAGGCAACGCAAAGGAGAAATATTCCCTTGTTTAGTGATGGTAGTCTCAGATAGAATTACATTGACCCTTTCCAATGGTTTTATGGAGACTGTTAGTCTCACATCAGCCAGTTAATGAAAAAATGTATTTGAGGGAATTTAATCGAAAATAGATGTTCCTGAAAACCAAAAAATCAAGACATTAATCCACATCAAATGGTGTATGAAATCACGACATCATAATTTGTTGATGGATATCGGGATGGTGCAAATGATGCTAAATGCGTTTCCGGTATCCGTACGGAACGAAAACCACTTCTGAATCTTTTTAAATGACGAACCAAGTGTGGTTATAATTTACTTACCTTTAGCAATAAATCTTTTATCAGTCTTACAAGTATTGGACATCTGTAATGAGGTTTTTCTCCATATAATCACCACGATGATAATATAACACACGGCTATAATCACCGCCGGGATAATAAATAACACAACAGCTATCGTCGTTATGTACGGCTGAAAATATAGGGTCATTGGTCATAATGTGTCATATAATGTAAAGGCCAAGTTTAAGTGCAAATGAAGCTTCGTAGTCATTGCCCACAGTTTGTTTTGGAATCCACCTGTTCACAATTTGAAGACAATACATTCAGCTACACTTGACGGTCCGGTGTCATAATACATTAAGGACGAACGTTCTTAAATCCAGAATTTCTCGAAATAAAAAATGTATTTTCTTGATCCTCAACTACCTGGCTAATAAAGACGAGTAGGATGATGAGAACTAGTATTGTCTGAATATAACTCCATCACCATATCACCAGCCATTGGATTTAGGGCACTTTTCACTGAAATACCTAAAGAGAAAACCGGCAGAACAATAACCTATGTGGTAACCCCATAAAGAAATAACAAATACCTTCCAAATCCAATCTTGGCCAAACTCAATCCAGCACTGAGGTCTTCCATCTACTATTCGTCCTTCATTTATTATCAACATAGGTACAGAGAAGGTTAGTGCACAACCCCACGCCAGGCCCACCAATATTTTAGACCTTAACTCTGAAAAATCAAATTTTAAATTTTGTTCAAAAAGTACATTTAACAACCTGATAATGCATACGAAAGTATATGCGTCTTGATAATGCATACGAAAAAAGATGTCTTGATAATGCATACAAAAGTAGACGTCTTGATAATTCATACGAAAGTAGACGTCATGATAATGCATACAAAAGTAAACGTCTTGATAATGCATACAAAAGTATATGCGTCTTGATAATGCATACGAAAAAGATGTCTTGATAATGCATAGGAAAAAAGACGTCTTGATAATACATACGAAACTAAACGTCTTGATAATGGGTCAGTCATGTAGTTTTGTATTAATTTCGCTCTTATAAAGAAATATTATAAATTCTGATCAATCTATTTAACAAGAATATAGACGAAACAAACCCTTTAAAATACCCAGGAAGCATATTTGTTATTATGGAAGTCAATGGAAGGCTAATAATTGTCTCCAGTTGACAAGCACTGTTTGACAAATGATTAATGAAATGCATTATCCAAATATTTTCATAAAACTGATAACTGCGAATGGATAATAAGTCAATATTATCGCAGCAACTGGCCTTCCTAATGTATTAAGATATTATCAAAGAACGGTGTCCTTTTGTCAGGTTTATTCCCTAATAACTTTCCACTCTTTTCTTTCAAATTAAGGTTTCGATTCCATGTCATTGATAGATTGACGGATTCGTTCATTCATTCGTTTATTCATTCATTCACCCATTGCATTGCTTTCATATGAACTAGACATAGATACTACCATCATTGCTATATAAAGACAGGAGCACTCTCTTTGCAACGTCGCAAGGTATTTAATAAATTAATTGCTATCGATATAATTGTGTCCAGATATCAGTTCAATTGATGTAATTGATATATTATATGTAAAGAGTCGGAGCTGTTTCAAGTCGTATTTATAAATGAATCGTTCGAATATATTTCTTTGATTAAAATCTCAGACGGATAGAAGTTGAGACACGGTATTCATAGTCGTGATTTTGAGATTTATGATCGATGGTTTCAACAGATATCGTAATAACCTTGTCTTTGAAAGAACGTTAATTCAAGTTGGGCGAAAATAGCACCAAGAACGACTGTAGAATGTCGGTTCGCAATCTGCGTAAAATTGATGACAGTTTATGTCTTCTTGTAGCAGACGAGACGTTAATCATGAGAAATGCTGACTGTCTTTGACCCTTTGACATCATTTTTCTGACAGATTGTGATTTGTTTCCTACAGGTGTCTGTGATCAGACATCATATTAGTCGGGTTGTCTGATGTCCCCTAACACGTGTTCACTAGTGATAATAAGTGTCTGTATATGAACACCGCACATGGTAAGTTATAGGGTGGTTTTGAATCGTTATGTACCTTGTTATTAAAGAAGTGTGTTATACCAAAATATTGTTTCTTGTTATATGTACCCTCCATTTCAAAATAGGGTGGTTTAGTGAAACCAGAATGTATTAGAGAATGTAAATCACTGGTCACTATCCTTTCTAACTAATAGTTAGAGAAACCAGAATGTATTAGAGAATGGAAATCACTGGTCACTATCCTATCTAACTAATAGTTAGAGAAACCAGAATGTATTAGTGAATGTGAATCACTAGTCACTATTCTTTCTAACTAATAGCTCGTGAAACCAGAATGTATTAGAGAATGTAAATCACTGGTCACTATTCTTTCTAACTAATAGTTAGTGAAACCAGAATGTATTAGTGAATGTAAATCACTGGTCACTATCCTCTCTAACTAATAGTTAGAGAAACCAGAATGTATTAGAGAATGGAAATCACTGGTCACTATCCTATCTAACTAATAGTTAGTGAAACCAGACTGCTACACAAATATACTTGTGCATAACGCTACCATTAATGAATAAAAAATTTCCCCCAATTTGCAGTTTTGTCTCAAATATATGTGGTATTTATATAATTTGGAGATAATTCTCTAATATCAAAGTAACAAGTAGTTTTCTTAGTTATTAATTGAGATCTCACACTCAGTTATAAAAGACCTTTCGCCAGATAAATGACAGAACTTCACCACACTTCCCTCGGCTCGTCTTGTTCCATTAAATTTTTAACGACTATTCTGATAAAAGACTCGTGAGATTACCAAATCATCCTGTCTGTCAACTTACAAAATAAACTGATCAAGTCTGAACTATATAATACTGTTTCCTGACGATTATTTTCGACTTGATTGAGATTTAAATATTGATAACATAGACGGTTGTTACTACTCTGAACTTTACAGTATTCCTTTGAAGAATCTTTCATTTATTTTTCATTCTCCATCTATGTATCAAAGACCTATGCAAGTGGTTTTGCAGAAATACATCAATTTAATTTTTTTTTTTGGCATTCTTTCTTCGTAATTTCTACGTCATGTCAATCCGTTACATAGTACTTTGACTAATTATACTTTCTTTAAAGTATGATTGTGAAATTGGACCTTGATTTGTGTAAGTTTACTTTGTTTTGTGTAAGTGTTGTAATTGATATTTTTACGCCTAGTGTTGCGGTACACATATTTACACTTGTTTACGTTTAGTGTTGTGGTTAACACATTTACTTTTTGTGTCGTTCACATATTTACTTTTTGTGCTGTGGTTCACAAATGTACACTAAAGGTCCTGGTTCACATATTTACGCATTATGGTGTGGTTCACATATGTACTGTTTGTGTTGTGGTTGACATGTTTACGCTTTAGTGCTGTGGTTCACATATTTACACCAGAGGACGTGGTTTACATATTTCACATATTTACGCATTATGGTGTGGTTCACATATGTATTGTTTGTGTTGTGGTTGACATGTTTACGCTTTAGTGTTGTGGTTCACATATTTACTCTAAGGGTCCTGGCTCATTATTTACGCATTGTGGTATGGGTCACATATTTACGTTTAGTGTGGTGGTTCACATACTTAAACTTTGTATGCTGCATTTTCTTATTCGTTTATTTTCGTGTTCGTAAACTGTTGGTATTTTTACTTTGCTTTAGTGATTCTGTAATAAATTTTAATTTGTATATTCATACATTGGTTGTTCCATGTTTTAATTCTTTTTTTTGTGCGCAAATTTGTGGTAATTATTTTTTGGTAGCATGTGTATAACGATAATGATATTTCACAATAACAATTGTTTAGAGACCTCAGGTGTTCTCGAATAAATACAATGAACATGATAATAATAATTATCTAATTGCTACTTTGTAATTTAGTTAAAATAATGATAAGGCTTAATTATATTGATGAGATAGACTTTCATTCGACGTGTCTGATCAACACATTTCCTTTTTATACGCGACTTTTATTCCATTCTCAGTTTCTTTCGTGAAAACAAGAATAATTTTTAACCGCATTGTTAAAAAAGTGGCAGCATTTTACCGAAAATATTTTATATAAATCATTTGATTTGTCGCTTTATTGATTAAGTGACATTCACGTTATTAAAAAGAAATATAACGATAACGCCTTACATTGTAGTTTCCAGTGGAGCTTCTATCCAATGCTATTATTATTATTATTAACAGTGACAGTAGTTACAATGACATGCTATTCCAGGGCGTTAACGTTAAAAACTATTTCCTATGGAAATATCAAAACATTACAGCAAATACACTTACCACTTCCAGAGAATTTCAATGGTCTAGCAATGGCATCAAACCTGTCGATGCTCAAAGCTACTAGCGCATACGTCGCACCGTATGTAACTACACCTTGGCCGTAACGAACCAGTTTACATCCGACGTTTCCACCATGCCAATCTATCGTACTCTTCCAAATAATGTCTGTTAATACGTTGATTAAACCAGCAGATAAATCTAAAAGTAAAATATTTTTTTTAAATACCGCACTATATAGACTGTATTTGTAATGAATGCAAATTAATCACCTTTAAGGTAATTTGATATACTTTATATTCTGTGAAAGGGCTAATAAACAAATAATAATAGTGTATATTCATATAGCGCTAAACTCCACACAAAAAAAGGTATAAAGACTAATAAGAGTTAAAAAAACAGTTTTCACTCTGTTCTTGAACATTTTGTGTGTTGGCAAGGATTTAAGACTTTCTGAGGACATAAGGAGATTATTCCAAACGTTGATTGCAGCCAATGAAAAGGCACGGAAACCATACGTTTTCATGTTATAGTTGTACATGCACTTGTAGAAGATTTTTGTTGCTAGATCTCAGATTTCTTACAGGGACTTTCTTTGCAATAAGATCAGTCAAGTTTTCTGGAGCCATGTTTGATGTACATTGATAAGTTAAAGAAGCGATTTTATAATTGATCCGGTTCAATCCTGGCAACCAATGGAGCTTCTTTAGAATAGGTGTAATATGGGTGTATTTTGACGATTTTGTTACTATGTGGGCTGCAGTATTTTGAATTAATTGTAGTCTTGTTATATTGGAGGATGATGTTTCGGAAAGGAGACTATTACAGTAATCGATGCGAGTTAACACTAAGGAACAAACAGGTGTTGTTGTCACAGACTCGGTAATTAACTGTTGGATGCTTCCAATGTTTCTGAGGTGATGATAATCATTCACGTTCTTCTCCATGCTTAATGTGGAAATTAGTATCACACCCAGATTTTTGACACTGTCAGATGAGCATACATTCTGTTTTAGAATCATAAAGTTTCAGCATATTTTTGTGTCATCCATGATTTAATGTTCTCGAAACATAGCTGCATATTAGTAAAATCAACCGGTTCAGGAAGGTAACAAGTGTAGAGTTGTGTGTCATCGGCATATGAGTGTCTGGAAATACCATGGTTATCGATCAGCTGACCCAGCTGTTTAGTATATAATACAAATAAAACTGGACCCAAAACTGAACCCTACGGAACTCCACAAGACAGAATAACATTTCCTAATCGGACATCTTGTATATTGACTGATTGAAATATATCTGTAAGGTAGGAAGATAGCCATCCTAAAACTGATAATCATGATCTATAGTGTCGAATGCCGAGGAGGGGTCTAGCAGTACTAAAAGAGACGCATTACCCCTATCTACTGGGCACCGCAGATCATTCATCACTCGCAAAAGTGCAGTTTCAGTGCTATGTGATGGTCGATAGGCTGATTAAAATTTGTCCACGAGACTGTTCTCGTCGAGGTGATCTAAAAGACATGCTTTAAAGGCTTTCTAGTATCTTCTATAAGAATGGTAGATTTGACACGGGTCGGAAGTTGCTAAGGGCCGTGACATCAAGTCCCGACTTTTTGAGGAGTGGCTTCGCGACTGCATTTTTGAATGCTTTTGGTACGATTCCAGATTGAAGACTTCTATTTATTATATCAGTAATTACCAGGAAAAGGCCATCTAAGATTTCAATAATAAATTTTGTGGGAACAGGATCTAATTCACAACTGGTCGGCTTTGAAGATCCAATCAGTTTTTCGAGTTCCTCCTTGCTGAAGATTCTGAACGAATTAAGGGTAGTCGAGGATTCAACTGGACCACTTGAAAAGATGCCTACACCATTATCATGATTCAAAAGACTCAAGTCACCATTTTTAACATTGATAGTATTCAGGAATTCAGATATATCATTATAAAAATCTGTATTTGATAGCTGATTTAATTTGAGAGAGGATGTCGATAGATACAATTTGCACAAATTGTCTTCTGATCATGAGTGATATGATTCTCTAGCAATTCGAAGGAAGGATATATCTCATTTACATTGTTCCCTATTTGAATGTTCAGCACACGTCTATGCATCGCAGCAATTCCACAACCATTCGTCGCAGTTTTTCTAGGAACATTCTGAAACACATAACCCGGAGGGCTTATCTCGGCAATTTTCGACTCATCACCCACCTCTTTTAACCAAGATTCGGTTATAAATAAAATGTCAATATTATCATCAATGATCTTATCATGGATAATAAAAGTTTTATTTTGACAGGACCTAGCATTCCATAACACAATTTTGAGATTATTGGGTTTCCGAACGGGGTGACATTGAATGACATTATAGTGAAAATTACATGAATGGAGTTTTACGTCCTACTCTTCTGCACCTTATGGGCTAATGAAGACGGGCAACGCCATGCAGTGTGCAATGAGGGAAATTTTGCCAGGACAGCGGCATTAGCCTACTCTTTTTGAGATTTCCAACTGTCGAGGGATCTTTAACGTGCACAGCCTGTAGCACACGGGGCCTCGGTTTATTGTCCCATCCGAACGACTAGACGCTTTTTCCATGTCAGTCCCTCCGACCTGCATCACTGACAAGGGGAAACCGGGCTGAAGAATCCGAAAGTTTATCTCGACCTTTGCCGGGATTGAACCCTGGACCTTCAGGTTAGCGAGCAAGCGTCTAACCCACTGAGCCACCGCGGCTCCGACATTATAGTGGAAGACGACCCACCGTTTGCATGCGAACGATTAGGACGTCGACTGAAGACAACAGTAATAGGAAATACAGGGAAAGGCTGATTTTGTTCACGGGTCCCAGTCCTAGATCGCCGGCCACTTCGCAATATATTAAGATTCTTTAGAAAATTTATGTCAAGATTTTCATTTGTCTTATTACAAAAGTTTTTTATTGTGTAGAGTTGTTCACGTGAATAGTTAGTTTATCATGTTGGGATTGGTTAAGTTAACTAAAGAAAGTTGACCGTAGTTGATTAAAACCGTTCAGTGAGAGGGAATTAAGGAATTAATACTCAACATAATCTGTTTAAAATCCATTGTTATACATAGATATGTCAATAACTCCTAATTCCCAAAACACACATATATTGAAAGTACCAAGGAAGATCCAGGAGTTGATATGAACATCCACATCTAATTTTCAATATCAAATGACACAAATTAATAGCAAAATAAACTCAGAGCTCAGAGCTAAGTTACAGTGACTGTCTGTGAGGCGCAAGGATACATTTCCAGTAGATACGGTAGATTTGCTGATAAAAAGGGGCTACAAATGATAGTTCCCTTGAAATCGGTATAACCCTGAGACAATTCATCGATCCTGTTAGATCGATGGCATCAAGATGTTCCTGAAATTATGAACCAGTTAATAATTCTATTCAACATCAATATTTCCATAT
The DNA here is from genome assembly GCA_030562195.1 of Nipponacmea schrenckii. NCBI lineage: Eukaryota > Metazoa > Mollusca > Gastropoda > Lottiidae > Nipponacmea > Nipponacmea schrenckii. The sequence goes on along the minus strand of CM060203.1, from coordinate 4,501,172 downwards.
ACTGAATTTCGACGGAATACAACATATTTCCATGGCTCTAAAAAATGTTTAGGACCTTTAAAGCTATACAGTGATATCAATACTGTCTATAGAAAAGATCAACAAATCTCTATACTAGAAAGTGGTAAGTCAAACAGAAAATCTTGTAAGAATTGAACCATTAAGTAATTTATCATAATGAAACTCGTCTTCAAATCAAATTTGTTTTTGTCGATCAAATAACCTCCGGCTGTAGTCTGGTTTCACAGCATCATGTGGCTCTAATTGTTAACTCTTTTTTTCAGCTATCTGTAATTTTTAGAATACCGGTATATCTGTTTTCACATTGCCCCCATTTTGAATGAATTTGTTGATTATCGTGTCGTATTTGATGGTGTCATTTTAAACCAATTTGTAAAGTCAATTCTAGTCAAGTAATCGAGACCACACTTTCCATCACTTCATTTTAAGCTAACCAGATATCCCATTCAAATGATACATTTTTTTTAGTTTCTATTATTGATGCCATGGTGATTTTCTTTGTTTCTTGTCTGACACTCATTGTTTAGCAAAAAGCATCAAAGTTGTTAAAATGATAATTAAAGAGATGTTGTCAGTGTTGTCGTTGACAGTTACTTAACTGTTCTCGGTTGATTTGGGGTAATTGTGTCCACCTGAATTTAAAGTCAAATAGCGTCTGGAATGAAAGATTACGATCGCCAATATCATTACCGTTTCAGATTGACCAATAAATATCAGTTCCGTTGCTGTTTCTATTTAATTTGTGTCTGTGTGGTAATTGGGTCCACCCTAACCGAACAGTCAAAATTCGTCTAGTAATAGAGACTATATCCGACATTGTCTCATCGATTACGAGTTGACTAAGTATCAAAGGAGGTTGATTGTTTTTAACTCTGATAGAGTAATTCAATAATAAGGCGCGGAAATAGTCAATGTGACAAGTCACAAATTAATTAAGAGATAGATTCCTAGTCACTCGCTATCTCTATCATGACTAGAATATGTTATTGAGACTCCGGATATAGATTGCCAACAGTATTGAAGTAAATTTTAGTCTGACCCAATATAAACAGTGACCGTTGACATGATGACCGCTGCATTGAAGTCGCAGTGTTTCATTATTTCTTTTAGAAATATTTCATGCTCAGAATGTAGAGTTATGACCACTTAAAGTGACAGTTTTCTAATTTACATTACATACTTGCGGTAGATTAAAGGGGCATTCTGGTTTGTTGAAAGAGTTTTAAATATATATCAAAAGTAAAAAAATTGAAAATAAAGGACTGCTTTTCAATAGTTTATTACCACATCATTTTAAAGGATTACTCCCTAATTTGCCATTATTGGTAAAACCAAAAATGAGCACAAACGGTATATAACCAAGCACTGAGAGACTAAGTTACTGTTTTTTATAAACATTATAAGACCAGTCCATTAAATGAAACTTTAAATTTAAGTTCAATCTCAGCTGTCGAAATCGTTTCCTGTCTTCCGTCATGATTATTAGTCGTGTTCAGCACTAATGATGTTTGTAAAGCGTTCGAACCGAAAACATCCTTCCTGATCTATATTTTAATTGATTCATTAATTCAAATTCTGGGAAATATCATTCCAAGAGTATTTAGCAGAATTCCTAACAATCGCACTAAGTTGCATTAAAATCCCCCCCAAATTATGTCGTTTAGAGTGTTTACGGGAATTTGTGGACTGACGAATGACGGACATGGATGACGCTGATTTACGCCCCACACTTCATGTTGGCGAATAAAAATAGATTATTCTCAATTTCTCAACTTTGATTGTAGGTGAACCTGGCATCAAATTTTCAAATGTGAATATGTTCTTTTGTAAATAAGAAGAACCAGCTGGTAAAGTGGAAATGTAGGCGACAAAATCTTGGATAAAAATATTGTTGGTATTTTGGGAAATCGTTTCTGAGCGACATCAAGATAAGAAAAAAACACTTACCAGCACAAGCTAAATTTAGAATAAAGAAATTCATTCTGGATCGTCTTTTCTTTGATAGAGATATCGATACAATTACCAAACAGTTACCAATAACTATCATAGCAAATAACATACATAAAAACGTTATCTGTTCACTCTGAAATATATAGAAATTAACAATGGTTAGTTGTTAGGAATTGGGGGTTGTAACTTTATGGATAAGTGATGTTACGAAAGTATAGGCGCAGGTATGTAGGCGTAACCTCTTGTGAGAGAGTATTGTTTGTGAAGTTAGTTTGAAAAATAATTTCTTTTTTTAAAATAACGTTCACACCTTCTAAATCTGAAATATATAGGCCTAAGAGAGCTGCTGTAAGGGGTGCTAGTCAATGGTATTCTGTAAGGGGTGCTAGTCAATGGTATTTCAACTATCAAGTCAAACAATGTAGCAAATTATTAAGTATCACAGAGTATCCACAGAAAATAGGAAAATATGTTGCCTTGTAATCTACATCGACCAGGCCTCGGGATAAAACGGAAATGTCAACAGTTGACCAGTCCATACTTGGTTAGATGGAATTGTTATTAAACCGGAAGTAGATAATATCAATTGTTGAGACGGATGATTAAGAAATTTATTTCCGAATTTGTCTCCCAATTCTAGAATTTTCATTTGAATAACTTGATTTAATATTTCTGACTTTGGCACGTTTCCGTGTTGACGATTGAAACTGTTGAAATTATTCGTAAAAAGATTTAGAAGATTGTTTGGGTGTAGTGACAAAAGCTACTTATGTACAATCACTGAGACTATAATCTCCATAGAATGCTGAATTTAGATATTTTACAATGAACATAATCCCATATCAAAATCTGGCTTTTCTCAAGCAGTTAGTATAGTTTGTCACATACTTTCTAAACCGGTGACAATTTTATTGTCAGTTGGTATAACATCTGATTCAGATTTGACACACTTTTTCACAGAGTGACATCTTGAAATGATTTTGAGGCCATGCCGGCAACATTAGACCGACATCAATTTTAATGGTTTATATTCTCAAGTTGTTCTACTCACAAGTTAACAAGCACATACTACCCTTGGTGTATTGTTCAAATTTGATTCAACTCATTGAGCCAAAAAAACGAATTTCCTTCACACACAGTGTTGTTATATAGATATAGCTTACAATAGACAACTTCAACACTCGGAAGGAAATAAAAGACCTACATTTCTTTGTAATTTGTTCGTTCATATTACATGACTTGCCCTGCAGGATTATTTACTCTTATTGGATGTTTTTTTTCCGTTACAGTTAATCCTTTGATAATGTTTGTCAAACTATATTTAGTTTATATCTGTATCATTGGTGGCATTTAGAGCTGATTGTATTTCAGAGAGAATTCTACTTCTTCTGTACTTTTATCAGATTTTTACCCTCGACTATATACGGTTTCTAACGTCTTAAATTGGTGATTTTCTTCTTATATTAATACAAGATTATTAGTTTTTAAACAGACATTGCCAACATTATTTAAGAAATGGAACTGAGTCAATATGATTGAAACCTTTACACTATGTCTGGGACAACTCACCGCCTTTCAGCTTTACTATTTCTCCTAATTCAATCAGTTTATGCTAGGAGCCAGCCAATATTTCATTGAAATCCGCTGTTACCAAGGGGAATAGACGCAATGGATAGAATTTACGTTTAACACTCGAACAAATCCAATATGACTTAAGTCTTGTACGAATTAGGGTAAAGTCTTGAATCTGTGAGCAATTTGATTAGGAATCAAGTCAACTATCGGGGTTAGATGTCGGGAATTGGTTTTCAGGTTAGTTCCAGACTCAATGCAATCAAAGACAATACAATATGATGGTTGAACTTGAAGACTTGGGTTATGATTCGCTAACGGCAAAACAAAATTCTATATGTTATATTTTTACTTCCGGACATTAAATAGAATTGACAATCAACATTATGCGAGAGAGTTGATAAAGGTGTTGTACAATGATATCAATTATTACCGAGGAGTGGTGGTGTTTCGCAGTTGATTAGCAACCGTAATTGTATATAGTACAGTACATAGTATAGTATTGCGTATTTTTAGTGCCTTTCTAGCTATCCACAAACTCATCATAAATATAACAGTTAGTAGTGAATCTGATAAAACAACATGGAAATCACTTTATTTGAGCATATTCACATCAAATAAATAGCCAATTAATGTCATCAAGGTTTATTTAGGGTCCACGATTTGACATAATTAACCGTGATTTATAGTAAAGAGGTCTCATAGAATCATTAACTGTATACAAGAAAGTGGTTACTGGATTTTATTGTTCATTATTGTGGTAGCCTTGAACTGTCGGTTCCTATAAAATTGAAAAGTAACTGCACTACTCTTCATGATGCTGACTCTTCTGAGTAAGGAACATCTAATCTGGTAACATAATAATATTATAGAATCTTGTTTGAGCAACCTTAACTTGAGATTGACAGCCCCTCAGACTGGTTTTACTTAATGGCAATGGAGATGGGCAACTGCAATATCGTACAATGTGGAATACATGTATTTGTTTAAGACTTAATGATGAATGAGCGCACAGATTATCAATTATCAATTATGTAGAGTCAGATCCTTATCTAGAGGACAGTCAACGATAAACACAGTAACCGAAGCTCTTGGACTCAGAATGCAATAGGATCGATATTGCGCCAAAATTTGTCATAATTATATTTAAAGCAGATTGTATGTACTCAAAAAATGAAATGGTGGTATAGTTTCAGGAATCGGCGAAATTGGGTGTTGTCTGGCCTTATCTAATATTACCAGCCCAAAGCTCATTTGAGTAATGTGCAGATTGAGGTTTCTGTATCGTGGCATGTGGTAGATTTAATAAAAATCGTGGGAAATTTGCCATTTCAAAATATTAAGTTTGAAATCACTCAAACAAATATAACGTTAAAATGGCATTACAACAGTCACTTCCGGCAGAGACTTGTGCAAATAAGAAATTACAGAAAAAAAATATTTTAATAATCACTTCCATCCGATTAGATGTTAGTAAGTCATCCTTCCCTATCCTTTAACAATCTGACCTGCACTAACAAGCTACCCTAATGTCTAAAGATCACGCGCTCCACATGATTAAAGCGTATCGTAAATTCATCGATCTTTCCTAATCTAAACAAACTGATTGCCAATCATGCCAATATTCACCAATTTATGGAGGCCCGCTAAAGATAATGAGCCTTCTAAACTTATTTATATAAGATCACGTCCTGTTCAGACACCATGTTTCAGGTCGCTGGAAAAAAGATATCTCTGTACCAGAATATAGACTTTCCAACTTCGTACAAAATTAGCTTCAAAAGTCCTTTGGTTGGTCTAGTATAATGCATTTCGATTATTGATGCTTCGTTTTCTGTCCTTTATCATTTACTTATTAACCCATAAACGGGAAGAGTGTACTTAAAAGGTTATTTGAAATGCAGTTCAAAGGAATGCTCAATAATGAATGAATCTTTGATAAATAATATACCAGGAAGTCGGATACGGGTTCAATAACCTGAACACCCCCCCCCCCCCCAACACACTGTCTGATAAAAGCGTCTTTAAATTTTCTTCTGTCTTATTATAAGCTAAGGAGCATAAGCTGTTATAATGATGACAATAATATTAAAAACACAAGATATATGGATATACTACTTCTAGGTTTATTTCATGCTACGTAAACAGGTTACACTATCAAGTACAATGAAACGTAGTATCTAATAAACCTAGAAGTAGTATATCCATATATCTTATATTTTTAATGCTTATGCTCCTGCTTCTATATGTCTTACAAAAAATATGATTATAATAATTTAAAAAAAATTGTCAGATCATTCAGCAATGGCAATTTTAGGAACATGTTTAAACGCATCATGTGCAAATTCGTTTAAAGATGCAACAAACGTATCAAAGTCTAGGGTCTCCAGATATGAAAGTTAAAAATATAGCTAGCAAATGTTGCTTGCTAATTACCTTTTATTTGCATGTAACATATAGACTTGTAATAACGAAAATATAGACCCTAATAAATTAAATGATCTCAAGTTTTACTTGTCTTTAATAAATACATCAAAGAGAAGCAGAGTAAAGCTTTTTTAGTTTATTTAATAAGTTTTAATATTTCTCGTAATAAAAAAATTCTTATTAAGAATTGTTTGATATGGCTTAAGTAATGTCATAAGCTTCCTTATAACCGGCTCTGTCGGAGTTTAATTATATGAAATATATATGATACCATTATATAAGTTCTATAACATTTCTTGTCATCGAATTGTAGAGTAGATTTCTTATAGCTATAACTTGTTTTTCTTGTAGCTATGTCTTGTTATCTTGTTGCCATGACTTACTACTTGTAGCCATGGCGTGTTATCTTGTTGCCATGACTTACTATCTTGTAGCCATGGCGTGTTATCTTGTTGCCATGACTTACTATCTTGTAGCCATGACGTGTTATCTTGTAGCAATGACTTGCTTTTGTAATCTGGTAGCTATGACTTGTTATCCAGAAGCTATGTCTTGTTATCTTGCAGCTATGACTTGCTATCTTGTAGCCATGACTTGCTATTGCTATCCAGTAGCCATGACTTGCTATTGCTATCGAGTACCCATGACTTGCTATTGTCATCGAGTAGCCATGACTTTCTATCTTGTAGCTATGTCTTGTTATCTTGTTGCCATGACTTACCATCTTGTAGCCATGGCGTGTTATCTTATCAGGATTTGCTATTGCTATCTAGCAGCCATGACTTATTATCTTGTAGCCATGACTTGTTATATTGTAGCCATGACTTTCTATCTTACGGTCTTCTGGAAGCAATTATTTGCACCCACTAGTTATTTCGGGACCATTACTTGATTCCTTGTAGTCACAACTTGCTATTATTATGACTACCATAAGCTTTGTAATGGTTATGGATTTCTATAATGCGACTGCGCTAATGTGCTGCCATATCTTTTAATTTAACCTACATTCTTAGAGATCATGCTATGCCAATTTCAAAAATCTTCTTGGATAAATACAAGGAAGAATCACCTAGTAAAAGTAATAAATATTTTCCCTGCGGCAATTGATTGGATTTGACAGTTCAATAACTGGTTGGTTTCCTAATCGGAAAGTATATACCTCTATCAGCTTGAACCAATATTGTAAGATTATCTGTTTTTAGATTGGATTCCGATTTCAAAGAGTCAAATTCTAGCAAGGAAAAATAGCTGAGTACTCCAAAGGCTAAGCCAAATAAGATATAACATTATAGAGAGATACATTTTCAAAGAATTTAAGGACTCTTTAATGGCTTAAGATATTCTCGGAAACGTCAGATGGCAATTGATCAATTCTTTTATCAATTTTTTTTAAAGGCGATATGAACTTCAAAATATCAACTATTAAATGCCATTCAAGGATCAAAATAATCTGTTAACCCTCAGGTCATTTATCAAACCATAAAGTAGCAGATAAAATAGACATCTGCTTGCTAGCACGTGTCCTCGATGTCGTCCCTTCATGTTAGAAAATTATTCCATCTTCTATCCAACGCCAGAAAATGCTTTCATTTCTCCAACCAATACCATGATTAGATTCTAACCCTACTTTCAAAGTCAAAACGAATTACAGGAAATAATTCCACCCTTCTAACCAATGTCAGAAAAAAATCTTTACCCCTCGGCTCAAAAATTGTCCACTTGCTACATTCATTTCTGTTATAAATATATTTAAAGTGATTGTGAGCTAAAGGCGGTATCATTTAAACCAGTTCTTTCAGTACTCATCGATATTACTAGTCACTTTTCTAATTATCTATCGTATTTACTGGCTTATTGGGTTTCAGCTGTCACTTTATTCAATGCACAATACAGTAATTCAAAATCAACTTGCTTTCCAATTGGCTTGGTCGTGATTTCTTCTATTTTTCTTATCGCGCGATTTGATTTTAAAGGCAGTGCAAATTTAAATGGGAATAAAATTGTAGTGTTATTACTTGATAGTTAACATAAATTGCGCTTTACATATAGATCTAGATATATATTGCTTTCACTTTGTATGAGCTACTCCTCTTAGCATATTTGATAAGCGAATATTGTGTGGATTATAATAAGACTTAATCAGATAATAACTTCACAATGGAAATAACCTCAATGGAATGGGAAAGGAAATCGTCCTACACGTTGACCTAAGGTATATGGAAATGAAACCATAATTTATTAAATTGATAATATAGGAAGCCTTAAAGACAAATGGCAATCCCAAACATATGCGTTGTGATAATCCCAAAGCGCATTTAGTCATAAATTCTCTTTCAAGCCACACGGCTTAAATTTTTATCAATTGAGATAACGTGGTCTAATTAGTGTGGGTATTTACCACTTCAAAAGAACTGCTTTGAAAGATATAATAATAATGAAAACGGGTAAAACTCATGCCTCCAATATTTGATCAGTTCATCAACCAGCGAGATAGAAATACTTTTTGTGTAGGTAGTCTCTTCGATAGTCAAAGAAGTCTCACCGACATGTCATTCAACCCGACCAGATCTCAAGATTTATCAACAACCAAACCAACAGTACAGAATCATCTTATCAGAACCAATCCAACTACAAACTACTAAGAATATCAACAACTAGTTTGCGATATCAGCATTGCTGGTAGCGGACGTTAACTTGTCATCTACCAACCACCCAGGAAGTCTAACGCCACGTGCTAAAGTATTCCGAAGTCTAGCGAAATTAATTAATTATGTGAACAATAGACTAAGATATTAGGATGTCCAAAGGAAGATAAAAAAAAGTGAATAAATAACGGTAAAATATTGGGATATTTCCCTTGAAGGTTACAAATGAGGTTCTTTCATGAATACATAATGGTCCATCGCACGGAATAACTTTTAGAAATTGCCAGAAAATAGTTTTACATAATAGAAATGAAACGTCCAAATGATTTAAACGTTATTCCCTGGAGGTTTATTAGAGTACCTTCAGTCACAACCTATTATATATCAATCATAAATCAAATGCGATAGCTTCTAACAACCTTTATTATACTCCCTATTGAATCGTCTAGATTGGTGTCAATGTATATAATCATGTAATACCTGGTGCGAATTATTACTTACATGGTATGCCCTGGTTCACTATTTTCAAAATTGAAGGCGTATCAGGTGGAAATATGATAATAATAACAATATCCTGGGCAAGTTAATGAATACATTTCGTATCGGTACTTAACTGAAATAGATTAACGCCACCGGTTTACCTTAATTCCAGACTAATCCGATATTAAATCATTGCCATAAATAAATTGACAACAAAACCATGTACAATCAACAGTCTGTAATCCACCATTAGACTCAATGGGAATAAGCACCCAGACTTCGTGGAAATGAAGAAACATACTTTATAGAAATAAACAAACAGACTTTACAGAAATAATATGGAAATTAACAAACATATTTTATAGAAGTAAACATACAGTCTTTATGCAATCAACAAACAGATTTTATAGAAAAATAACAAACAGACTTTATGGAAGGCAACATACATATTTCATAGATTTAACATACACACTTTATGGAAATCCACTCAATCCACTCAGTAGATTGCGACAATTACAATCAGTCGGGTACGAAACGCAACAGTTGCACTCAGTTGAATCAACAGTTACATTAAGAAAAATAAACACTCAAACACTGTGGAAATCAAACAGTCTACATCTAGTCTGTGGAAGTCTACACTCAGACTGTGAAAGTCTAGTCTACGCTCAGTCTGTGGAAGTCTACACTCAGACTGTGAAAGTCTAGTCTACACTCAGATTGTGGAAGTCTACACTCAGACTGTGAAAGTCTAGTCTACGCTCAGGCTGTGAAAGTCTACACTCATACTGTGGAAGTCTTGTCTACGCTCAGGCTGTGAAAGTCTACGCTCAGGCTGTGAAAGTCTACGCTCAGGCTGTGAAAGTCTACACCAAGACTGTGGAAGTCTCAGACTGTGGAAGTCTACACTGTGGAAAAATGCACTCAGATTTTTCACTTTTATACGCAGAGAGAGGAAATCGAACTATAACACTAACTTACAGAGAGGTGGACACTTAAAAGGTCATCATTCGTATTTTTATTCAAAGTAAAAACTCCATTTAAACTGACACGTGTGACACAATTAGATCAATCACACAAGTGACCAGGATTCTCTTGAGACTTGAAGTTTAATTTGACTAATGTTATAAGCTTTCTAGTTACATTTCCCACGTGATTAAATCTGAAACCAATAAGTACCCCACCACTATCTATATAAGCCACTTAAAAACATCAAAACAATGTGGATTCTAGATTGCAGGCCCGATAGCAAAGTTTTCATCCATTTTCACGAATTCCCTGCCTGAATCACGATTTCTGTATCAAGAAAGCAAATTATCTGACAGTAAGTGATGTTGATAGAAATAAAAGCAGTTATAAAAGATACCTTGTCAGGCAAGGAAACATACGCCCACTGGCAGCCTTGAATTTGAATAATATATTGAGCAATAACTCAAAAAACATTCACTGAATATTGAACCCAATGGCAAAAACTAAAAAAAACTGTCAAATCGAAAAATCGTCAGATTCAAACTTAACCACCATCTTATCTTTTTCAATACTCATACCAAGTTTCATCAAATCTGTTAAAAAATTGTAGCGTCTTTTGCATCCACAAAATTTTTAGGCAAGGGATATAACTAAAAAAACATTCATAAAAAAAAAGTCGTCAAATTCAAACTTGACTACTGTCTTATCAATTCTAACACCAAGGTCCATAAAAATCCGTAGATAATTGAAGCTTCTTATTGCAACCACAATAGAATTTTGACGCAATTTACTAAGGCAAGGGCAATAACTCAAACCGTTCATTGAAAATTGTCAATTTCAAACTTGACTGAAGGTCTTCAATTCCAATGCTCAAACCAAGTTTCATCAAAATCGTTTGAATATTGTAGGTTCTATTGCATCAACAATACAATTTTGTCAAGATTTTACTAAGTCAAGGGCAATAACTCAAATAAAGTTCATAAAAAAAAATCGTCAAATTCGAACTTGACTGCCGTCTTATCAATTTCAATACTCATACCAAGTTTCATCCAAATCCATTGAAAATTGTAGCTTCTATTGCATCAACAATCAATTTTGATGTGATGTTACTAAATCAAGGGCAATAATTCAAAAACAGTTCGTCGAAAAATTGTCCAAATTCGAACTTGACCGCCGTCTTATTAATTCCAATGCTCACACCAAGTTTCATTAAAATCCATTGAAAATTGTAGCTTCTATTGTGTCTACAACAAATATTGAGGCAGGGGCAATAACTCAAAAACCGTTCATCGAAAAATTGTCAAATCGAACTTGACCGCCGTCTTAGCAATTCCAATGCTCACACCAAGTTTCATTAAAATCCATTTGAAATGGTAGCTTCTATTGTGTCTAAAAAATATTGAGGCAGGGGAATAACTCAAAAACTGTTCTTTGAAAAATTGTCAAATTTGAACTTGAACGCATACCACATATTCATGTGGGCGTATAAAATTTTTTTTGATTATTTTTAGAATTTTTAGCCCCATAACAGTAATGGGATTCAATAGTCAAAGCTAAAGGTCCTCTAAAAGAAAACAATGTCAACATGCGGTAAACATACAAATGTACAATATCTTAAACAGAATAAAGACCCGTTAATGTCCTTTCATCATATTCCAATATAGATCTGACAATGGGTTTAGAAGTAATATTATATGAGGTTTGTGATATTTCAATTACTTTTGCTCTTCTTTGTTTTAGTCATTACATTAATGGGAATTCAACTCATTTATTTCTCTTTAGAAAGTAACTAGATTCTTCTGAGATTGCCAGTGTCATTTGGTTGGTGTAAAATAACGATCTTCTTTTATATTAATAAATACCACCTTATCAATTCAATATATGAACAGGGTGGCATTAATCATATTTGATTAGTGTGAATATAACGATTGTGAAGTCACAGAACGCCTTACAGTTTAATTTGAGTTGAAATGAAGCAAAAACAGATGTCTACATAAAAATGGTGCAAATCTTTTTAATAATATAAATTGGTTAATAAAACTGCGTTATAAATAGAGTTACCTTTATAAGATACATGGGTACTAAATCATCCATCAACTACCATAGCTAACTACCTTGTTTTGAAAGCGAATGCTAATTTCATCCGAAACTATCGCGACGTTCTGTGATATAAAACCCAAACATAATCGGGGTCGTTTATGAGGCTGTGAATTTGCTTACGGCTTTAAAATGTCTCCTAATCATCATCGTGTCCAGATTCTAGCGACAAGGTCAAGTGAATTCTTTTAAAGGAATGAGCTTATAAACTGAACTAGCTAAAATATTATTATTGTGTACCTCACTTAAATTCTGTTTCCTCTATTTAATACAGTGTTTCAACAGCCAACATAACAACACGTTAATGGGATTGAGGTATTGAGCTTTTCAATGGAAAGAAATAATGAAAATAGCAAGAAGTTGATAATCTACTAAAGACATGGATTTACAAAGAGAAATGAGATGTCAAACTAAGCTTAGAAGGATTTGTTAAAAATTGATGTTTATTATTATGTTACTTGTGACATTGAAAAGGCAATCATCCTGAGGTCAGGGATTCAAAATATAATTGGCCTACTTATCGTTTCGGGCAAATTTATAGCTTTAATCTTTATAATTTGGATATCTCTGCCGGTGTCAGTGGTTTCTGTATATGCAGCTAAATGACTTACTTATGATTAAGATTTGACGTGTAATGGAAGGTATACAAGGGTAGATATTGAGTTTGATATAAAGTTATTGGTGGTTAAATACTTTGAAAAGACATGGGGTGAAAATATGAATAGATGGATAGATGGGAAGATTGGTGATGGGTATAAACTGGGTGGATAGAATTAGGTGGACAGTTGTTGGGTGGCTTGGTTGATAGGTCGGTGGATAGATTGGTGGGTGTTTCTGTAAATCGATGTTGGTGGGTGTTTGTGTAAATCGATGTTGGTGGGTGGTTGATTGGATAGAATTGGGTGGAAATATGTTGGATGGTGGATAGATATTGAATCGATTGATATACGAAGACTGACAATAATTATCATTTTATATAGAATCCTAAACATTCTTCACATTAATATTTTGTAGATGGTGTCATAAAATAGATTGATTCAAACATTTTCTCACAATCAACGAGTCCCTGTTGGGATATTTCAGTCGAGTTTTCTAACGTTATTAAATTTTATGAAACTCTAATAATATGGTATTATGTTGAGGTTTATTCCATTTGCAGTTAAATGAACTTTCAGGCTTAATTTGATATTTCTGTGGTGTGTTTTAAAACAACGAGATTTTGGTTGCATTTATTAAATTGTCTTGCCGCTTCCCCCTTTCATCCACATCAATCAGTATGCATTTTGGCGAAAAAGGGGCCCATAAACCCCTAAATATACTCATCTACATCTCAATGATGTATGGTCTGCTTTAGATCCGCACCGTTTTTTAGCGTGTGAAATTGTATCATCTACTAATAACTTAGAATAGGCGCCTAATAATCACAGAGGATGGAAAAGCGACAAGTTCATCAAAGAATGGGGGTAATGTGTAAGAACAGTTATAGCGATATCATCATAGCCGAAACAAGATTTTCATACTTTGGGTTTTAAAATCAATCGTACTGAAAGTACCAGCCAATGTCACCTTTTACCGACAGATTCCGAAATTTACCGACCGATTCCGAAATTTACCGACCGATTCTGAATTTTACCGACATGTTCAGTTCAGCGATAACGTCATAAACCTCTTTCGGTTAACAATTCGGTTTTACCAACAGCTCCAGACTTTGCAGCCTTTAACCTACCGATTGATGACATGTTCAGGTAACTAATGACATCATAGCCCTTTCAGTTAGACGCCAGCGTCACCACAGCAAGTCAAAATACAATTGTGTAACTCAACGCCTCTGTAAAATACTTTATTCTGACACACCATAAATATATATTTAAAACCAGCCAAAGTGGGTTCATAGAAAGTATGACTGTTTTGTATTATAAAGTATACAGACAATGACATCATAGAATATCGAACAATTAAATCAAAGCATCTATGTCAGCTTACTCACAAATTAGTGTTGTTTCTAAAACTAAATTTATCAACTCCATAATAAATTTGCAGAAACCATCAATCATCTACATAATACCACTACTATATTCTAGTTTCCACAGAATATTCCTATTAAAAACACATCACGGATATATCTGGCTTTTATCATTTCTTTTCCACAACCATTCGTCATACATCGTGTTTTGTTTTATTATATAAGAAACGCCACTGTGACAATAAATAATGCAGGTGGCCTTTCTTTTTACATTTTGTTTCATTAGTTTACACATATAAGCGAGATATTTCAATTATTCTCTTGCTCAACACACATAATAATATAAACCTTTCCGGTAACTGGTGTATTATTTTGCTGTGTACTGGGTCATAACAACACAAAGAGCACATATTATTTAAGAAGAGAATTTAATCATTGTTTTTTTTTAAAGGAATGTGATTTTTTTATTCTCTTGGTACTCAAATTATTTTTTAAGTTAAAAGATTTGCTTTACATAACTACTTCATCTTCAATCTCTAGGTTGATTATGCACAATATAAGATATATTAACAGGTCAAATTTTTTGTATACTTCCTATTTCAAATGACGAAAAAAAAAAAAAAAAGATGTTTAAACTTCACTTAAATGAATCTTTGTTCATCAGTTGTGTAGAAAACCATACTGAATCAAATAAATGACATGTACATTAATATAAATATGTCATTCTAAGTAATAGTCTATTTGGTGAGTGAGTCCTTCTCATATACATCACATAAAAACGGAACGAAAGTTTGATCTGATTATAAGTTCTAATCTCGATCGGCGTATGAAAGTTTGATGACCTTGAATAAGTCATCTTCACTCACAATTCCAGTCCACCCAGCTGTAAATGGGTACGGTTAATCCGGGAAAGATCAATGCCAAGAGGTTTGGCCAAGGACTAGCTGGTAGAAAGGATCCCTGTCACGGCGGAGTTGTGAACCTAAGATGTTATCCTTGTAAAATATAGTTGTTTCTTTTCTTTCTTTCTTTCTTTCTAATATGAATGATGAATTGAACCAATTTGAAACCTTAAATTTTGTGTGCATTCTATGTGGTAGTATTCGTTTAAATATTCTTAAAAGAAAATTATCAGATAATGGAAATTTCAAAATTATTTTTGCATGTCCTTACATGGAAGTCTTATTTTATTACGACTAGACCTAAATGACAACAGTATTAATCAATCTAACGATACGATATAATGGATTTATATCTATTATTTTCTACTGTTTTTCAGGGACCATGTAGGAATATTGAGTTTCAATATTTCAATTCAATGAAAACTTCCGTTAAGAAATAAGCATACAGTCATGTACATACAACTTGCTTCTTTCAGTAAACTATGTCTTTGATTCAGAATAGTAACACGATTTTCATGTAAAGAGGAATTTGAAGCAGGGTACCTGTGATTTAAAAATTATTATTAATATAATAATAATAAATACCAGCTGAATAAACAGATAATAACCTCACCATTGCGCACCATTCTTAGAAGGTTTTCATTTTTTCATAAATTAATGAATACAATTGGACCGCTGATACTTAAAATAATCGGAAGTAGACTTTAGTAGTTCTAATAAAATTTTAACATTTTAAGTCTGCCCCTGAACTTGCCGATATCCCATACACATATTACGCCCGGGAAAAGTATAGGCCTATACAACATTCTAGACAAAGTAACATGTGAAAATAGCAGTTAATTAATCACATGTTGACATAAACATTTTCACCTTGGTAAAAATGAAATAAAAACTACCAGACTTATCACCCACTTTTCAGCTAGTTTTTTCACGATGGTGAAAAATTCTGAAAAAAAATTGATTATTCAACCCACCCTTTTGTTACCCATCCTTGTTGTACATCTTTCAATTTTTCTAATTTGCACTTTAATTTTAAGAATACCTGTAGCTAAAACGTGGGAGGCGTTGTGTGTCCCCCATCTTTGATGTTTATGGACTTGTTGAATATCACCAAGTATAATATAGTTTTTATTGTATTTTGTACTTGTTTTTATATTTGTTATTGTTAGTGAATGACCTTTTCTATTCAACTCAATTGTCTTAACATCAAACGAGCCAAACATGAGGGGGGAAATAAATAAAGTTGTTAATTCAAACTAAGTATGTCGTATGTGAGTCACCGTAGCTATCCACTTTCGTCTAAACATGGCCAATCGACCCCCGCCAAAAAAAAAAAAACCGCAAAAATTTAAAACACAAAAACACTTACCTTATAAAAGTAAAATGAATCTGAGAAATTTCCATTGGATTGTGTGGTGTCATCATAATAATAGTAATAGATTCCCTCCCAACTTTCTGTAGATTGGGAATCCATTTTCACAAATTGTAGATTCTAAAACTAACACAATCCTAACAAAAACCTTTCCTTTATTTTAATGTTTCAATAATAGTTTCTCTCCTAAAAGAACGAACGTATTATTGCAAATCAGAACAAGTCTGAAGGAGCGGCGTACGCAAAGGTAAAACTTTGTACATTGTCTATTTCCTTCTTTATAATCAAACTGTTATCATACTTATCACTTATCATGAAGTCTCTTGCTAATCAATCTCAATATAACTAATATCAGTTTTCCATTGGTCGATTTTTAAATTTTTCTTGTAGTTAACGACACTTACCGGATAAAAAAAGGAAACTTCACAAGCACGGCTCAGTTTACTTGTTTACTTAAAATAAATATAAACGTTTCTTTTGGAATGATATAAAATTAAAACCTCAACGACTGCATTCAAAAAGCGTTAGCATAGTATCCAACTTCATACGCACGATCCTTGTGTTTGAAAATTGTCAGTCAGACTCCCAGAATATCATAAAAACATTGCCAGCACGACGGCTGTATGATTCTATATAGTAAATGCATTTACAAATTGCAGTGCCGCTGAAACACCTTTCGCCTATCTTGTTATATGAATCGTTAATAACGGTTTTCACTGTGTTTGTAGTAATGGAAGCAAGTTGGATTGTCCTCGTCTACCAAGAGATTTAAAATAATCGCCTAGTAATGTTAAAAGCGTTGTCCATTCCACAGCGAATGATATACTAGTAGTATTTTTTGTATATTCCAGAGAAATACATGTAGTATTATACAAATGATTATATAATTATAATTAAACTGTGTTTAAAGGTGGCTATTGTATCACAATCTGCTAGCTAATGTCGATCGGGTCATAGCGCATTGAGCATACTAGTAAATGGGTATTAAAAAATGCTAAATTACTCTCAAATGTAGTCGTCGTTGGCAACATAGAAGTAATTGGATGAATACACAGAAGAAGCTAAAGAATCGAAATCACTCCCCACTTTACGTCTGCGATATGGATTTTTTTTACATAAAAGCAGTAATCGTCAACAAGAATCACAGAAGAAGGAACAGATGAAACCATAAGAACATGTCCATCTACACAAACAGAAAAAAGACCCACAGAAGAAAGACAGATAAAATTATCTCCATAAGAATAAAGAAGAATCCAGACAAAGAAGAAGCCACAGAAGTCATAAGAGCAAATCGCCCCGTACCTTGTGATATGGCTTTTGTTTTTCTCACTGAAGCACTCACCAAGAAAAATCGCTTCGAAGAACGTAATAACTATCGATTTAAACAATATTTTTTACATGGCATAAATAAGGTTACGGAAACAAAATCAAACTTATGATTAAACAAATACAATGTATCGAAAATACAGAAAATATAAAGAAATGAATGAATAAATTAATAAATCAGCATATCATTATTATGTCTCTAACAATACAATGGTTGAATAAGTACCAAGACAGGGGTCGTCATCATCAGGATTTCCGTCCTTCCACAAGCACAAACAAAGATAGATTGGTTGGTCAGTTGTTGGCTTTGAATAAATGATTTAACAAAAGACTTACAATTTGGGTATCTAGGCATCCTTAGTTGAGCTCCATAATATTCAAAGGCTGTCGAAATACGTTCATAATTGTCAGCAATTCTACTTATTCCTTTTGTACTTTTAACTTGTGAACAATAATAATAGTCTATACACTGCAGTTCGGATATTATATCAAAGGCTAGAGATTGTTGAATTTATTTGTTTATCCGACAAAAATAGAAAAAAAAATGCAGATACAAAATGTCACAAAAAAAAGTAAATATGGCGTATAAATAGTTTCACGCTTTAAATCGGTGTATTAAGGTTTCAATTTCATTTCATCAAGCGATTTTTCTATAAACGACATTTTAAGTAAGGTATAATTCACCTTATTGACAAGTCATACAAATTATCTTCAAATTATCCCAGAATGGCTCGTAAATTCTATTTTTCTCTTTTAATCCGAATCTCCAGACTGCTACAGTTAAATTAAATGCGGGGAACGATCCATTTTTATTGACTTGAGAAGAAGAATATAATTTACTGAACGACTTCTGTTCATGACTATTATTGTTTAGTGTAATGTTTATGGAGCTGGCAGTCAGTCTAGCTCAGTAAATATCCTGAAATTGTTTCAGAAGAGATCCAGCAAGTCGGTTGGAGAAAGAAGAATGCGGTGTTCAGATACATGTATATAGTTGGAATCATTAGTTATTGGATTTTCAACCAAAAATTCGTGTGGTGTTTCAAAAAGATATTATAAAAAACATTCAATGAACTCACCAAAAGGACAAAATTAGAGACATTAGGGAAGTTGTAATTTTAATATAAGATTGAAGATATCGCCAACTACAACGAATTTACTAATAAGAAACAGTTGATATTCCTATATTTAGAGATCGGCCATCGACCACTCTGATCACCACCAAGGGAGCAGACGAGACAATTTGTCAATATTTATCAGAAATGAGCATTTTGTTTCACATGTAATTATCATTCTATTTACGGACCAGTATAAGTCATTGCATCGACGTCTAGTACATACAGGAATGCGGAAACACTTCTTGTAATAAATATTGGTTTGGAGCTCAAGATACTTAAAATTAAAAAATACCCAATTCCATCTATTCCCCTGGACTACCTATGAAGATTGCTGTAACCCACTGCTGTACTGCTGCGCACAACATCATTAATAAGGGACGAAAATCAAAACACAGCGTCATCTTTTCTCTCAAAACAACCAAACTTTTACAATTATATAACAAATACAAGCCTATCACACATCTCATTGACAGGATTCTATATTTTGGGTATATCATTCGGTTGTACCTTGAAATTCATAGGCGTGTTTATCATTCGACGTTCATTTTCAGAATCCAAAGCTTGGTGGTAGAAGCCATAATAGTCTCCCCGTGAGTTGCGGACAACTGGAGTTGGGTTGTTATTTTGGTACCATGCTCTCTGAGAAGGTGTATCACCAGGCATACTGGGCAGATCTCTAGTGTATCCAAACAGTCTTAGTTCTGGTCGACCAGATGGATGTAAACCGACATCTTTATGGAAATATCCTGTAATCAAAATGTAAAATGAGACATATGCCTATCTTAACTAAATGGACACAATTATATGGATAACAATAACTTTATTAAATAACTTGGGTTTCGTCGAAACGTCGCAAGTAATTGTTATCCATATAATTATATCCAGTTAGTTATTACTCAGTTACTTAATGCCTCTAAAAGAAGATATACCTATCTTTATTGCGTGGTTAAAATGTTATATAAATGTATCTAAGTATAAATGTTATGGTTACATTTAGCCTCTAATGTACCGAATTTAATCACTCATTTTACCCGTCAAACGATTTATGACCAATGTGCAAACTGAGTTTATTGAAAAACTTCATGGGAGATAAATCGTTTTTAAGCGTTTTAAATGGAAAATGAAATGAACGGAGTTTCACGTCCTATTCTTCTGGAAGTGTTTAAAGACGCCTGTACCAAATAAATAAATTTAGCAGTAACTTGCTTCGAATAGACTATTTAATTAAAAGTTTTGTTTGAGCCTCACGTTTCATTAGGGTTATTGTGTTTGTAACTGTAGACTTTTAGTCTTGACTTAAACCGGTCTTTTAACTTCAACCTACCTCCGGGCGTGTCTCTATTCCGAGAATAATAAACCCATTCGTGTTCACTCTGGAAATCTATCGCATCTCGTTTGGCCTCTCTGGGTAGTGAGCGATAGTCCGGGTGATCAATCCAGCGTCTCTCAGATGGAACGTAATGTGCTGGGGCTGTCCACACAGTTGATTTCCAATCTCCACAAAAATAGTTGTTAGACGGCGTAGAATAATGTGGTTTGGGTAGTTCGTATTTATAGGCATCCATTTTCTACCAATGAATAAACAAAAATGGTTTGAAAAACATTGCAGAGTAATGGAGTTTGAGTAATTTGTATTTATAGGCATCCATTTTATATCAATAAACCAAGAACCGCAAATTGAAACCCGAAATAAAAAAATCTTGATGGACGAGACATATGTAACAGGTAATGAACTTTTCACATGAGGAATTATACGAAGTATGTCATAATGAAAAGTTGTATCAGGTGTGAAGAAGAGTAGCCTAAGCACATCCTGCCTTTCACCTCACCCGTCCATCTGCCCAGCAGACACTACTAATAGAGACGCACCAACTGAAGAAATTGAAGATTAACGACAAATTTTAAAAGTTCAAGGGACGCAACTGATAAAAATATATTTATTTCCAAGTTCCATAGTTAATGGGACGTAACCGATGAAATATATGTCTCCAACCTGAAGGAGGAAAACTGATCACAATGATTGTTATATTATCATAAAAGATAAATTGCAAACGTCCAATTCCATGTGGAAACATTTGATGATGAAAGATGGCAACAAGTGGTCAGAAGTAAAAGCATACCCTGCCTGGAACAATAACTAATATTATTATCACTTTGTGTGTGACAGAGTATATCACTATTTCAGAATACCCCTTGGAAATCTGCGACTGGTTTTGTCAAATAGCTTACCTGTAGCCTATATAGTTTATTATTTATTTCAATACGAGTAAATAAAGATTGACCTACCGTTCACACTTTATAGGAGTTCTATATAATAATTGACTACTATTATATTGTCGTAATACAAAGAGGGCGCTACAACCACAGATAGTTTACACGTTGCTAGGTTATATATTATTCATAAGTAACAGTAGACTTTAATCTACAGGTGTTGTATGGAAAACAATAATACGACTATAAATAATCAAAACAAATATGTCGGCCTCCACAAGTAGGTATAAAATTTTTCGGGTTTCGTAGACAGTCGCAGTGTTAAATCATTTCTTTGAAGATTAAAAAAATTCCATTATCTTAGTGGCACATTGATATAGACTGAGGTTGTTAAACTGTACCCGGGGCAAGAAACGAGGAAGCTGGCTTAAGAGAGAGATAGGAGAATTGCTACATTCCAATCAGAGTGAATACGAGTTATAACAAGCGAAACTCTTCAGTCAAGCATGAGAATACTATTATTGACTTAATATATTTAATGCTAGGTTACATATTCCTTAGATACGTCTTCTTAATGCATACATACCATTATCATTTACAGGAAATGCATCGTCTAGCCAGGCAAACAGTACATCATTAGACCAATATATCTGTCAAACAGGTTCACATGGGTCACCAGACGCTACATCTTATGTATTCATGGGTCCGTCATACTACATTCCCGGTGAACGGAGATGGGTCTCCGTAAACGATTACAAGTCACTACCATCTCAATTAAGACGAGACGCAATTTTGTTTGAATCTGAGGACGAATGGAGAAAATACAATCAGAGAAACATATATACCCCAGGTACCCCAGGTATAACACGCTCATTTACATTTACTTTGGGCTGTGGGATATTACAGGAGCGGGAGGGAAACTAACAGAAATGCTTTATGAATATGCATGGATAATGGAACTGTTTAGCCAAAACGTTTAGTAAAAATATAGCCGGTATTCCGGTGATTCTATCATAGACGATTTGCAGCCCCAAATTTGATATGTTTTGGTGTTCATTCCACATTTGGTGTGTGGCGCATTATTAAGCTAAAAGAAAGGTTTCCATTGTTCGACAGTACATAAAGTTAGTCTATGACCAATTTTTGATAAATATTTTTTTAGGATTTCCTACAATTGGTGCCAAATATCCGTCCACTTTTTCATCGCTATCTTTACCACAGCATTATCAGGCATGGAACCGTAGATGGAATGGTTCGGGATATTTCGTACCAAACGAACAGGCCTGGATAAGAGAGCAAGTCGGGCCCAACATTCCCACAGACTCTCTGTTATTTTATAATGAAGAAGATTGGATGAAATTCAAATATATGAGTGAAAACCCTTCCTTGCTTACTTCTACTGATACTAAAATTATTATTTAAAACTGAGATAAATTATAATGGGTGTAGTGCTGTAATCTATAACTTTCAAAATATAACAAATAAACTGCCATGTAGACTCTCAGAAATTGGATGGGCCGCCAAATTGTCAAAGTGGCTGGACTTTTTTCACATTCTAGTCTTCTCTTAAGTAAAAGAGGCAGTCTCAGCCCTGGTTATGTCCAGTTGGTTCTTGAATTTATGTATATGATTTTCAGAAATACTAGAAATAAAAAAAAACACAAATCCTTCAAATATATCTCTTTTTAAATTTCAAAAGCAGAAAATGCTGGACACACATAGATCTGAAGGCTCAAATGGGCTGTGAACAATATTATTAGCTTAAATGAAAATATTCCCGTTTCTGAGACGAGGTCAGATTGGTCAAACGGATCGAGATGACGAAACTTAGGCCACGAATAAATTCTGAACGTTAATGTTGTTTACAATCTGTCTGGGATAGACATTTTGTCTTATCATAGTCCAATGCATCATCTGATAAGTTGACCCACTAAAATAAATGGTTTTGGTGTTCAAAATGTATAATGTTCGTCCAAAGCTACCAACTCGTTTTTGGATATAAAACTTCCCCAATATAGGCCTTAATCAGTGGAACTAAAGAACTAACTTTAAATTTGAAATATTTTCGTTGTTGTCTGTAGTAGACTTTTGTTACTAGTTATTTCCCTTTACTTCTTACTCTCTTATTTCGAGGAAAGAAAAGTATCCAAACATGACTTGCTAAACCTTACTAGTTTGCATCGTAACGATTTTCTGTTTAAATTTGTGTTAGATATTTGCAGTGACAAAATAAAATGGTGAGTGTTTTACAATATCTTGTTCTTAATTTAGACAACCCGGTAGTACTGCAGTAGGCTACCTCACTTTAAGCCGAAGCCCAAAGACAATAGTAGGCCTATAACAGTATAACGCGTATGGCTATAAACATAATAGTTACAATATTTTGCATTGCCATGGTTTTGATATTCCAATTCGTTCTGAACTGTTTGTAATTATGAACAGTGTGGTCAGACTGTAGATCTCAATTACTATTCAATATAATTTCAACTAGCTATTATAGTTGAATTGATTTGTCTTGTGAATTTCAGAGTATTTTGGATTACAATGGAGCTGCCATCATGGCCATGAAGGGAAAAGATTGTGTAGCTATTGCTGCTGATAGAAGATTTGGGGTTCAAGCTCAAACAGTCAGTATGGACTTCGATAAAATCTTTGAGATGGGACCACATCTATATATTGGTTTACCAGGACTAGCTACTGATGTTCAAACTGTGTAAGTATGAAGTGAATGGAAGCGAAGGTGTCTAAGCTGGGTATGTATCGATGCAGGGCTAAGAATTTATTAGCAGAGTATTGTCATCTTTACAAGGGATTTTCGTTTGCTTTACACAAAATGTCTTTTTTTATATTATACTGCTCAAATGGATAGTTAATTGAAGCCATGTTTTTAAAAATATATAGAGATCCTGATATAATTTTTATTTCAGTTCACAGAGATTAAACTTTCGATTAAAAATGTATGAATTGAGAGAAAATAGAAGAATTCGACCAAAAACTTTTATGAGTATGGTTTCTAATTTACTCTATGAAAGAAGGTAAGCATGTTGTTATATAAGCTGTATATTGGTATGGTTAATCTAGAAAAATAATTCCCAAGGTTTTTAGAAGTCATTATGGTAGTCATTTGCAAGGCCAATAACCTACTATAGATTTGGATTTTTCAAACTACAGACAATTTGTGCTTCCTCTGCAAATGCTTTTGTGATTTGTCATTCAACCTTTTTGTGATGCTTAAACATTTTATTTTTAGATTTGGACCCTATTTTGTTGAGCCAGTCATAGCAGGATTAGATCCAAAAACTCATCAACCATTCATAGCTTCTATGGATTTAATTGGTTGTCCTATGATAACTGATGACTTTGTGGTTAGTGGAACTTGTTCTGAACAGATGTATGGTATGTGTGAATCGCTATGGGAACCAAATCTAGTGAGTAGGATTAGTATTATGTTATCCAATCATAAAAATCTCAGTGCTTGATCATAAAAACACATGTTAACCTAAATGTAAAGTAGGGTTAAGCATTGAAGAACTGAATATAACAAGTTCATGTTTCATTTATTTAAAGAGTCTATGCTTTGTACTACTATGAATTATAATTTCATTATACATAACTCAATTTAGTATTTTTTATCTAATCTCTAAGGAATTGTAAAGAGGTTTCTCTTAACTTTATAAGAGTATTGGAGACACTGGTACTTAACATCCCCTATAAGTTTTATATTGTTTTGTGTTTTGAGTATTATACACATTACAATTATTTGATCAATGCTTAATGAATGTAAACTTTGAACTTTGTTAAACTGTATTAGGTGCGCTATTTGTAAATTCCCCTTTCAGTATTGGTTGACATTTCCTTGAATGTGAGCTTATTACTTGTTCTTTCAGGAGCCTGATGATTTATTTGAAACTATTTCTCAAGCTTTGATGAATGCTTTTGATAGAGATGCTGTTTCTGGTTGGGGTGCAGTTGTATATATAATGTAAGTATAAGTAAACAGTTATTGCTGAAGGGATCATCAAGGCTGGATATAATTTGACAAACAACAACAAAAAAGCTCAATTAGTAAAATTAAATTTCATATTGATTGAAATATCAGGGATGATCTTCCACTGCATAAAAGAGTAACATTTTACTTAAAAATCCCCTTTATTACTTTTTTTGTCTACATCCCTCTAATATAAAATGAACAACTTTTTTATTCCTTCTGTGTTGAAAGAGTTCTGTAATGGTACTTGTACATAAGATAAATGTAATGGGACATGTACACATCTCTTTTTAAATAATGGAATTTTGAAAAAATGGTTCACACATATGTCATAATTTTTCAGAGAAAAAGACAAAGTTACTAAGAAATTGCTGAAGACAAGAATGGACTAAATTTACCATCAATTCACATCATTATCATCATTGTCCATATTATTATTATACATGTATAAACATAAAACTATTCCATGAATTTAAATCGTTGTGTTTTCATCCTGGGGTTTTGTATGTTCGGCATCATCTGGTAGGCATCAATTGAATTTAATTCTACAGACCGGAGTTCTTTCCCTTGGATGGTAAAAACTGGCGCCAAGAAATTGCTTTGATGCAGTTTTTTTTTACATTAATAGTCTCTGTAAGTCATTTAAAGTGGCATGTTTGTTTTCATCCACTACATTTATCTCTTTCATGAAGAGTTCCATTAGTGTTACATAAGTAACATTATTATTTTGGAACCGTTCTCGACAAGTTCGTTACATTGTTAGTGTAAACTGGGTAAATTTGTGTTCCAGACCGAGAACGGAACGTTTTATAGCGACCTGAAGCTCAAGACAGTTCGTACTAGCCTGACATTGTGATGTTAATCATACCGCAGAGCTGATTGTGTTTTTTTCCGAATATTAACTACTCAAGAACAGAATAACAACCAAAGTTGCATTTTACATATACATGTGGCACTACGTTTTCATTTGACAATTAGGACGTCGGATACCTTATAATGCTATGCAGAACAGTAGATATCTTATCTTTTCTCAATGGCTTTCTTGCCCTCAGATAAAAATAAATTTACGCTGTAATCAAAAGTATGGGTAGAGAAGTAAATTATAAAATAGAACTGGAACTTGTGAAAATAAATTATGTATATATCACAGGACGTTTCGTAATGGCGTGACCTATTGGTAAATATTTCACCTTTCATGAAATGATAGCACAGATTTAAGTCTTAAAATGAGTCACTTAGTTTTTAGCTATTTATTCCTAATGTAAGCGGCGTCAGATTAAATTTCATACCCGATGTCATTATAATGCAGGGAAACAACAACTCCGATTTACATTTAACAGCCATGTCACGAGTCGCCTGAGGAAAATTTGTGAATCGGACATAATGACATTGAAAGAGTCTCACGGACGGAAGTACAAGTTAATAACCACGACAAAATGATACTTGTTTTAACTTTTCATGGCAGATTTATTGTCTTCTTGTCAATTTTAAAGCACTTCTCAACCTTGGGTGCAACCTTGAAAAAGCCTTGTTTTACAGCAAACTGAATATTCGGAGGATTCTCAGCGTAACTGAAACCTAGCTAATTTCTTTGGTTTTTGATCTGGAAGTTTGCAAGTTTCTTTATATGCATCAATTTTCAATTTTGACTAGCATCTGCATTGTATGCTCTATGGCCTTTTATACAAGTGTGCGGAATACCACTGCAAAATCAGGAGTTTAATGCATTAAACATGTTTTTTGGGGTTTGGGTGGTTATAATTGAATATCAAAATAATTTGCAGAAAAATTCGACAAACATTGTATATATTATTGTACGGTGACCGAAAAGCAATAAAATAATAATCGGGCTTCGAAACATTCACAAATCCCAAACTTTGGGTCCTAACATGGACAGTTTTCAATATCTGTCTTAGAGCACTTCCTGAGAAGATATGCTGCAACTTTAATTAATAAGGGTTTTTCTCTTGTCGACTCCTAGATTTTAAGAACTAAGACTATATGGATGTACTACCTCTTAATTTATTACATACTACGTTTCGAAACACATGCCGGTAACGTTATCAAGTAACATTTTACTTGATAACGTTACCGGCATGTGTTTCGAAACGTAGTATGTAATAAATTCAGAGGTAGTACATCCATATATTCTTAGTTCTTAATGTAGTAATCCTACCTCTATATGTCTTAGACTCCTAGATTGATTATTATTTTACTATTTTATTCCAACACGCGACTTAAGTGTGCTATCACGAGTTTAAAACCACGTGTGTGATAATGACTGAATAGATATTTGATAAAGCTGGTTTGAGTCACATCGGATTTAATACGATAAGCTACTGATATACTAGTAGCTACATGACTTGAAGGTATACTATGTTCTTAATTTGTAAGTACAGTCAATACTGGTCATCCGGTCACCTCGTACCATTTAATACCTTGTGAGTGACTAAGGAATCGAAAACGAAGAAATAAAAGGAATCAGACACTCTAGCAGTAGCTGTTTTCAGCAATTCGATGCTTGTTGCTCCCGTTATCCCGGGTTATGATTCTCTCTTTAGTATTTGGCTTTTGCAGCAGCGATGTTTGGAATGTCTAGAACCTTTTTGGAATGGCAATGGTAGAAGCTTTAAGTGGCACCTCTGTTAAAACCCTCTCAAGCACCCCATCCCTGTCTGCAATTAGCAGAAAAATGAAGGCATAAGTGTAACAAAGCTTGAACATTTTTTTAAAAGTTGATTGGACATTGATTACAGAGTGAATATAATCTGAATAAAACCACAGAGATAGAGAGGATCATTCAAAACATTAACAGATATGAACGCTTAACGCTAAAATATACTATAAATGCTTGAAGAAGTCATCAAACGCTAATGATGTAATTATAGTCAGAATGAACTAATCTGTATTCTGTATTTACAGTATTTGCAGATATTCAGTATATAGACATTTAACAAAAATCCTATTACCCAAATAATCAAAGTGATTCAACCTTTTATATCAACCTTAATTCATGAAAATGATCACTTTGATATACTAGTATAAATCACGTATACTTTCAACCATAACAACTATAATCTACATAGGTGACATTTGTGGTGCTGCAGGTGTACCAGCGGGCATTTGATTTTGCATTTGTCTTTGCATTTGTTGTCGTATGATAATGGGCATTAAGGCCTGCATGTTCTCTCCTCCACTTAATGCAATCATTGTCATGGGGTCTATATTTGGATTACTCATCAAACTTATTGCTGCTAATGGGTTTTCACCAAATTGTTTCATCAGCATTCTTGTCATCATCATTTTCATAAATTGATTTTGGCCACCTCCGGGAGCACCACCACCAATATTTTGATTTTTGAACATAGCATCCATTAATAACATTTGTTTCAGGCTGCCGCCTCCACCACCGGCCATGGCGGCGAATAATGCAGGACTAAATGCTGTAAAATACAAAATTGATGAAAAGTACAACACATTTAAACCCAATATAAAGAATGATGATTAGTAAAACAACCATATTGGCTGTAAAATAATATAACATTGGCTTTGGCCAAAAGAATCTCGACGCGTTTGGTCATAGCATCAGCCAGTTCTGCCCAAATAACGTCCAATACGTTTCAATTATATAGAAAGCAAATATCTTAAAGTAATATTTTATATTGAAGAATATGGATCTATGACCTATTAGTTGATAAAGCCTGTTTTGATATATATAAATTCTTACCATTTATTGTTGCAATGTAGGTGAGAACCACAACGACCGCTAATGTGAGTTTCATTCTTGTCTTTATTTTCTTTCCGACCTAAAAAAGATACCAAAAAACATTAAATAAATTGAAAAGACAGAACCACAAACATATATCCTTTATAATCTAACTCACTGGACAATCACGCTGGATATTAGTGATCAAAACTAACGTACGAAAGAAGCATATTATAATTATGTTTGTTCCAAAGTCAAATCAAAATTATGAAAAACCAAAAAAAAACAAAAAAAAAACAGGATTATCACGCTGCGTAAAAATTGCTATTATTGTACGCTCCATAGTTTTGGCCTTATTCGGCTTTTTTCAGTTGTTGGTGATATTTTGCGGATGATTTCTATACTAATATATTTTGGTGGTCCAGATACATAAGCATTATTCAGCTGCTATAGAGAAATTGAGTTCTCCTAAAGCCATGCGTTCTCTAGACTGCGATTAAGAATTAAAAGGAATGTGAACAGATTACAACAAGAAATAGAACAAAATCATGAAATTGTCACAATTTCAATTATCCGGTGTTTTATATACAATAATATATTTTGAGAATTATTG
This sequence comes from Nipponacmea schrenckii, assembly GCA_030562195.1. Classification (NCBI taxonomy): domain Eukaryota; kingdom Metazoa; phylum Mollusca; class Gastropoda; family Lottiidae; genus Nipponacmea; species Nipponacmea schrenckii. Next base: position 4,471,815 of record CM060203.1, on the reverse strand, counting down.
CACAAGGTTTTCAGGTGTCAATTGAGGTATTCTCGAATACGGCGAATGGTAACAGTTGCTGTGTTAAGGGACGAGTGAAGTTTTCTCTGTTTCACTCTAGATCTAGATGTTACAAAATATTTCAATCTAGTGATGCTGCGAACATTAATTTCGATTCGTTCCTACATGACAACTCCTTCAACATCGTTCCTTTGTGCTAAACCACGGATACAAAACACATCCTATTGATAGAAGAAAGATGAACAAGCGGAAAGGGCAAGGCGACGATAAAGGATACTGTTTTGGAAAATGTTCTTTGAAGTACACAGCATTTCACTAGCGTTACACTCCACTCCACTTCAAAAAAACTGAATTAGAATTTTGATTTACTATTTAACAATTAATCCTTGCATATAAAAGCCACAAAGTTCCATTTATTGTTCCACTAGATCCCACTAAAAGGTACTATATAAAATATAAAATATAAAAGAAATCCATATTTTACGGGGTTTTTTTTATCTCTTATCGAACAACAACGAGTATGGGCCGTAAAGCCAGATTGCGTCTTAAAATCTAAAACGAAAATCATGTACTAACCTGCAGAAGTTCCTTTAATATCAAATGGTTAAAAGAAGTAATGCTCAGTGTGTAGATGATGCCTTATATATAGCCAAGATCATCCAAGTCAAAGCAAGAGACACCAAATCAATCAATCGCAAAATGACAATTTCGTGTTGCCATCTATTTTAATGGTCATATTTTATGCTAGGAAATGACGGCATCCTTCAAGGTGGCGTGCTTTGCCCTTTACTATACAATGATTTAGTAAATTATACGCAATAATATACACGAATTTTTCCAAATTCTTTTGAACATGAATTTTATGATATGAAAGGGGGAAGAAATCGTAAAAATATCTCAATTCGCATATGAAAGATAAATTCGTGGATGAACTAAATCTGACAAGTATTTTGCAAAAGGAAATATAAAAGTCGCAGTAAAAATTGAGATTTAGGTAAAATAAATGATGTGGTAATACTGCTTTTTTATGTTTGATGAATATAACGTGACGAATATGTCATGAAAATGGCAAAAACAAGTTAAATTATGTTGTATTCGACTAGTATTCTCATGCTATCGGGCAAGTATTTCTTGTTAATATGGTAATGAAGAGTCGAAGGTATTTAGTGTCTGACGTATGAAGAAATTTCTCTTAAAAATTACGCGTATCTCTCCCAATGCACATGAATGCTTTGTTATAAACCAGAGGGGATCGAAACATAGCATTGATATGATTATCAATGCGATGGTTTTTTTCTGCAAAATTTGGGGAGTACTACAGAAAAAGAAAAACATTTGGAAATTAAACTGATGAACTTGACGGTTGGTATAGGTTCAGATTAATAAGGTTGGCGTATAAAAACGAACCAGTGTCTATTTTCACTAGTTTGCGATATCAGTATTTGCTTGAAGCGAACGTTAACTTGTCATCTATACAATCCAATCATCTTTTCTCATCTTTAAAACTCGAATTATCTTTAAATATATATTTAAAAAATAATTTTTTTCTCAGGTCTAGTGTGTCATATTTTTAAACCCTTGACATGACATATCACATTATCTAACAACTTGTTTTTCATTTTTTTCCAAACTCTAAGAAAGATGATAATTGAAATAAAATGAAGGCAAAACGCTCTTATTTACATAATTATTGTCCAAATACTACCATTTGCGATCAAGATTGTCAGGTCAGCTCGAGCTTATCTATCCAATGAAAGCTGAAAAGTAACGAGTAGCACTTTCGACAAATGGTACGTTTCAGTGCGCTTGAATAGATTAAATCCAGTAAGTTAAAGGATTCTCGAAGATACAGTCAATTGCATCTGTCTGTCCAAAATATTCAGTGTTATTACTTCTCAGCAATAATTATTTTTTCATTGTATTATTATATTACCAGCATGTGTTTAGTCTGTTAGTCTGTAATTTGTAAGGTTTGACCAGGGTTTGGTGTATTGCTTTATATAATGTCTAGATATTGTTAGATGGAACTTTTAGAATAAGTCGTAGGAAAAAAGGTTGTAAGTTTGGGTTCTGTTTATTAATCTTTTAAAATGGCTTTGGCGTCTCATCGTAAGCTTAACTCAATTACTATTTTTGATTTATTTTGAGAATTTATATTAGAAATTGCATTCAGATTCTGTAAGACGATGAGAAATTCTATAAATAGTCGTTTTGCGCTCAGTGACAAGTCTAGCGGACTTTGATATAGTGTGGTCTATTTTCATTTTTAATAGCTTAAGATTGTCATGGTCATGATGTATTAAATTTTGGTACAGAAACTAAGTATTGGCCACGCTTTCATATGACATGGAAAGTTTGAGAAGGTTGAATATCGTGTTATAATATGATGAGACATGAATTAGCGGAATCTGTTCACTTCAAGGGAAACAACTCTCTGCCTTCGTGGGAAAATATCTGATTATTAGTAATGCTTATTATTGTACAATGCCTTTAGTTTTCGACCTTATGGTGTGCAGATAAATGTAGTAGGTCCAAATTCTGTGTCCTTATTTTCAATTGAACAGAGGACTTTTTTGAATTATATTCAATTTAAGTAGGCCTATTACCTAAAAGTATTTTAAAAATTTATGTAACAGGTTGTTTAAACTTGCAAAATAAAATTGAAAATGAGGTTTTGACGCCATTTACTTTGTTGTTTGGTAATTATAGTAGTAATGGATTTTAATATATCTACGCTAGGATGATGACCAGCAATAAGACAGGTCTTCTCGAGAGGAAACTTGATTGTAAATTTAACTCGGCGCCATAGATATGGATCTTTTTTATAGATTCAAAACTGAATTTAAAATTTCACAATTCAATCTATTTTTCTGGCAAGATGAAAATAAGTTATAAATAATTACATGATGTAAAACCTAATTCAATTTGCGAGAATCTTCAGAACAAGGGAATTTTACAGTGTTTGGAATCTATACAAAAGCAGTTATCAATTGCTTGCTACCATCAAACATCATGTCTGTATTGTAAAATGTAAAGAATTAAAATGCTTAAAAAAATAATTTATTTGTCTCATTATAATAAAGTGTATTTTAACATGAATAATAACAGATAAATTGTCCAGGAATGAGCGATGTACAAAAATTATAATTACTACGAATCACGAAAATAATAATATCATATGAAAGGTCAAAAGAGAAATCTCATTCCGCAATTCAATACATAGTTACAACTTAAATACGATTTTGTTGAAGCAACAAAAGAGGAGCAATTTTCTTCATTGCGTCACCGGTTGAGAGGGCCAACAACAGTGGTGAAATTCCACCAGAGCCCCCGAGGGATCTTAAGCCACCTAGTGCGTTTGATCCTGTTGCTCCGGCATCACCTCTGTTTGGAAGAGGTTCAGCTACTTGTCCTGCAGCAGGATCTCGGAATCTTCTCTGGTTCTGCATTGCCAACATCAAGGCGGGACCAGCATCACCGAGTGTCTTCATCATGACCAAATTGTGTAAAAGGTTTCCGCCTCCGCCATTGCCACCACCGTTTTGATTCCCCAGAAGCATAGCTAAAGCCATATCCGAGTTGAGCAACTGAGCTGAAATAGAAATAAAACCCCCTTTTTTATAGAAACAACAAATATTACACTTTTTATTATTGGTAAATCACAAAGTACAACATGTTAATTTGATGCTTTTGGTGTGCATAGAAACGAACGACACTCCATTGTCTTTAGTGTTAATATCATTAAAGACTAAAATATGTTGAAAGTGCTCTTTATGTCTCAAACAGACACAGGAGCATTTGTTACACATTTTACTGCCATTCCAACTTATTTTCTCCACAACCACTATCATAGAAGTGCTCGATCAAATGAATATATACAACGTTTATGCTTACACCGCCTTGCAAACCTATAATAGCGCCGTTTAAAAACAAGAAAGAGATGGAAAACTCACCATTCAATACTCCAACCGAAGCAACCATCACAAAAACTAAAACTTTCATTGTCTGGAAAAAATAAATACACGTTACCGACTTTAGAAGATCTTCTCGAAGTATTTCGTGTTTAGTCAAAAATTTCTGTTATAAGCTGTATCGATGAAAATAATAATCGGACATTTGAAACTTGTGTTCACTTCAACTGAACTTAAAGCTGAAAACTGCATTGGATTTACTTGTTTCTTCTATGATAATTGTAGAGTATTGTTTCTCAAAATATCTATGACCTTTTCTCAATGTAAAATTCTGACGACATATTCTATCATAAGATGTTTTAAAGCAATGTTGCCTTGACAGATAAAACTGTTTAGACTTGTTTCTAAATTTGAATAAAATGTTAATAAAACCAAATATGATTTGCAGTCGAGAAAATAAAATTTAGCACAGAAGAAAGTGGCTTGCTGTAACTTACTGTCATTTTTAAGATGTGATATACCAAGCTTTACCCCTTACAATATGATACTGAACGTATCTGGGATGAATTTAAAGGTTTCTATGCCTTGAACATCCTTAAAGGGATTTATCTATCATTGTCGTGTCCATTACGTAACGTGACAAGTTAGTATGTGACATATTGACAGGCTGGTACAAACAATAATTACAGCATTGATTAATTTGTTAAGACAATGTCTATTATGTCTGTTGTATCTGCCTCGGTCCCAGCATGAAGTAATTCATATTTAATTTAAATTAAATTAATTGATTTACTTAATGGCCTTCAGTGAATTTTTCTTGTCATATTCCAAATATATGTTACAATTTCTGGAGCTACCTAGTCTTAAACTTATATAAAATTTCTCGTATGGTGTCTTCAGATAATGCATTACAAGGAAGGTAATAAAGAAAATCTAAGATATACATGTATATACATATATAAAAAAGATGACCTACTTATGTTCTAATTTACTCGCGGTTCTAAATTTAGCATACTTAATCTCCTTAGTGATACCAACAATTACTATATACATGCATAGGCTTGCGTATCTGAAAGAAGCTTGTAAAGCCATTTTGAAAAATAAGTTTTATATAACTTTATGTCAACAATCTATTATTAAGTTTGGGTCGTGACTCATATCATGTTAAGTTTTCATAACATTAAGAGATTGTCTAAAGTGCCTTCTGAAAGCTAGTAACTGACCAAACGTCTTGATAGTCATCTTTCTCAGATCATCCATACCTATTTACCATTCATTTGTCATAAAAGGTATTTAAAGAGATATGTCGAATCATGAAAACTTGCTATATGCAAATCGACTTGGTTTCGATGGGGAACCATCTTGACAATAAAATTCTAATGGGAGTTTCCAATTCTTTTTGGAATAAGGAATAAATGAGCTACAATGTGTTTTTTTCACGTCAACACTACCCTTACTATTGCTGTTAATAGGTACTGTCCCATCTAACCATTGAAAATTCTGGCATTCCAATATTTAGATTTGCAGAGGTTTTAAGTCTGAACCAAACAAGACAATGTTCGAAAATGCTGAAGTACACAGATATATTCTATGTTTCATAAAACAGTCATAAAATAATGTTTATTGTATTATCAATGTTAGAAATATGATCATGAACAGACAGCGGGATTATCAGATTAAATAATTAAACAGTGGAAGAAGCACGATTTAAAATTTTATGGTCATTTTAGAAGGTAGTCAGGTTATGTATTGAAGGTTGCCGGGGATAGGTCGGCTCTCCTTTGATTAAAGAAAGAACATGAATTGCCTGAATCTGACCCAAATCATTAATCAACATACGTGAGCTATTTTAGTCCATGAACCTCTCTTAACAATTTGTCTTTCGTCTCCTTTAAACTGTCTTTAAATACAATGACATCTTTTATTGTTTTAAAGGAGCAGATTCTACTATCTGAATATCTTTCTTAAGCTTCATTTGTAAAATAAGATTTAAAACTGAGGAAATCTGTTTGTTGAAATGTTGCAGGCAATTGATGTTTATAAAAGAATGAATGCTCCCTCAAATGATCTTAAATAAAAAGAAAAGTCGATGTAAACATTGAGACATATTTTTAACAAGTCTTGTTAGGTTAAACATGGTACAAAAACATATTACTCCTTTATTGCCACCTTGGCCTTTACTATGGTGGAAAATGATAAACCTGGAGTCACATCTTGTGTATTGTATTACTTTATTACATCATTATATATCTATCATACAATATTGATCTATTATATTTTTTTAAATAATTAAAACTTTATTAATTAAGTTTCGTCTAATTTTCAAATTTTGCAACCAAATAAGCGTTTTAAAGGCGGCTCCATAATCCCATTTATGATGGCAGAATAACGCTCGTTTGTGAATTGGATGAGCAAGAGAGAGGGGACAGAACTTCCTTGCAATAATAAATAAACCAACAACTAGCGTTCCTTGATGTCCTAATATCACGAAAGGATGAAAGTCTTGCCACAACAGTGTACAGAAAACCAACCCACACAGACCAATATGTCCACAACTCATCCAACCACCCAATGACAGTCAAAACAGGAATAATCTCAACCCTTACACGCCGTGCCAACATCATATGCAATCAAGAATCGCTAGAAGATGAACTCAACCACCTAAAACAGTCCTTCATCAACTTCAACAAATATAACCCAAAACTGGTGAACAAGGTTATGAAGAACACTCTAACACCCACTTGTAGAAAACCTAAACCACCTAAATCTCCGGTATTTTTCAGCATCCCTTATGTAGGAACCATCAGCTACCACATAAAAAGGATACTGACCCAACAAATAGGAGCTACAGTAGCATTCTCAGGCACCACGTCCTTAAAAACCTTGGTTCATGCAGAAGGAAGAATGGAAGAACCCAACCCGGACCCTAAATGTGTAGTATACAAAATTGACTGTAGTTGCAAGAAATCTTACATTGGGGAAACATCTAGACCTATATCAGTACGAATAGAAGAACACAGAACGGCATGTAATAAACGCAAGTCTGAAGATTCTATTTAAAAGATAGGCGCCACAGAATCAGATGGAATAGCGTTGAACTTCTTGCAACCAACCATAATTCATGGAAAAACAGAAAACTGAGAGAAGCCATTGAAATAAAAAAGCACAAGCCAGAACATAACCGTGATGTAGGATACTATATCCCTAACATTTGGAATGGACTATTTGATTAATTAACTACCTCTCATCTTATGGCTTCCCTAACCCCTCTTGTTCCACCCATGTTAATCCTTGTTGGTTTAATTATGGCTTCCGTAATTAGAGTGCTAATCATGTGTTGTGTTCTTTTATCTATATATATTGTTAGTCCTGTTAAGTTTTTATTCATTTCTCTTGATAACGCTGCCTGTATGAGCATGTGAAACGTTGAGTTAATAAATTGTTAGAAATAGTATATCCATATATCTTGTGCTTCTTTAATAAATAAACAATAAAGTGCTAAGTTTCTTAAAAAATAGCTTGTTATTTAAGCATAACACAAATGCAAAAAAAAAAAAAAAAAAAAAGTTCCCAAATTTTTAAATGGCTTTAGAATTTGGTGTCAATGACTAGAAGTTTCTGTCATGTCAGATCAATAAATTAAAATGACAATTACATTCATAAGATTATAACGTTATTACGTGACGACAAGACATAAATCATTAGCATATTTATCATTGTCAATGTATGTAAAAGATACAACGTTACGTAAGGGTTGCATTGTTGTTGGTCATCATTAATCAATGGCTACTTACAGTCTCAAATGGTCGAACTGGTATAAATTGGCCAGGATCACGTTTTGTCGTCACTAATTGTCTCAGAATCTGCACAATCATTGGTAAGCCATAACATATTCTCTTTCATCGAACAGTTCGCACTATATGTTCATTTACGGTTTTGAATTATGTTCTTCAATTGATAAAAGGTTTCTTCAATGTATCGTTTCTTATCTAATATATTTTATTTTTTCCGACCATTATAGGTAATCTATATTAGGTATTTTAATCAGCGACGATATACACGTACATAAAATTAATTTCTATTATTTTCATAGAATTGGTCAAAATGAACGCCTTCATCACAGTATCCATGCTCCTATCAATGGCCTTAGTAGGCAATGGTGAGTTTTTCCATTTTTCGTTTTTCTTTTTATGTTTTATCTAAGGATGACAAGCATATATATCATTAGAAAGTAGCTTTAGAAAGAAGCTTGCACCTAAATAGTGACCGTAGTTGTTCCCCCTGACGAGTCCTAACGAAAGGTCTATCGTTTATGTATTTTAAAAACAAACACAGATTCAAATCAACTAATTATTTGAAGTGTTAAACAGATAAAACATATCCTGAAAAATTTACGAAAAATATCCTTGTAAGTTCAGTATTTTAATTCTTGTGTTATTTCTTGTTTTGTTTCAGCACAGTTTCCAGGAAATCCTGGAGTCGGTGCCGGAGTCGGAGCCGGAGTCGGAGCAGGAGCAGGAGCAGGAGCAGGATTATCACAAGGACTAGGAGGTTCATCTCCTGATTTAATGCTACCTTTTTTAATGAGAAGTGGTCTTGATATGAGATCGCTCATGATGATGATGTCTTTGTCCAAAAATGGACAAGGCAATTCTGGTGGAGCATCTGGTATGACCCTTCCTCTAATGATGGCTCTCCGTGGTGGATCCGACAACATACTGCCCTTAATGATGATGATGGGAAAAGGAAAATCAGGCAACATTGATCCAATGATGATGATGGTGATGGCTGGAGGAAACGACAACCTTATGCAGATGCTCCCATTCATAATGGCTAAAAATAATGCTGAACCCGCTGCCGCTGGTTTTCAAGCCACAGCTCCTGCAGGGGCTGCTCAACCCAAGTCAGCTGGTTTGATCTAAACTAAATTCAAATGTATGTGGTATGAATGTAATTTATAGGAAGAATAAATGATGTACTTTTTAAACCTTTTTTTTCATTTTGAAACTATTTCTCCTCTTGGAGCGCTTGAGTTGCGAATAAGGCAGCAGCTGCACAATACACAGCTGGGTCTGATTAGCAAACCATCCAGAAATACATTGTATCAAACGAGTTCATCCATTACAACATACCTTCATGAAAGAAGTGTAGTTTGGGTGTCTTTATTGCGTTCTAAAGCACAAAACATGAAACAGAAAGCTATGGTAACATATCGGTAAGATTTATTTCACATAGTATAGCGTTAACTGGCATAAAGAAATTAATATTGCTAACATAGTTAAAACTTACTGATTTAAGGGGGTTGACAACCCTAAACCTATGTACAAAAAATAGACGATTTCAACCACTTCTTTTCCACCTATCTGAAATATTTAAATATCAATGGAAAGAGGGGACTTTCAGCTATCCAAAAATATAAAATTTATTTCTTTATGACATTTCAACTTTAAGAAATAGGGTATGAAAGATGAACGAAAAAAACGTCAATTATTCCCTTAAAATTAGCATATCTACTAGGCTATTTAATATAGAAGGTTGAAATTTTGCACAACGCAAGTCTACATGTATCTCTACAAAATTACGTTGGCTTTTTGGAAATTTTTTTTTTTTTTTTGAAGATATTGATAGAAAACTATTCATTTTATAGAAAAAAAAGCCAACGTAAAGTTATAGAGGACATCGTAAGCTTTAGCTGAAGCCAAAGTTTGTAAAAATCGGATAAATTGTAAGCGAGATATGCTTTTAGAAAAATGGCATTTTTTTTTTCAACATTTTGCAAACACATGTAAACCATACGTAATTAACGATCATGTTGTTAAAAGATTGTCTTTCATGCTGTAGAAATCTTTAAGCACCTTTTAGGCATCGATATGCACCGATATCCACATAATTTGAGTGCTAAAACAATGGATTAGCACATGTCAAAACCCTTCCACCCACCAATCATAAAATTTTCTTTGTTTACATGTGACGTAATGATTTATGGGACATCACGTGACTTCTGGATTCCACCGATACACAAACTCTTACTTCGCGTGCCGATATTAACAATAACTGACCGGCAAACGTAGAGAATGTTTATTTAGCCAATGACGTTGTAATCACAAATGTCAACTGACAACGTAATTTGTACGTCTACATAGAGGAATACCCCGTTTTGTTCTATAAATAGATTATCTTCACGGACGGATATCAGACGAACTACTGAAGCGATTGAGCTAAAATTTTTACTAGATGAGTTTCTTTTAATGCCAAATAGAATGGATGTAGAGGCTACCATGTCTGAGTGTTAAATAAAAAGAAAAAAAAAAATAGAATGGATATAAACTTAATACGTTTCTTGATTGAAATACACCTCGAACGATAAGGTTGTCAACCCCCTTAACTGAGGTGTGACATCGTACAGAATACATACATTACACTGGTCCTCGAATGACAAGACAAATTAAATTTCATGGCATGAAATGGGAATGAAATGAATGTATGTAGTAATTATAATCATGATACTGACATAGCTGAATATTGAGCATTTTATGGTAAGGCGATATTGGTTTCACAGTTATATGCTTCGCCCATACTTTTTGAATGATCAAATTCAACGCGCATTACAGTTCAACATTTCAACTGAATACTTGTCAATGCAGAATCAAAGGGAAGTAGGCCTTTTTACATCTTTTGGAGTTAATATGGTTGTATCGCAGCGGCATAAATCGTGTAAAATATTGTACGAATTGCGATGAAAGATATTACATGATTTTGACCGCATTTTAAAGACTGATAGGAGTTATGTCCCCTAAAAAGAAACCTTTAACAGATTTGACAGTTCAATTCTAATGATGGTGCACATCGACAGATGGAACGTTGTTGGAATTTTGTTTCATACAAACTTTCACTGGAGCCCTTCACTAGACGTGAAAAGCGTCAAGTCATATTTCCTACTTGATTCGACTTAATAGTGCTTGACGATTGCAATTGGAAACGTACAACTTAAACATTGTTATGTTACAAAGACTTTTACAAATGACATCATAATATCGGTAATGAAAAAGCCGCAGGAACTTTAAGGTTGCCAAGTATGTGACGAATTGTCAGTACTGTACAATTTTAGGAAGAGCTTTATGGCGGGTAAATCAAATATTTGGGCGACTGCATCTCTTTAATCAATTTTAAAACGATGAACTATTCGCCATTTTCTTTATTAGGTATTTTCATATTAAGGCGTTATATTGGTAAATCGACCGATTGGATTGATAGAATCAGTAACGAAATGAATGGTCGTTATTTTCAGACGAGTATATACTGGCAGCTGCCTGTAACTGATTTTATACTATAAAGATTTAACTACATATAAATTTTCTGACACTAACTTACTGTCAGTCACTTGGGGTGTCTTGGTTGTTCGTCTTGATAAGCGGTGGACAATTTCATAATTTTCATAAGTATCAGACACCAAATGATAACATTCTTTGCCTAATAATCTTTTACCTGCACTCAGGAACTGGTGCATTCTTATCGTGGAAATACCATTACGGCAATTGAAGAGGAATTCGTAAGATCATAGTTACTACTTTTTCTATCCCTCGCCAAATATGATTTTGGTCCTTTAAGGCAGCGAGCATCATGATAATTTTAAAAACACGTAGCATACCACTGGGCAAACTTCCATAATTTCCCTCTCCTTAGTCCTTAGTATAGGAACCTCATTTACAGACGCATGTTCATTTAAACAGATATTTTACATTTTTAAAATTTTTAGGACCGAGAGCACACTTATCAGCATTCATCCACTATTCATTTTATAAAAACCCCAAAAATTAGTATTTAATTGGTTTTTTTTAAATAACAACATCAAAATGATAATATAAAAGTGCAATAATATTTTTGAAACTTGAGATCCGCTTTAAAAGTCAATCAGGACATAGTTTGTTTAAAAAAATTAGATTGGTCCACCAGCAGGATTGGCAGCACCAGCAGGAAGGGCAATATTGGCAGGAGGGCCACTTTGTTGCTTGTTCATCATCAAGAATGGAAGCATCTGCATCATGTTATCATTACCGCCCATCATAGCTGCCATCATAATTGGGTTCATACCACCACCAGCTCCTCCTTTGTTTTTCAACATCATCAACATGGGAAGCATATTTTCTGAACCACCATTACGCATTAACAACAAAGGGAGAATGCTTTCCATACCCCCTTGGCCTGTACCACTGTTCATAGACATCATCATCAACATTTTTCGCATGTCCATTCCACCTCTCATTAACAATGGAAGCATCATGCCCATTGGTGAACCACCACCACCACCACCAGCAGACATTGCTGCGAGTCCATTGAGACCACCTGGAAATCCACCGGGACCACCTAGACCTCCTGCACCACCTGGAGTCATACCGGGCAGAAAAGCTGAAATATATTTGAACAATATACCATACACGGTTTATACAAAAAGATACGGTGACACTTTAGATGAGAGTGTAACTGAAATATACATTTATTTACTAGCAAGCCATGCTATTGAACAAATTGGGATATTTAACCCTTTCGATACGTCACATAAATTTCATTGTCGAGTGGAAAGTGGGAATGTTACAACACAAAGGTTCATATGCCTATACATTTACAGAAAACACAGATCAAAAGTTGCACTTCCAACAAAGGTTGGTAAATGAGGTAAAACGACACATTGAAATCAGAGTTGAATGACTGCCAGAGAAAAGTTTCAAAATCCCAAACTGTAACGTTTTATATAAGCAATCGTCATTTACTCTTGGAAATGGGGGGTTTATTTTCCAATATTGGATATTAGTAAAGTACAGTTAAAACTTCCCACAAAGGTTGGTAAATGAGGTAACGACACATTGAAATCAGAGTTGAACGACTGTCAGAAAAAAGTCTCATAAACAGACTGGATTTTATTTAGTAAAGTACAGTTAAAACTTACCACAGGCGACAGCAATAGAAGCTGCTAAAGTGACAAAACTGAGTGCTGGATTCATTTTGGATTATCTAAAATAAAAGAATTGGATATTGTCAGGAATATTTAGGATTATCTGTTATCTATTATATTATGTTCAGTTTTTGCTTTCTCTATTTCCGCATTAGAACAATGAGGATTACTGTATGTTATTGTTATTTTTCATTTTCTGTTCTAATCTGGATTTGAGACCATATTATATTAAAGAACTTGTTATAAAATCCATACAACCAAATAGAAAATATGCAGTTATCACAAGAAAACTTTGCAAAACTGAATTACAAATACTTTCAAATCGAAACACAAATATATAATATAACAAATTGTAAATATTCTAGAACAGAACAAAGAGTGGAAAACTATCTGAGTCTTGGTAATACAATTAAAATTTTAAGTTTAAAAACTGGTTTGTAAAAACAAAAAAAGCAGAGAATTATATGAATTTAAACAAGACATAAGGTAAGCTCCTGTTCTCAATTTTGATGATTAGGCTAGATTTAGCTGTTACTATTTTAAGCTCTTACCTTAAGTTGCTGTGTATACCGATAGAACAGATGATGATACTGATTGTATGAAAATTTTAATCTTATTTATAGTCCTCAAAATTCCCCGATTACGTTGGTTTAAATTGATGAGGCTATTAATCAAAACTGCATTAGGTAAACCATCTAAATTGATCTGGTATGATATACCCCATTGCCCTCTTTTCAATTGTTGGTTTGAAACTGTTATCATTTAATCATCAAATTTAGGTTGTTGTGACCAGACAAAAGCCATGTATTTATAATTGAAATAAATTCATTTCTATTTGATTACCCTTCATTTTGTAATTAAGTGGTATAGAGCTATAATCCTAAACCGCTGCTAATTATTCGTAAGGCTTAAGACGTCAAATATAATACTAGTAATTTGCTTTGTAAGAAAACCAGAAGAATGTGGTACAAATAGCTAAAATGAAGATTATTATCACAGTTTAAGCACATATCTAGACGACTATATTACTTAGTAGTTAATGTCATCAACGGCAGTAACATAAGATAACATATATTACATCTAGTTCCTTGAATTTTATTCCAAAAGATGACAGTTTCTTGATCATGAGCTATTGAAGACGGGCAACGTTATGCCATTTGCACTGGGGACAATTTTGCCAAGACAGCAGGATTAACCTATTCTTTTGAAATTTCCAACTGTCCGCAGATCATCAACGTGTACAGCCTGCAGCACATGGGGCCTTAGTTTATTGTCTCATCCGAACGACTAGACAGTTTTGCCATGTCCAAGCTTTCAACCTTCATCACTCAAAAGGCGAAAACAGATTTAAAATCTAAAGTTCATCTCGACCTTTGCCGGGTATGAACCCTGGACCATCATGTAAGGTAAGCGAGAAAGAATCTAATTAATCTGCTTGTAATTATGAGAGATGGCGAGTAACATATGAATGTCGTCGATCAATGGGGTATACTTTAAAGGTCTTACTTTTCTGCTTTGCGAAAAGTCAAGCAATGAGCAATAAAATTTCGATTGAAAGTGATCTGCAAAGCCCGTGGCAAGCGGGCCTCATTTTATCGCCCCTTAGATTTGCATTTATAACGGCTGAAAAGTGGTTGAAAATTTTGACTTATGCAAACTAAACTAAAATTAAATGTATATGGCATGAATATGATTTCTAGAAAGAATAAATGATCTTTTCAACCTTCTCATTGCTTTTGGAAATGTTATTCTTGCTTCGAATCTATTTGAATATCTTTATAATGGCGCCGTAGGTGATCCAAATCTTAAAATCACGTGGTCATTTCTACGGTAGAAGAAGTGTAGATCGAAGACTTCGTATAACGCAAAGCGCGCATTATAAATTTGAAATTTCACCGCCGTGGATCGAATCAGTTGGATTGTGATCTTTCGAACTTTACCGCTGGATCGTATCAGTCGGATTGTAATCTTTATAACTTTACCACTGGATCGTATCAGTCGGATTGTAATCTTTGGAACTTTACCACTGGATCTTATCAGTCGGATTGTAATCTTTGGAACTTTACCGCTGGATCGTATTAGTCGCAATGTGATCTTTGGAACTTCACACAGGGATCGAATATTCAAGGTACAAAAAGATGATCCGAAGATTACGATCCAGTTAACGCAACGCAGTGGAGAAGTTCGAAAGATTGCAATGTTCGTTCTGTGTTCTACAAAGTCTACGTTCTAGAAATACTAAATTTGAAAAAAGTAAATGATAAATTGTACATAAAACTGTTTAAATTTTTTGAGAAATTATGAATTCTACCTTAGCAACAACCACGTGATTTTAAGAATTTTTACAACCTGATTTGAATCCTATTTTAAACCACATACAGCGCCATACTTTATGGCGTGCTAAAGAACAAAACTTGAAACAGAAAGCTACGGTTACATATCAATACGATTTATTTCGAACAGTATAGCATTAACTGGCATGAACAAAACTGATTTTGCTAACATAGTTTAAAAAGTGTGATAGTCCTACAACGTATAAAGTAATTATTATGATGATATTGAAATCGCTGAATACTGATCATTTTATTGTAAGAGGATATTAGTTTTATGACATATTTTTGAAAGATCATATTCCACGTGCATTACAGTGAAACAGATTATGTCCAATGCAGGGACATAATATATGCTAATTTCGGAGTCTATTGGGTCTATCCCATTAATATAAGTGACACTTATATTTAGTGTTTAAAAAATCGTGTAAAATTGCTGTACGATTTGAACTGAAAGATGATAAAATACTTTTTAGATTCTGATGTTCCCTTTTATTGAAAAATTACGTAAAATCTCGGACATTTGTGGCGAAAAGTTCGAAATCACGATAGGTGACTATTTAAGGTGTCAAACCGTTTGGATGGGATGGTAATCGGAAGTCCCGTGTGCTACAGGATGTGCACTTTTTCAAGATGCCTCGACGGTTGTGATCGGAAAAAGTGTAGTCTTATGCCGCGGTCCCGGCATTACCAGCTTTCAGTAGCCCAGAAGATGCAGAAAGACATATAATTCTATTCATTGAATCTTATCCCTCTGAGTTTGTTAACGAAACTTTGCTTGAAGAAAAGCTTATTGACATTTGACCTGATCATAACTGTTTTTATGACGTAAGATTGAAAAACTTCAAAAATAAAGAGCAATCATTGAAATAGCCGAAAACTTTAAACAATCTGGCGCAACTTACTCTCTTTTGACGAAGAAGTGTAGCAAAAACCAACTGTCAAATAAGAAGAATTTCAATTTTTCAGTTTCCAGTCCATAGGCGCGGCCATTTTGATTGGTCACATGATAACGCATGGGTAAAAACTTTTACCTACGCGCACACACCAGCAATTGTTCATTCGTGGAAAGAGAAAAGAGGTAACCAGGAGTATACCTGTAATTAATTATATAAATTACCAAAACACAAAAACATAGAAATGCACGAATAAATTCTGATTGATCTGATGGCTTTGACAAAGCCTTGTATAAATGGTAGCTGAAATCTTAATACTTTGGATTTGATCTTTTTCCAGAGTTTGATGATGAACCTAAAAATGAAAACTTGCACTTAATACAATTTCATGATCATTTACTAGACTAACATCGATATGCTTAATCTTTTATCTATCGAAGATGCCTGTAGGACTTGGCAAGGTGCTGATTAAAATGCAAAAATTAAAACTTATTACAATGTCTCAATGGGCATCAAAACTTTTGAGCTAAGCTTTATATCTAAGCTCCCACTCCAAATGTTACTCTAGTAGGAAATCACTATCGACTTGTTTTCAATTCTATTCCATTTAACAAAGGTCAATTCGTACTTGTTACAAGGATTAACACGGGTTAACAATCTCTTGCTATAGTCGGTTTCAGAGCGTTTAACATCCGTAAAGAAAACACGCTTGAACGTCAATATCGCAAAGAATGTGACCAAATTTGTGCAGCACTCATTCAGTTCTTATTTTCACAAGAAACTGAAACCTTTCTGCTGGAAAGTGATCACAGCTGTGCAAATATTTAGGCGATTGTATCCCATTAATCAATTTTCAAATGATGAGCTTTTGGTCATATTTTTGTTGTCTTTCTCTACAAGTTATTACTATGAAACGCCATAACCGGTGCTACCTTATCGACTCATTCTGTATGTTTCAGTTTAATACAGATATCACCAGTTGCTAGCAGTCGTTCCGTTCAGTTTCCTCAAATTTTACCAGTCAAACGACCATCGCTTTTTCATGACTCGCCTCCATTCTTTCAGTTTAGTTATACGAGAAAAAATTTGATTGTAAGTGACAAGTGACAAGTTTTCTTGGAACGGAAATGACGGTATCATTTATACCTTAAAGATTCTCCGACATATAAATCTTCTGACACTAACTAACTGTCAGTCACTAATGGGGTGTCTTGGCTGTTCGTCTTGATAAGCGGTGGACAATTTCATAATTTTCATGAGTAGCAAACACCAAATTATAACATTCTTTGCCTATATAGTAAACTTTTACCTAGCACTCTGTGTTGTTGAGATCGCTAGAAAGTAAAAGTATGATGTAGACTGCAGTGGAAATTTCTACAACATACTAATGTTCATGCATAGTGACATAATTTATAAACTTTATATGTCCATCATTTAGGAACTTTATGTACCTATGCCTGTACATTTAAAAATGATACTTAACACATTTAAAAGGTTAAGGGCCAAGGGAAAACGCATCAGCATTAGGCATATTTAGCTTCCACTCATAGATGAAAACAAATATTAGTATTTAATTTTTCTTTTTGAAATAACAACATCAAAATGATACAATATAAAAGTGCAATAATATTTTTGAAACTTGAGATCCGCTTTAAAAGTCAATCAGGATATGGTTTGTTTAAAGAAATTAGATTGGTCCACCAGCAGGATTAGCAGCACCAGCAGGGAGGGCAATATTGGCAGGAGGGCCACTTTGTTGCTTGTTCATCATCAAGAATGGAAGCATCTGCATCATGTTATCATTACCGCCCATCAAAGCTGCCATCATAATTGGGTTCATACCACCGCCAGCTCCTCCTTTGTTTTTCATCATCATCAACATGGGAAGCATATTTTCTGAACCACCATTACGCATTAACAACAAAGGGAGCATGCTTTCCATACCCCCTTGGCCACGGTTCATAGACATCATCATCATCATTGTTCGCATGTCCATACCACCTCTCATTAAAAATGGAAGCATCATGCCCATTGGTGAACCACCACCAGACCCTCCTGTGAGTCCGCTTGCACCAACTGGAAATCCACCGGGACCACCTAGACCTCCTGCACCACCTGGAGTCATACCTGGCAGAAAGGCTGTAATAGATTTGAACATTATATCATACACCACAAAAAGGTGCATATGCACATTTACAGAAAACACAGAACAGAAGTTACACTTCCCACAAAGGTTGGTAAATGAGGTAACGACACATTGAAATCAGAGTTGAACGACTGTCAGAAAAAAGTCTCATAAACAGACTGGATTTTATTTAGTAAAGTACAGTTAAAACTTACCACAGGCGACAGCAATAGAAGCTGCTAAAGTGACAAAACTGAGTGCTGGATTCATTTTGGATTATCTAAAATAAAAGAATTGAATATTGTCAGGAATATTTTGAACTGGATCTCTTATGTCCAATCTCGATTGCTTTCTCTGTCTCCGCATTCATATAATTGAGGAACACAGTATGTCTTTTGGTGGACAACTTTATCCGAAATATGGACCATATTATTGCTAAGTAGTGTATTGATTTTTTGAAAGCAGTTATCACTAAAAATCTTTATACTTAAAAATTGTAAATTTTTCCGAACAGAACAAAGTACGTAAACTCTCTGAATCTGGGAAGTAGATGTGCTTCTTTTAAATTGGTGAAGACAATAAACTGATACAGGAAATGCAGAAAGGCAAAACAAATAATACAATTACAAAAATGGACTAATATACTTTTTAAAATTTAAGATCAACGCCAGAGTACTATATAATAGGTAGAATATTAACAGTTTTCTAGATGATATGCTCCTGTTCTCAATTTTGATGATTAGGCTAGATTTAGCTGTTACTATTTTAAGCTCTTACCTTAAGTTGCTGTGTATACCGATAGAACAGATGATGATACTGATTGTATGAAAATTTTATTCTTATTTATAGTCCTCAAAATTCCCCGATTATGTTGGTTAAAATTGATGAGGCTATAAATCATAATTGGTATGAAATACCCCTTTGCCTTTTCTTCTCAGTTGATGGTTTGAAACTGTTTTTTGGTATTTGATTTTGAATATAATTATTTCATTTTGATTTCATTCGCTGTAATTATGAGAGTAAACGAGTAAAATATCAATGTCGTCTATCAATGGGGACAGGTATAATTTCATGTCTTCCTTTTTTACTGTTAGAAACGCCAAGCAATGTGCAATAAGAAAGATAGTCGAGTACAGCGGAATTACCTACAATTTTCGGTTGAAACTGACCAGCACAGCTTGCTGAAAAAATGACTAATGCAGTGATGGAACCTCGGGTCTATTGAGCAACACAGTTACCTATATTTCAATATAATTATATGTTATTAGATTTGAATGACATTTAGAAGTGACAGGTACATATATAACACTTCTGAAGTTCACAAAATATCAAAAATCTTTCTATAAGGAGGGCAATACCGTGTGTCAGTTTTCACCAACCGTAGTGGCACACTGTCCCTATTGTTGAGTAATTGTAAAGATGACCAGAACAGGACGGCTCACAAATATGTCAAATATAGAAAAACCTGTCACATTCTCTATGTAACAAGTCCATTGCCGTCTGTTTCTAGTAAATCGTGACACACGATTAATGACTATGGAATGATTGAAGATTATCGTTTATACCATAAGGACATACTGTTTGGCGAAAAAACGTAAACAAATGACCATTACTACGACGGTTTGTTTAATTTCAATTTGAATGCATATTTCGTAAGTTAATTTTTCCGAAACTTTTACCAGATAAAAAATCCTTACCAGGGAAGCTATTTTATGTAAAAGTAAGCGAAATGTTATTTTCTACTTTTAAAAATCGGTAGTATCTTCATATGGCTTTTTACATGACATTATAAAGGATTTTAATTTTTCGTAAGTTAATTTTTCCGAAACTTTTACCAGATAAAAAATCCTTACCAGGGAAGCTATTTTATGTAAAGTAAGCGAAATGTTATTTTCTACTTTTAAAAATCGGTAGTATCTTCATATGGCTTTTTACATGACATTATAAAGGATTTTAATTTTTCGTAAGTTAATTTTTCCGAAACTTTTACCAGATAAAAAATCCTTACCAGGGAAGCTATTTTATGTAAAGTTAGCGAAATGTTATTTTCTACTTTTAAAAATCGGTAGTATCTTCATATGGCTTTTTACATGACATCATAAAGGATTTTAATATTTATTGATTATTAACAGCTCGTCAATGTCGATGCCCATCGGATGACACAACAAAAAGAAAAAAAAACAAAAAAAACAACCCAAACCATGTAGACTGACAGCAAATACATTTTTTAACAACAGATGACAAAAAGATGATATGTTGAAGAATCAACGAACTCAGTTGACCGAGGACCCTAAAATTCATGTGTCGTAGATAACAGGGCACACAAAAGTTTTTATTATGTATTATTGGTGCATTTCATTTAGCAAATTGTATTTGATCATCGGCATTGTATCTGCTGTTATGGTCTATACTTGTGATGTGTGGCCTGGGATTTAACCTTGCTGTTTACTGTCACGAAAACATAGGCACAGGGTTATTAATGGTTGTCATTAGAAGTGTGATTTAATGAAAATAGCGATTTTATAGGGCTGATAGTGGACTCTTTCAACAACGTCGTGTATCTGAAATCTGTTCGTCTGTTTGTTTGTTTCTGAAAACATTCTATTTTTGGGCTAGGTACTTCACAACTTAATGCATGACAGATATAAGAGTAAGCTAAACGAAATGTAAACCCTGATACATCTGACTTTAAATACTTTAGCTTGGTGGATTTGTTCGCCACACATAAGACTATCATGCTGATGAATGTAAAATTTAACAATATCGCTTATTGGTCAAATATAGAAATCATATGTTAAAATATGTGTACTATGCGATGTGGAATATGATAATAATATTTGGCTTATCCACGTTAAGATTTTCGTACAGTGTGTTAGGTCTAAGCACTCAATTAATCTAAGAACATCCGCAACTTTGCACTTTTTATACTGTACTTGCGATGTACTTCTTGTGATGTTGCCATGGATCGTATCATGGAACAGCCAATCCAATATAAAGTAAACAGTATCTTGATACAATGAGAATGTTTTTTTTTTATTCAAATCAAAATACAATTCTAAAGTCAATATTACTATTTTATGATATTAAAGAAGGAAGTCTTCAAGTATTTAGATTTATACTGTATAGCAATCACCTATATCTCTCTCTCACAAGAGATCGGTTCGGAAGTAGACATTAAATTTATTTGTGATATTAAGCAATTCAGTATCAAAAGCCGAACCATTAGAATCTTATCTCGTTCTATAAATTCATAGTTTTTGGTGACCTTCCAGCAACATTTCCACGAAACTGAACTGAGAACTGAGCGAAGATTTCAAAGCTTTTTTGCGTAAAGGTGTTTTAATTATTAAATTTTGCACTAAACAAGAACCTCATCGCTTTGCTTCCAACTACCATTTGTGCTTCAGTAATTATTTTTAGCAGTTTGATCCGAGTTCGTACATTATATTGAATATAAACTCTACTAAAATATGTGGGTCGCTGGTAAAGGCATTCTCACCCATTCCAACTCCGAAACTGCCGAAATAATAGCCTATCTGTTTATTTAAATGATAATTTAGGAGTGCTTATAAATTTGTTCATAACTTTTACAGCTTCAAATTACCAGACTTCAAATTACCAGGCGTTACAACTAACTTTAGATTGTGATCCAAAATAGAAACTACATGGGACCTCCCGCCGCCGTTTGTGTGGATGCAAACTGTTGCATCGTTCTCATCCGTTTCATCTGTTGCTGCATGATAATCATGGGTAGCATTTTCATAATTTTATCGTTGCCTTCAAACATAACCATCAGTAGCGAAGGGTCCATTTGCATTAAACCACCCATCATACCACCTAAAAATGGCATTTGATCTGAAAAAAAAAATATAAAATAAATAAAACAAAAGGATTGTATTTAAACCTTAGCATGTAACATGGAAATGTTGCTGGGGTGGGGCTATCGGATGTTTAGTGAATGAGATAACCAGTGAAGGCAGCTGTCACCTAAAGCTTTTCTTTATTACTTTTCAAAATAATTTGATTTTTTCATTTACTGCGCTGAAATTCCATCTTGTTGCTCTCAGTTTATCAATGCCTCAACAGAAATACTTCGCTAACGTCGTCCTAGGTGTGTTACTTTTAAATTCTAATCCATCGTGGGTTCTGTTAAAACGAAAATGAACTCTGTAGGTGATTTATTATTCTCATTATAAATGAAATGAATGAGGTTATCCGTAACAAAACAAATGTAATTTTTGTTTTTAAAACCATAATGAGTATAATAAATGCTAAAGATTTTTTACAAGAAGTGAAAGCCACTTTGTATTTTCCAAGCTTACTTCGAGTTTGGCAGTCATGAAACCAAACTGGGCTAAGATTTTGGTTAATTTTAAGAACTAAAAAACAAAATTTAAAAAAAAATGCTAAGAAAATCTTTAAATTTTTTAAACATAATATATGTTATTTCCCTTAATTAACGTTTGCTATTTGGTTAATTGATATACTGCATTCTCGATTAATAATTTATTTTCTCGTTTTTATATTTCCTTAACGTAAATAAAGAGGACTTGTCCTAATGTACACTTACTCGTCAAAGGTAGTATGGATATCAGTAAAATTCCAAAAGTCAAAAACTTCATGGTTGACTGACTACCTACAAAAATAAAATGTAACCAACAAAACCAAAGAAAATATTTAAATAAAAACAGCATCCACTAAAACAATTAAGATATTTGGTTAATTATAAATCGACATTAATCAAAAAAAAAAAAAAAATTATTCAGTAAAAGTGAGAAACTTTTATTCTAATATTATGAAGATGAAACATTTTGCATATGTTTTTCATTATTATACCAGAAAAAGAACAACTATAGTAGATTTATTGGAAATTTCAAAACTGCAACTGAGAATTTAGTGAAAGTTCACGTTAATCACGTAGACGGGGGGAGGCATGTTCAAAAAAGTGATTCTTCTCGCTCTTGCCACATTTCCGACAAAAATGTACTTGATATAGTAATATTTTATCATAAAGAATATGTTTTTCGACAGACTTTCGACGAATTAATCTTTCTAATTCGATTTTGAAGGTCGAGATACTATTACAATAACTAAGAGCTGACGGAAACAGTCAATGTCACCTTCAGCGAACAACAAAAGAATCTAATAATCTCACCTGAAGACAAGTTTCATTCGAGAATACAGATGCAAATGACGAGAGGAAATAGTTATGTCATATTTTATAAAATATTTTATGTATTTGTGGACATATTTGATTAATCATCTGCATACTAGACAGTAATAATCTTTTTCTTTATATATGACCTAAGTTAATTTTCGGATGCTTTCGTACATACATGAAAACCTTCGGTCGTCCATGACGTGGCGCCATTTTGAAATAGTTGTAAATACTCAAATTTAGCTCCTGTCATTGGTTAAAAGTGGCAAAGAAAGTAATATGTAATTCAAGAGCGAGGTCTTCAGCTATAGTAGTAGGGGCGGTACCGAACCTTCCTTACATGCATGCAATACCATAGGTTGAATACCAAAATTGATCATTTTTCATTGGTCAAAATATCAGGTGTTACGTACTTTAAAAGGTTTATGATCATAGTCCAAAAAAAAAAAAAAATGTCAAGGCATCGTCACGCCTTTAAACATTTTTATTATAAAGCCGATTCAAATTTCCTATGGTAGACTTGAAATGACTATATGACTTTAATTTCGTTTTTATATCAAATATAATTATTACCATTATTCAAAAATGTCTCCACGCACTTTAATAGAATTAAGACTAGTACGTGATGCAGTTAAATTTCAAGTTTAAAGGGACATAATAAAGACCTTCCCCCCAAAAAAAGAAGAAAAAAGAAGAAGAAAAGAATGCAATTAACAAACCCCCCAACCCCAAATATCCAACCCATCACTTTAACCCGTACAGCTGCAATAGAAGTTCTAGTTACGACATGTTTTTAGAAGGTTAAATCGTTGGTAAATTGGTTACAGGGAAGATAAGTCAGAAAGATCAAGTTACAAAATAACGTCAATTACACGCTTCTTTCGATTCGAACAACTCTCTATCTCATCTTATATAACTGATTCTTGAATTCTTTGAAACTGCATAATTCCGTCTGATGTTGTTGTTTTAAATTGCTTACAAGTGCAGTTTTATGTTTTAATCTACAAATTAAATGAAGATTTAACATATGTCAGTGCGTGACGTAATTAATTATGTTTTAAAAATAATCTAACAAACCTGTCTATGTCACAATTTCGCCACTGATGCATGGAGTGAACACATTAAAGTGACTAATACGTGATTTTAGATATTCATATTGTTTTAAGGGGATTTGTAAAACGGTTTGCTAAAACAATTTATGTGTAATGGGGAACACATCAATTTCGCACATATCTAGTTTTCAATTAGAAGTCTGTGTTTTTTGCAATTCAACTATCGCAAGGGTCCTTCTAAAGCAATTGTGAAAGTAAAATAAAACGATTATTTTTTATGGGCATTGCGAGCACAGGCGCCTGGGTTGAAAAAAAATGACTTTTCTCACTTTGACATGTTCTTCTAGTAGAGTATAGTAGAAGAAAATCTCAAAGTCAGAAAAGTCAATTTATTTCAACCCAGGCGCCTGTGTTGATTTGCAGACTCCCCAAAGCTTTTTTCTCAAATGCATTTATTTCGTGTACTATCATGTAAATATTCAAATTGAGCTCCCGTCATTGGTTAAAAGTGGCAAAGAAAGTAATGTAATTCAAGAACGAGGTCTTTTATGGGCATTGCGAGTGCCACCGAAGCCTGACTGAAAATTGAGATAGTGAATATTAAAGATATCAGTTCGTCCGATAAAAATAAAAGGTTAGGCAACCTCTTGAAATAGTCCTTAAGACTATAAGGCTGATTCCAGTATTCAAAATACTAGTAAATAGCTGTTGATATAAGTTATGATAGACTAGGAAAAATAATTGTGGTGACGCTCAAGTACCAATTATATTGTAGAATTTTGCTGTACATGAGCAACATTTATTTTTAATGAAATAATCTATCTTTACTTAATAAAGTAATTTATTAAAAACACCTTAAAAATACCCGTAGTAGCCAAATGCGTAAAATTTATATGGGTATCTCGTCCTGCAAGATTGCTGTTGATTTGCAGACTCCACAAAGCTTTTTTCTCAAATGCATTTATTTCGTGCACTATCATGACAGGGATGAATCAATTTATTACCCACTATCCATTTGTTTAGTGATACCCAATTAATTAAATGAAAGTATATTTTGCATTTGTTTCTGAAGGTCATCCAATAAAACTTGTACAAGATTAGACTATCAGTACCAAACATGTACATTTAAGGATTTATTTTGGCCCATTTATGTTTATTTAACGGCCCCTTTAGATAATGATACTAAAACATCCCTGAAGTGTAATTTGTTTACAGGTCATTATATGGGAGAGTAGGATACTTGCCTTTGTCTAATAAGCCCATTGGATTGCCAATGATGATGTTTACAGATACAGTCGACAAGATATTTGCTATTCTGGCCTACACAGTTAACTTTAGTCTTTTGGATAATCTGGTAGGGTAAAGATATACAATATCGGCTATTCTGGATAGGCAAATATCTTAAACATAAGTCATTTAGATAAAGAAAATCAGCACATCAGTTCTCGAGGAACATTTTACGCAATATTTAAAACTGGATTAAATAATGAAAAATATCTTACTAAATTGAAACCCTTTCACCGAAATATTTTTTGTAAATTGAGAACGTCAAATTTAAGACTACCAATAGAAACAGGTCGTTGGGATAAAATTCCCCGAATTGAACGAATATGCCCCTTGTGTAAAAATGAGATTGGAGATGAATTTCATTATTTCTTCATAACCAAAAAATCGTAACCCAAAGAAAAAAATATATACCTAAATACTACTATACTAATCCATCTCTATTAAAAATGAACGGATTGATTAGTTTATGCAACTGCAAAGTTTTGATTAATCTGTGCAACTTCTTGTCTAAATTAGAAAAAGAACTCGTCGGCTATAGACCAAACTAACTATAATTTTAGACATTTTATTATTAAAAGATATTATAATATTATACTATTGCACTGTATTTATTATATTATATGTATATATTTCACACCCTGACTTTTTGTACATATTCAAATATACATGTCTCACAATTATTCTGGCGCAAATTTAATCTAATACATTAGTTATTCTGGCGCAAAGATAATCTAATACAACAATTATTCTGGCGCAAAGATAATCTAATACATTAGTTATTCTGGCGCAAAGATAATCTAATACAACAATTATTCTGGCGCAAAGATAATCTAATACATTGGTTATTTTGGCACACAGATAATCTAATACATTAGTTATTCTGGCGCAAAGATAATCTAATACAACAATTATTCTGGCGCAAAGATAATCTAATACATTGGTTATTTTGGCACACAGATAATCTAATACATTAGTTATTCTGGCGCAAAGTTAATCTAATACATTAGATATTCCGGCGTAAAGATAATCTAATACATTAGTTATTCTGGCGCAAAGATAATCTAATGCATTAGTTATTCTGGCGCAAAGATAATCTAATACACCAATTATTCTGGCGCAAAGATAATTTAATACATTAATTATTCTGGCGCAAAGATAAATTAAATATACATTAGTTATTCTGGCGCAAAGTTAATCTAATACATTAGTTATTCCGGCGTAAAGATAATCTAATACATTAGTAATTTTGGCGCAAAGATAATCTAATACATTAGTTATTCTGGCGCAAAGATAATCTAATACATTAGTTATTCTGGCGCAAAGATAATCTAATACATAAGTTATTCTGGCGCAAAGATAATCTAATACACCAATTATTCTGGCGCAAAGATAATCTAATACATTGGTTATTTTGGCACACAGATAATCTAATACATTAGTTATTCTGGCGCAAAGATAATCTAATACAACAATTATTCTGGCGCAAAGATAATCTAATACATTGGTTATTTTGGCACACAGATAATCTAATACATTAGTTATTCTGGCGCAAAGATAATCTAATACATTAGTTATTCTGGCGCAAAGATAATCTAATACATTAGTTATTCTGGCGCAAAGATAATCTAATACACCAATTATTCTGGCACAAAGATAATTTAATACATTAGTTATTCTGGCGCAAAGATAAATTAAATATACATTAGTTATTCTGGCGCAAAGTTAATCTAATACATTAGTTATTCCGGCGTAAAGATAATCTAATACATTAGTTATTCTGGCGCAAAGATAATCTAATACATTAGTTATTTTGGCGCAAAGATAATCTAATACAACAATTATTCTGGCGCAAAGATAATCTAATACATTAGTTATTCTGGCGCAAAGATAATCTATTATACCAATTATTCTGGCGCAAAGATAATCTATTATACCAATTATCCTGGCGCAAAGATAATCTAATACATTAGTTATTCTGGCGCAAAGATAATCTAATACAATACTTATTAGGACGCAAAGATAATCTAATACATTAGTTATTCTGCGAAAAAGATAATCTAATACATTAATTATTCTGGCGCAAAGATAATCTACTACACCAATTATTCTGGCGCAAAGATAATCTAACATCTGTTACACTGGTTCAGAGAAAAGGCATGCCATTTATTCTAAGGCAATCGAACATCGGTTATGATAAATTATCTTGGAAGGTCGAAGACAATTTTATCGGCTATTCCGGATGAGCAAATATTGATAATAAAGGATTAGATTTGTCTTTTGGGAGATTAATTATCTAGATGACATGTACCGAACCGACATGTACCGAACAAATTGAATTCAGAGGAATAATTTGTCGCCTCCAAGACAGTCGATTTAGTTCTAATTCCTACAAATGTATGTAGGTTCGGTAGAGGCAGTTGGTAGCTAGAACCCTAGGAGGGAAACGGATGACTTAACAAAATACAAAGAATGATTTTTTAGATTTTTATTTTTCTAAAACTAAAACAGGACAATGTTCATTATTTAGAAGAATTAACATGTCATTTCTTGAGAAAGATTGTCCAATTCAGATAGTCCAACATAGTACTATACACTAATAAACATAACATGTTGAACGGTCTATTTAGAGTTGTTAAGAATGAAACGAAAACAGTTCAATTTCCTCGTTTTAAAAAGCCGAGTCCAAGTTCCGTTTTGCATATTGAGAGGTCTGATAGTCAACACACACGAAAGCAACACAAACATTACATTCCGGGTCCACCAGCTCCACCTCCACCAGCAGGGCCGCCTCCCATCATACCTCCTCCTCCACCTCCTCCTCCTCCCATACCCATACCACTGGACATCATAAATGGCAACATACTCATTAGGTTATCGTTACCCATCATTGCCATCATAGTTAATGGATTGCCCATACCACCTTTGGACGCCAGTAAGAGTGGTAACATGTTTTCATTTCCTCGTAGAGCTGCCACAAGTGGTAACATCCTTCCACCTCCCATGCCTCCACCTAACATGTTCATTAATGCAAAATTCTTCATGTCCATGCCGCTCATCAACATGGGTAACATCATCCTGTTCATACCCATACCCATAGGCGATCCTCCACCTCCAAATGACGCCAGCGGACTTTGTGCTGAAATAGAAAAAATAATTGTTAGTAAAGAAATAACCACTAACCCAATGCTAAACTAAAAATATTTTTCTTTAATATATACTATGGTCCTGCCGTTAATTGTTCGCCTAAAAGACTTCGTCTATGACCATTTTTCCAAAATTTAGAATCATTTTTAATATTGATGAATTTTAATTTTTGAATAAAAACTCGTTAATTTATTGTCCTAGATCTCTATTGGTAAATTATTGATTGATTCCGAAATTAGCTCATTGTAGCTTCTGAATCGAGTATTAATTAGCAGAATAGTGAGTGTAGTTAATATTCGTACCTCTTGCTAATGCCACGAGGGCAGAAAATGCAGCTAATACCACGGCAGTCTTCATGATTATTCTGGAAAAAAGATACAACGTTAATGATAATTTCGATTCTGAGAAAAATTAGGTATGAGGGTCGAGCAAATTTCCAGAGAACGACAGTCAAGGTTTTCTGTATGTAAAAGAGATGCATTGATCGAAATGTGTTCTTTACCGACTGGTAGAGCTCATTGTTAGTAATCCATAGACCAAATCGACTGGCAGAGCTCATTGTCAGTAATTCATAGACCTAACCGACTGGTAGAGCTCATTGTCGGTAATCCATAGACCTAACCGACTGGCAGAGCTCATTGGCAGTAATTCATAGACCTATTTAAGGAAAGGTATTCTGAAATCTAGAGCTATAACTGTATATGATAATGTGAACGCACTTGAAGAGATAAGAGTCGGATGATTTAGTGATAAGTCACAGGTATACCATTGCAAAATGTTTAATTTGTTTAAAACATAAATTGAACTCTGATAAGCCACAGGTATATCATTGCAAAATGTTTGATTTGTTTATCTTCATCCCACAATATTTACTTTCATTTATTGAACTATAGATGTCGGACGTGAAATTGGAATAGAATAAGAAGTGTTAGTAATGCGTGATACACGATGCCATAAGAAGCTCTGATACACACAGGTATGTACATTTTATCTCAGTGACTCAAACGAAGAATAATTAATTATTCATAAAAGTAAACGTAAATAATATTTCTTTAAATGTCTTTGAAGGCAAAAGAGAACACCGGCGTTTCGATAACAAACTATGACGCCCAATTGAAGGACAACATGCTAAGTACCACAATGATAAAAGCTGCTTACATGATTTCTTATAACGTACTTTAAACACATTGTTGTGTCAAGATATCAATCCTGATACTGAAGAATTCTCAAAGTATCAAATTCAAATCTCTAACGATATGTTCCTAACCTATACGACTGTACGGGGCAGGAACTGCTTATTCAAAAGCACTTTCAAAGCACTATTTGAAGTAAAACTGAATAAAACTACTCCTTCCATAAAAGTCCGGAAAACACGGAAATATTACTACAATATCTTACCTTAATTAAAGAAGGTGGAACAAAATATTCTTACTAAATGAATAAATGTTGAATAACACGTTATTTATATAGTTTAAAAAATCACGAGACGTAAAAAATAATTAAGTCCGTCTAAAATCCATCATCGTGGCATAATGGTGTGATATACATGGCAGTCACATACCCCATTAAGCTAAGTCTTGCCCTATTTTGTGCAGATTTACGATTATTTTATGCAAATGATAATGACGCTTTTTAGAATTGTGTTTTTAATGTCAAGCAAAAAAAACACCTCCTTAATTTGAAACTAATGGCTATTTTTTTTTTGCAGAGAGCGATCGTATGAAGCTGCCAGAAATGAGAGCTAGGTCCTGCAAATTACAAAGCCATCTGAACAAATCAACAGCCGAAAGAGTCATTTTGTTTCATACTCTTGAGTGAGGTCGAGTTATGCAACATAATCTTGTCTCCCTTGTACACAACTTTGAATGTTTCAAAATCATTCTTTTTTTTAGTATTGTGATTGTCATTGCAATATAGCTTTGGTCAACGATTAATCAGATTGTTCCAGATTTCATCAGTCGCTAGCAGCTAGGGAGAGTTGAGTGCCTCTCTCGAGCTGCATAGCGCAAGTTTTTAAGGGTCCTCTTTACTCACCCGCCCATGGAAGTGTCTGTCTCTTTGATAAATCGAGGATCAGTTCCCGACAAATTAGATACAAAAGGACATATATTGGGCGAAGTTTATTCCGAAGCCGTTTTCTTTGTGAGATAACTGGACATGGTAATTGGTGACAATACAGATTCCCTTTACATACCTTCTGTAATTTTGTGTATTTCTTCTCATGGCCGGCACTTCTCCCTGTCTGAAGGTGAACTGTGCCTTTTTAATATGCGAGATCAATTAGTCGCCGACAGCAAGACAAAGTAGAAATGGCATTCTCAAACAATTATGTTCTATTGTGTGTACAGAAAGTGTTGATATTCGTCCTTAATTTACAATTTGTTGGTTCGAACTGTTGCATTAAAACTTCGATCACGTACAACGATTTGTCAGGTAAAGTGCCAGTTTGGAACATTAAAAAAAAACAAGAGCCGAGCACTTTATTACTGCGCCTCCACAGTGTTTAATAACTAATACGAATCGTGCCTCTAAGTTTACAACCCTTTGCTTTCTTTCACAGAAGGCAACGATTTGATTTGATATTACGTTAGCAAATACAACCCATCAGAGTTCTCGATTCAAATACAACAAATACTATTATGACTCATAATTTAAAGACTATCAATGGCATTTATTGTACTATCAAATCAATAGCTACATACCACCTTGTCATACAAGAGACTTTTACCGTAATAACTTTACATGTGAAGATGACATATCTGGTTAATAATCAAAATTTACGATATATATTTAATTTTTTATATTGAACAAAAATAAAAACACAAATCCCTTTAAGAAGTACAGAAAATCTTTAAATGCATAATAAATGTACGTCAATTAAGACGCTTTTCTAATTAACATAATATTTGTATATCAGATGTAAAGTCAGATATACCATTGAAATATTCATCTTGAAGCCTTTTAATCTAGTTGTAATGGTGACAAGAGCTAATTATAGGCTCAAGGGTGGCAACATTGCCAGCTACATTGTTTTAGAAGTATCCATTGTTGAGCTCGGCATGACTGGTTACACTTTTTCTCGTCCATATCATGGCTGTATTTATATTCGTTATTCTTGCTTGTAGTTACAAGACGGTGTTGTCATGGCGACAGATGCGTCAATTCGGTTCATTAATAAGCTCTTTTTAAACTTCGAATTGTCGACCGTATTGGACGATTTAATTTTAGAATTTTGGTTCATATTGTTTGTGAAAATCAACGCAATCAATTCCATTGCGTTTGATTGGCTGATCAAGTTTAGGGGCGTTAATTTAGGATGGTTTTAAACCTTCATAAACGGTAAGTTGTTTTATATGCTCTCAGAAACAAAAAGATACTCAACTGGATAGCGTCTGCAGAAATATATCTGTTGCTACGCACAGAATCAATCTAAGTATGCAACTCACATTCTGCAAGCGCAGGAGACGCGAGCGACAAATTCGCTTTCGTGTTTAGCCATACTTAGAGATCAAGGCAGACGCCATTGCATATAAATAGCCGTCGGTACACCTCGGTTATTCCCGGCACTCCCGATGTAATCGGATTGGAGGTCCGAATAACTTGAGCGGTCGATCTTTTGATCAGTCTGTTAATTACACTTGTGAACATCTCAATCTACCAAACCTCAATATATATATTTTAAACAATGAATAAAAAAATGGTTTTTTTTTTTTGTTATTCTGAATAGTATGCACGTACTCTACATCACAGACCTTCAGATCGACTTTAACATCATCTCACCATTTTCAATGGCCGGACCAGAGATATACACAAACCACCTTCTCTATGCCCTGGTGATACATATAATTCAAGCATTCATGTGTATATATATGGCTACGTTATTTTAATATAATGCTAATACAAATGCATATATGAATATTTGCAGCATAGGTAATAAATGGAGTAATTAAACACAACAAAAGATTCGTTGTTTTCTTCATTTTGTATGTAATACTACTCTCTGTGACATTAAAAGATATTATTAAAGTTTTAATTATGTAGTTTATTAAAATTGTTACTCTATAATGGCCCCAAGCAAGGATTTAAGCGCATATGTGGAATAATCTTTTTTCTTGTTCATATTGTAATGCGTCTGAAATTTTATTAGTGTAGCATGTGTGTCCTTTTAGTAGAACCACAATCTGATGACCCAATCTTCTTTTCATTTCTATTCCACAGCGATTGCAATAATGGAGTCATGCTAATTTTTCCACGTCCCTGGAAACCATGATATCAACAATGAAAGCTTTTCAGCATCCATGATAACTTTTAAACAACCATGCTAACGTTTTAATAACCACGATAACGAATCAACAACCATGATAACAACCATGCTAACGTTTCAACAACCATGCTATCTTTTCAACAACCATGATAACGTTTTAACAACCACGATAAAGAATCAACAACCATGATAACAACCATGATAGAGTTTCAGCAACCATGATAACGAATCAACAACCATGATAACGAATCATCAACCATGATAACAACCATGATAGAGTTTCAGCAACCATGATAACGTTTTAACAACCAACATAACATTTCAACAACCATGATAAAGTTTTACAAATTATAATAACATTTCAGCAACTATGCTAAAATTTTAACGATTAAGATCGAGACCAGACTAACTTAGGACATACTATGGCCATGCCCTTGTCAAAGGTCTATATTCAAACGACTATATATATATTCGTATCCGAGGTCTATGTTCCAATAATTTAGGACATGTTAAAAAGATCCGTATTCCACGAAGAGATGCTTCCAAATAATCGTAATAAAAAGCTAGGTTCCAGATGCTTAAATGACCAAGGAGGTTCCTACAAAGACTGGTCAACTGTACATCTCGTGTAGTGTTAAATCAGTCGGGTTCGTATCTTTAACGCAACAATGAAAGCTTTTCAGCATCCATGATAACTTTTAAACAACCATGCTAACGTTTTAATAACCACGATAACGAATCAACAACCATGATAACAACCGTGCTAACGTTTCAACAACCATGCTATCTTTTCAACAACCATGATAACGTTTTAACAACCACGATAAAGAATCAACAACCATGATAACAACCATGATAGAGTTTCAGCAACCATGATAACGAATCAACAACCATGATAACGAATCATCAACCATGATAACAACCATGATAGAGTTTCAGCAACCATGATAACGTTTTAACAACCATCATAACATTTCAACAACCATGATAAAGTTTTACAAATTATAATAACATTTCAGCAACTATGCTAAAATTTTAACGATTAAGATCGAGACCAGACTAACTTAGGACATACTATGGCCATGCCCTTGTCAAAGGTCTATATTCAAACGACTATATATATATTCGTATCCGAGGTCTATGTTCCAATAATTTAGGACATGTTGCAAATAATTAGGACATGTTAAAAAGATCCGTATTCCACGGAGAGATGCTTCCAAATAATCGTAATAAAAAGCTAGGTTCCAGATGCTTAAATGACCAAGGAGGTTCCTACAAAGACTGGTCAACTGTACATCTCGTGTAGTGTTAAATCAGTCGGGTTCGTATCTTTAACGCATCACATAATGGCTTAAGTCATCTAATAAAACTCAAATATGACAACTAGGAGAATGTCCATATTTTGACAAGAAAGTCCATCACCATCCTGCATTAATGGCTTTATTTATAAAAGAAAAATACATGATTAAAAAAAGCGGTGGCCTATAAATAACACTGCCCTTCACATCGTCTCACGACATGTGTCATTCCTCATCATGAAAGTCTTACTTATTTTTAATTTCCCGGTTAAAATCGTAGTTGTCAGTCTTGTTATTTTCATGTTTGTGGCAGCGTATGTCCTGAGGCTAATATCCAATCCGAGCAAACAAGAACTTCGTGAATTTATAAAGAATAAAATCGTGAGGTATCCCAACACAAAACAATTGACCATGATACAGGTTTTCTTATCGGTACATTAAAGATAATTTTAAAGCTTTATATAATTTATATGACTTAAGTATCGCAAACGCCACCAATAATGTGCTTTTTGAGATACTACTATACTATACTATACTTCGCATAGTTTTAGTCGAATTACAAGAATCACGGACTTGAATTATTAAAATTGATGCTATCGGTATCCCAAGTAGACGCACAAAATGAAGGAAAACCATTACAATCCCATTAATGCAAAACGCAATTCTATGGCTCGAGAACGACTTAAAACGCCAAAGATATTCATCATATGACGTCTGTAAATGTCAAGTTCCGTCGTTGAAACATTTAAATTTAATTTATCTGGTGGAGTGTGTTTTCTCTGTCGCCATTTCATTTTATAATTCTTGAACTTTCGAGGCAAATGGGGTGAGGCAAGAAACTGAGACACCAAGAAAAACAAACTTCTTGGTCATTCTCACATTATCTTTGTCGCATGTCAAACAATGGTGTGACATAGAGATGACAGCCAGCCAAAGGAATGATGCGTAATACATAGTTGATAAACAAGTGAATTCAACTAGCTACAGAATTAACTAGGTCACTGTCAGTAAGATCAATCAACTGGACTTACCTAATTATGTCAAACTCGACCCTCGTTAAGTTGTTTGACGAATTCTTTTGATATAGAAAATTAAACTAAGAACTGTTCTACTGAATTTTAACATTTACGACAGCCATCGTGACCAAGAACGTTATTAATTACATGTATACAGAAACCATGACATCCTCCCTGTAGCACTCAACATGGTAATGAATGTAAATGATAGGCTACCAATTGCTACCAGTGAGATAATATTAAGTCAAACGGTCTACTTTAAAAGTTCTGCATGCTCTCTTTCAAATATCACAATAATAAATTGCAGCCACTATTTACTGGAACTATATCCAGATTGTCACGTGCTCATGTGCTTTGAGTGATTCATTTACAGGGGTTGGGAGTTCCGATCTACAAGAGTTTGTAGATTACAGTCAATAAACTTATGGCATAAATGAATGTCAAAATTACTCCCAAAGACTATAATTCTGGTCGCAATATTACTACAATTTGACAAATAGTTTTGAAATGTCGGAGGTTACGGGAAAGACACAATGAAATCTGCTATTCATTACCGAAAGCGACTCAACAGTACAGAAACAGTAAAGAATTTTTGAATACAGCTTTAAGAAAATGTCGAAAGTTACCGTATTTCAGACAAAATTGCGACGATTTTATTGCGTAGTATATATTTGAATAAGGTATTTCGAGTTCTATTTATGAATGAGACATCATATTTACTTTGGACTTTAGTTACAGGGCATTAGTACAAAAATGGTAATATTAATTCCTCCAAGGCCAACTATGAAGCATTCCAATAGTACTCTAAATAGCTAGTGTCCAAAAGAAACGATACCACTTGTTTGCAAAAACAGTAAAGAAAAACTAAAAAATGCAGAACTTTAGGATTGGTGTAATACTTTTGAAAAATCCTTTATCAACATCTGTGTAGAAATTCATTTCAATAAAATGTGTACAATCAATATGACAAGCCTTTAAAGATGGGTCTGTCAGCTGTTTTGTACAAAATTTGTGTTTTTCCCAGAAGTGATCAATAATGAGGTGTTTGGGATGTGCAATACATTATTAGCAGGTGTTCATATTAAAAAATTCACTTTGTGAAAAAAAAAATTGAAAAAAAACATTGGTATCGTTTCTTTCGGACACTAGTTTATTTTCTCCAGTGATTTTATTAACAACCAAATGCAACTTATTTTGACCTTGGTTAATTTCAAAATTAACATCTGCATTAAGTTTATAAATCAAGATGTGCGCAATAATATGGTTAGCCAATGAGTGAATGCGTCTCCTTGTAAAGAATATCCAGGAATCCCTAGAAGGTTTTGGTACAGCTAGTAATGAATATATCAATCCATTGTTTGAAGCATATTTATAATTAAGAACATTTCGTGGGTTCACGGGTGCATATTGAATTAATGAATTAAGAAATATATAGTTCTCCCTATGCCTATCTTAATTTGAATTCTATTACCCTAGAAACGGCATTCTTTAACGTATAAGTCATATCAGACAGTTAGTCAACAGAAGTCTTTAATAAATAAAAAGACAATGACAAAAGTATGTAATGTTATAATGTTAATGCTCAAAAATTGTTTTTTTTTTAGTATCCTTGGTTTCTTGTAAAGTGAATTTAATTACGATATTTATGTAATATAATGACATTATGAGTTATGTAATTTCATGCTGATACATTACGTTATAAACGATGTTTAACATTATTACCATAATAATGATAAAATATGTCATGTTTCTAATATCTTTATTGTAGTCTTAAATTTCATTTTTCACCATATCCGTCTATCTGAACATAACCTTTTCAGGAAACGTCTTGAAAATATCATATTACAAAATGAAAAATATACAAAACTATGGGACGTACTACTTCAAAATACACAAATTTGCAACTCTATATAACATTTAATATAGAAACAGACAGGACATTAATATAACTTGGGCCGACAAAGCATTCGATTGATTATAATGGTTATACTTATTACTACATTGACCTTCTATCACATGTAGAAGTATTTTTTATTATCTGCATGTAAATTAATTTCTACGAAACCCGTTATGGTATGTGTAATTTTGAATCCAAAACACAAAAATAGTTCTGATTGTTCAAGATTATCACAACAGATTGTGTACACTTAATGTACTGGCTCATGAAAAAGTGCTACAGAGTATAATCATGTGTATACCAAAATACAGTTTTAAAAATGTTCAAAAATAATGATGAAATATATTAAATATAGTAAATTACATCTCAAATTTATCTTCGACCCCCGATAACCCCATAAAACACCCTCACAAAGTGCCAAAGCCTCCGGTGAAAAAGAATTAGCAGAGAAAGTGTCGAAGGATGAGAACTTATAAGAAATATAACCAATGATGGTTATAACTGAACATAGGATTTAATAATGAACTTTCTCAGGCTATATATAATGTTCATTATGCTATCATTTTAATCAAATTATTATTATTATTTTATTCATTTATATAATATGAAACAAGACGAAAACTTTGTGAAAAAGTAAATTCAAAAATACGTTATACAGACACGTTACAATGATATAAAGATATAATATAATGATTTCTAATTGCATAATTAATAAGTGATTGGTAACCAATAAACAAAAACATAAACAAAGTAGAAAATAATGATATATACAGTGATGTCACAACCATAAAAAGGATAACAAAATATATTATTATAGTATAGTGGCATATCATAAGATTACAAGCTTAACCATTCATAACTTCAATGGAAATGATCACAACCAATTTCAGCATAATATATATCGAACTGCTGAGATAAATCTGCAAGTCTATGATTTTTTTTACGTGATGGGTTAAGAACTCAAAATTCAACACACTGCGTATTATACAAGATAGTTTCCAATAGATCAGATATTATATAAGGTGACCATACTGGGCATAGTAGTGCACATGAAACAAACATAGCTTTAGATTACACACCAATAGATAGATTATGCGTTTGAAACATGCCGTCAAATGGGTACACGACTTGTATAAGCAAAGGCCCTACATAACAAGTCAAATGATTAAAATGTACAAAGGGAGGTCACCCAGCGCAAACAAAAACCAGAATCTGAATAGATTTTTGCGTTTTGCTTTGAATCGTTTCCGGGTGGGCTAGGTCTAGGTTGCATTTAATGAATTTGGAATGTTTTTGAACACAAGACATTCATGTAAAATATTATGCATCATGGTTACCAGTCGAGAACAGTTTTGGTTATAGAAAGAATAAAGATTTAAATGAGGTACCTTGAGTGATAATGGCTAACACGATTTTGAACACAAATTTTGCCGGCAAAGTATCTATGCACAACTGCATCCGAAATGAACCGAATGCCTTTTTTCCGGATAACACTGTTTACAAGCATTGTCAAGACTTTCCACATTTGCGGAAACGTTTCAATAATAAAGACGTACTGATACACGAAAACTGAACTGTACAGTTGTGTCCCTTCCTTCAATTTGATCTTAAAAAAATGGCTGCATAACCATCATGGGCAACAAAAGTTCTATTCATTCTTTTTACCACCACTGTAAGTAGGATTTTTAGTTGTCGTTGTAGGATCGCGGTAAATTGGGTTTTCATCCTGCAAAAGAAAGTGAATTTTAATTTCTATTACATACTTTAGCATCTGTAATAACTATGCACAATGCATGGCGTTGTGAATGTTATTTATGTTCCGTCAGACCAACTTCTTCGGTATATCCGAAATCTAAAAATCGCAAACTTACCGATTGCCACCGTGCTCGCTCCTGGTCCTTCTTAAATTGGGCAAATTCTTTAGCCTCTTGGCGGCGTTTCCAACACAAGAATATCAGGATGGCTATAATTCCTGCAAATAATATGGCACCAACAATTCCTAACGCCACTGGTAATACTGGGAATTCTTCTGGACATTCTGAAATATCAAAATGCAAGCTATTGATAACATTTGTCCAAGCCCTTCCATATAAAAAGGAATGTGAAAATTGTTTCTGCTTTCCAACGATTCCTTAATTGCACAACAATCTATCTTCAAACTATGCGATTGTCAAACAGACAAGCTACTAGAACGGAAATTGTGTACCTCAAAGACTTAAACATACTAGATATCTCCAAATACATTATTTCATCAGTGCATTTTAAAACAAATGGTCTTCAATAAAAGAGGTAAAAGAAGGAAAACATGCCCCAACTTTTGGGTATGACCCAATTTCTTCGTTACATCCATTACAACAAAATGTCCATCTATACAAACATATTCATGGCTTCAAGAAGGTTAAACATACCTTCATTTTTTTGAACTTTGATTATAACATTAATATCATCGTATTCATATGTATACTTTCTGATGCACCCAGAATCCTCCTGCCTATATGTACAATGGGTAATGGCTGGATCTTTTCCTCTTTCTAAAAACACACAGAATACAGTTTCATATTGGTCGAAACAAAGAAAAAAAGTCGGGTAAAGGGGAACCACTCTGCTACAAATTGATATGTGAAGCGCTCACCTTCTCCATAATTATTATGCCGACCATTAAGTATAGGTTAATGGTCGAAAGTTTGTCAATAAGTCAAATAATGACCGTTGACGAGGACCGAAGGTCCGAGTTATACGGTCATTATTAGACGCATTGACAAACTTGAGATCCATTAACCAACTTAAAATACAGATTAACAAAAAAACAGCTCACTATAAACTCACTAGAGTTTTATTTACAAAATCAAAACGTTTAAGCCCTTTAGTACAAGAATCATCCATATTCAGACTATGTGTCAATAACAATGAACCAACCAATATGGCAGCACCTGGTGTTTCGAAAAAAGTTTCATTGTTTGATTCTTTAATACTTATATAAATCAAAAGTAAAGATGTTCTAATTAATGGGAAAACTTTGTCAGTTTGTCTAATAATTCCCGAATTAACTCATAATCGGCCTAATTACATCGGCCTAACATCTACCAGAACTATCCATAAAACACAGATGGACCTTCCAAATAAATTATGAATGCACGAATTAACAATGAAAAAAAGCCTAATTTATCAATTGGTAAGCTTATTTGACAAGATTTGAAATACAACTTTATCGATGCTCACAGATTTCGCCCTAATGAATAATTAATTATCTTTTTCATTTGAAAGTAAGGATTTGAAGATAAACTTTAAGTTTTAATTGGACGTAACATTGAACACTATACATTTTTAAACCTGGATTAGTTCTCTGAATAAAGTATGAGTGAATTTAATGTGAGTAGTTGTCAGACTAATCCCCATTCGTTATGGGTAAGTGGCTGATATTAAGAGTCCAATATTGACTTTAATATTGGACTCTTGGCCACTTGCCAGTACCAACGCAAAAAACAAAGGGTGACATCACATCTGTATTTTAAATTTGGTTCAATAAAAGTATAGCATGTCAGCAGATCCTTCGATACGAGATAAGCCTGTATAGAAATATCTACAGGTCGACAGACAGGTAAAGTTTTTGCTAGAAAGTAGAATATAAACTACTAATGACAATTGATTTGGTCGATTATATCCAGTAATAATTGATTAGATTCTATCAGCCATTATGTCTCCTATTTATCCTCCCGTCTTGCTCCCTAGACTTACCTACAAGATTTTCTACAACTCGTACATTTTTACAAGCATCTGTACAATGTGTACTGTTAAACCCGCCATCTTTAAATGCTTTACACATAGCACAGTCTCTATGTACTGTACATTTAGTGGGACATTCCTGAAATTTAACAAGTTTCTTAATGTACTGTCATTTAGAAAAAACTAAAAAAGAGATTTTCTAATGGTGGCCGGGCAATTATAATCAATCTATTGGTTGCGGTTTCTGATTGCTCAGATATACGATTACGTAATGGAACTTTGTTACTCGTCGGTGCTCTTAGATCGATTATATCAATCGATTGATCAGATTCACCCAAATGATGTTAATTCCTTACAGTTTAAAAATCAACCTCATATATGAAAAGCAGTGCATTGTAAATGCGTATACTCAAATGGTGTTTTCTATGATAAACTGCTTATTGTACAATATACGGGATTTCAAATACTTACCGGGCAGTCTTCACAAGTAGGACCTCGATAATTTCCTTCTTGAAAACAGGTACATCGACCACAATCACAAGTTCCCCTTCCATTACAAATTTCCTGCAATTAAAATATGTATGAAAATAAAAGGGCTGTATGCAAAATTTGGTTTACAAAATATATCGTTAATTAAAAGAGTTGTAATTATTAATGGAGTAGTTCATCAGCGGTACTGATCAATGACTACAGCAGCAAGCATGTTCCTGCATGTAATTGTAGTTTCCTAGAGAATAACCGAAACTCACTCCATTAGATGCTATACACGTGTCATTTCTAGATGAACATCCACAGTCATCTCCTGTATAGCCGGGTAAACATTGACATTTACCACATTTACATACACCACGATTTGTACCTGTAATATAGGAAAATAAAAACCCGAACTTGAAATCTTATTTCAATTCTTACAATTTGCAGTTTAAGCAGATTTGCTTTAAAGGTTCTGAATCACAAGAAAAAGAACAACATACTCACCTCCGCACATCTGTCCGTCGTAATAATAGCAATTATAATCATTACATTCACAGAATCGTCCAGAATATGTCCTGGCACTGTTTACTCTAATAGGATAACATTCACATTCACCGCATACACATTCTCCGTGGTTAGAACATACTATAGTTGAATTGACACTGAAATAAAACAAAATATGGATATATTCAAGGAATTCGCATATTGGCGAAGGCAGAGGCATCATGGACTGTATCTACGAGCTATTTAATTCAATTTATTTATTCCGAACTATAAGGCTTCAGCCTACAGTATTATAAACATATAGTATGAGTTATTGTTGGTCAGAATGGTTTCATATCTCATATCACATATACAGCAACATCGTCATAAGAAACAGATAATAGAATTGTTGAAAAATGTAGTCAGAAAATGCTCTTTTAATCACATATAGATACAACAACCACAAACATAATAATATCAGACATGTCAATGGAGATAACAACGGCGCATCTTAAGGGTACGCCAATCCCATACCGAGTAAAAGCATCCTTCATTTAGGTACTCACTTGGCTTTACAGTTTTTAAGTGATTGTGTACTGGATAGTTCAGTTTCATCACATTCACACTGCCTTCCATAACGGCCCTTGTTACAAGTACACTGTCCACATTCA
Organism: Nipponacmea schrenckii; assembly: GCA_030562195.1. Lineage (NCBI taxonomy): Eukaryota > Metazoa > Mollusca > Gastropoda > Lottiidae > Nipponacmea > Nipponacmea schrenckii. Next base: position 4,429,136 of record CM060203.1, on the reverse strand, counting down.
AATGTTCCATTACCATTAAAACATTTCGGACTGTTCTTTTCCTAAAAATCATAATTGGAATCTATAAGACTGACCTGACAATTCTTGGGAGAATTCCACTCCTGGAACTAGCAAAATAATTGTATTACCCAAGGCTACAGAGTGTACATGTAAATAAACACACGATAATTGTTACTAGACAATTAGAATAGCTGAAAAGCATATCCCAGAAAACAAGTATCCTTTGAGCTGCATGGCTGTTTTCAGGTTATCTAAAGAGCTTCAAAATGAAGGACCTGAAAATTAACAGATACTAGATACAGTGTATAATTGTCCGTATTAAAACATCAGGAATCATTTAAACCACAAGAAACTGACACTGCGTCACCATTCTATCGTAAACATGTTGGGTTTACAAGATATTTTGTAGATGTAAAGCGTTTGACCACATTGGATTAGACACCATAGTGAATTAATCCTCAAACCAGATTTCCCAACCTCCACTTCTCTTACCTCTTGTCCCGGCTTTTCACAATCACACTCACAAATCAGATTAAGATCTATAGTCAGTTGCTCTGACAAACCAACCGCACCAATATTAACAGAACGTTGTCGTTTACCACCACAATGATTGACTTTCAGAGACACATCGAACTCGACCTCATCTCCTATCTCTAGACCTTCACATTTGTTGGTTGTTGATAGAACAGATCTACAATATATATTATGGTATATTAATGAATTTTCCATGTATTCATTCACAATTGGGTATTTTAACGTCGTGAGCTAAACAAACTGGAACGGATGTTTTCAGTATGAAATTAAAAAAATATAATTTCCTTGTTACTGTAATGCCAGAATACTAGTAAAGCTGTTGCATAAATAGTTTTAACCAATATCCATGACCATGTCTGTACAGACTGGATAATAGAAAAAAGACAACTTGATCGTTTTATCGCAGTGAATGATAAGGAAATTCGCCTGCGTTCTCTTCGTAATATACTTGTTAATAGTAAATTGATCGTCCAAACTGCAGAATATCTCTTCTTTCAATAAATATAAGCATTAGCCGTCCAATCATCGTAAATAAGGTAACCCATCTTTAACCAGTAAATCTAGAAACAACTTCATTCAATTGTATTTTTTACGAAATGGAAGTAGAAATGTACGTACTTCTGTAACGTGGTATAAGTATCTCGGGAGTTATAAAGATAATATTGCCTTAAAATGACGTACCCTTTACATTTTGATTTAAAATCTATGGTGATATTTTCAGCATTCTTTGGTATAAATTCTATTCTGGAACGAAGTTTCTGAAACACCAGATTATAAACATGGAATAACAAATATCATATTTTTAGTAAAACTAGGGGGCGTAGTTTATGTGTATTAATTATGGCAAACTCTAGTGAACTCTCGCAGCAAATATATCCACAGTTTAATGGGTGTGGACCTATTGACATAGGAAGTGGCCCACATACGTTTACAAAAACTATACTTACGTCATACGATTTCTGGACCAGACCAATAATATTAGCAGATCCTTCCAACAGCTTTCCTATAGAAGCACCTTCTAATCTCCTAGCTAACTGCCTGTGTAGATCATACACGTTCTCCATCACAGCAAAAATAACATTTGTACTAGTATCTCTAACTTTAGAGGCTATTTGGCTCACAGATGGATAATCCTATGAAAAATATGTCAATTGTTCATTGCCTTACGAAAACAAAGTTGAAGCACAATTTACGTGACAAGAGTCATATTATCTGCTCCAGACAATCAAATTCACCCAAATGTTGGCGTAGCTTTACTGACACGTTATGAGATATTCGGTTATGGCTTAAAAGCTTGAAACATAAAGAGATATTTCAAATACGGCAACACGAAAAGTTCCGTACACGTTTTGCATAATATATATACCTACCATTTTGGTGTCCCATTCAACTAAAATACCACTGCCATTTAAATGACACATACCATCGTTCGCCAGTACAGCTCCACCAAGCTAAAATTTAAATAACCGCTTCACAGCTTTAAACAGTTTAAAAATTCAATGTTAAGCCGTTATCAACATCGTCAAATGGAAACCCGTTTACACTTTGTTCAATAAATAGTAAGAGAAAATGAACTTACGATTCCGTCGCCAGCTAAATGGAATAAAGAATTGGAACTGTAGACCAATATTCGTCTGGAACGATCTCTCCAACCAATAGCATCCTGAAAGTCAACATACATACAATTAAATTCTACTCAACTCTGACATACTTGAGAAGACCTTTCTGTGTGTTAATGTAAGATACATACCTCACAAGACAAGACTTGCATGATTCCATCCATTCCTCCCTCGGGATCATCCAAACTCTGTGACATCACTTCCAAAGCTTTCTTCATGTTGTTCTGCAAAATTGCAAAATATCGTTCATTTATGAATGCTCTGGATCGTTTTTGTGCCTTTGTCAATGGTCCAGTATAGAGGGTGCTAATTAAGTGATAAAGTACGAAAACTATCTATTAAGTCAGAGAATGGCTACAACCCTTACTCTGCTCATTCAATGGCGTAAAAGACAGTTTGAGTTTCTTTCTTACTAATATAATAGCTAAACCAAGGTGTATTAGATATGATCAACACGACTCACTGATCAATTAACAGTTAAAAGAAGTTCAGATTAAAACAAGTGGACCTTGTTGAATGTATAGTCGAACACAACAAAACATTTATGCTCATCCGGGTACCATTGAAACAAAACCCCAACCAGTCCAACATATTTTATTATTTGAATTGAAATATTTATCTGGATCGTCTCAAGTAATTGTATTAAGTACAAAGTGTAATGGAAAAACTGTCTAGGAATAATAGATATTGTAAACTTTTTTCAAAATAATAGACAGATAGTGAACAGATTTTACCAGATTAGTGAGTATTAGGCCTGCATAGAAAGGTGGTAGAGAAAGGTGTCTGAAGAAGGAGGAGCGAGGTTAGTTTTACAGGTCTCTATATTAAAACAAACATAATTCATACCTTAAAAAGTTCCTGATTTTCTGTAAGTTTTTGTTGATTTTGGAAGTCAAATGGATATCTACAACCACTTTTTACTTGACAACGGTTTTGTAACCTGGAATTAAAAATTATTTATCACATTTACAATAAAAAATTATTTACGTTTATACATGTCAAATCAAAAACAAGGCTGCCTTCGTCACTATTCTATATTGTTATAGAAGTTAGAACGTTTTGATTTTAGATAGAAATAGATTGCAGATGATGTGGTGCCCGGGTCCATAAATTCTTGTTAAACTTACTTCCCCTGAGATGTGAAAAATCTACAAATCTAAATATCTTACACAGCACTTACATCTCATCTGTCCAAGGTATAAAAGGCATAGCAGCTTTATCAACAAAATTACCAAAACCCAGTCGGAAGTTTTTAGTGATTTTTGACATACTGGCACCTGAAATAAAAGTGGTATTGGTTAATAATTTCTTTTTAAAAGTCACTTAATCTCAATCTCATTGTTACTTACACAAATGCCGAAATTATGACTTCTATAGTAATACATATTATAGAGAGGGTAAATAATGGTGTTAAATAAATAAACCAAACAAACATTAGCTATGTCGACTATCCCAATGTAATGTCGAGTTGATAAACCCAATCTAAAAGAGGCATCCGGTGTTTTTGAAGATCGTTTGTGCGCTGTCTAGACTATATTCTTTTAAATTCAAAACTTACCCATTTCATCGGCTAAACTAACCAGCCTGGTTTGAGCATCTTTTTCTCGGATCATAGAATACGACATATCCAACAAGAAATATAAATCTACCGGATAATTCTCGGCTTGACGAAATTTTAATTTTAATTTTACTTCTTGATCTGAAATATAATATAATGAACATTATAGATATGATAAAATATTTAATATCCGAAAGTAATCTTAAACATTATATAATTCAAAACATAATTATGAACATAGTATTATAATATATTTAACATTAAAAAATAACATAATAGAACATCACAACATTGGATATGATATTGCACAATATTGTTTATCCACTAAATCTTTGGACTGGCATAATTATCGTTACTGAATTATTTATTTAACGACTTACTTGGACGGACATTAAGTTTGATTTTTTGAGGTTGGACTTGTATTGGATCTTGTCCTTTATCTCCACCTTGGACTCCTTCATTCTGAAACGTAATAACATGTAGAGTGTAGTGAGTACGGGATTGTATAGCACAATGGGTTAAACAATATATATCCGCTACGACTCTTTATCTAAATTTGTCAACGTTGCATGATCATGGCAGTCCATATCAATAATGACATTAATTTCAACATGAAAATATCTGAGCCATTATATAAATTATCAAGAACTGTACAACTCTGCATCAAAAATATATCTGAATCTAAAGCTATTATAGCAATCACCTACATTAAAATTATGGCTATCGAAGTTTTATTATTCCTATGTTTGCCTCGTTGATTTTCTCAGTTTAAGCTCCCCCAGCTTTGACTAACCAGTAAATGAGCACTCTATGTTTGACTCACATGCCCGGAACTCTCAATGCCTTGACTAACCACCCTCCCAGTTGCTTCGTTCTTGACTCACCTGAAGAAGATCTAATTTATATTGTGGATAGACTATTTTATCTCTAGGACAGGAGCCACTGGCTTCAAAATGATCATACAGCTCACATCTTGACTCGTGCTTTGGGAAATTCTGAAATAAGCATGGTTGCCAAATAGAAATATGCAATAGTGTGCGGATGGTAGTTTGTCATGGTCATGATCTCTTGTAGGAATAAAAAGAAAATGGATCGATGTGTTCAGTTAAAACATGTGACCCTCCAGTTAATCACAGTTGCCTGTCTTTAACTCCCATTAAGATATTGTCATAGTAAGGACTTGAAAATGTAACAATAGTTGTTCACGTTATTTTCAGTTATTTCCCTTACCGCATCAGGGCACCAAGCACATATACTGGCTGTCTGTATACATTCACCACACGTTTTAACATTGGCACAGGGATTACTTAATAATCTGGCAACTAGAAAATATAGCAATACACACAGAATAAATAGCTGATAATGGTGATAATTCATGGAGTTGAATACTATACATCATAAGGTTAAATGTTTCTCCAGGTCTATACCTTGAGGGGTACAAGAGACACAAAAAATAGATAAGATAAGTTTGTTGTTAGATATTTTATTTGTTTTTACAATTCACTACATTTACCTTACGAGCCCGAAAGGATTTGAACCAGGAATTTGAAAGAATAAATGTCCTATAAAGATGGTGTTAACAGTGTACAGGACATCCGAAAAATGACAAAGTCGATATTATACCACTCGACCGGTTTTAGTAAAATTGGTTATAGAATAAAATATGACTTACTTTGTTGATTTGATGAATATATACATGATAACAAAACAATAACAAATATCTTCATCTCAAGCATATAGATCTAAAAAATAGAGAGAAATATTTACTTCATCTATACATATAGATTGTATTATTTTAATAGTGATGTAACAGATTAGAATTTTTATATTTTTAACAGCGGTTTGATAGATTTATTTTTTTTAACAGTGGTTTTGATAGATTTATATTTTTTAGCAGTGGTTTGATAGATTTATATTTTTTAACAGTGGTTTGATAGATTTATATTTTTTAACAGTGGTTTGATCGATTCATATTTTTTAACAGTAGTTTGATAGATTTATATTTTAAATTCTAACTGAAAATTGAGCACGTTTGGCGAATAAAGTAAAATATTTCGAAGACGATATTTATTCAAGTGAAATCTCCTCTCCTTCCAGGATTCTCCAGTAAGATTTCTTCTGTGAAGGCGTTTTCTTTAATAGTTGATATTGCCTGAAGAGACTATAAGAAATGTTTGTTCTTGCTGTAATCACATCCACAACTATTACATACGATGTCATTTTACGTTTGTCAACTCAACTGTCCAAGTCTATTTAGACTAATAAAGGAAACTGTTTACTAGTTTGATATAATGGTTAATTAATAATACCAGATCTTAGAAAAGATAACAAGCAGTTGTTATTTTAACATTTCCTCATTATAAAATCAATATTTCATTATTTCTCTACCTGTCGACTGTCTGCAGTTCAGAGCAACAATGGTTATTTATAACACATGGTTATAAATTATCCGAACAACATTAAAGGCAGTAGCATGTGTACAATATTTCTGGTGAGGAAGTGTACGCATCAGCTTCAAATTAAAAATGGATTTGTAAAACATGTCTCATGAAATCATTCTTTGTTGTTTTTTAAAACATATATGGGCTAAATGAGTGGCAAATTTCTTTGTTTTCATTAGACTTTTTTTTTTTCGGGAAGCTCCCTAGCCAAACTCGAAAATGGTATAGACGTTTGGTTTGAAAAATACGATAAGATACGTACTGGAATAGAACATGAATATATAAAACTAAAATTTTTACGCATCAGTAGTTAGTAATTGCATAATAATAATTGAATAATTGCATAACTTTGTTGCTAATTATCCGATCGCTTTGAAAATTACAGAATATAGAGAAGTCGCCGATAGAAATAAAACCGCATCATAAAATTTTTTTTTACCACTTCCGGTTCTTGCGTGAGAACTTCCGGTTTTTTAGAACCGCGTTGGGTCACCCAGCTTCCGGTGTATGTAAGAAATCAGTACAAAAGCTATACATATATATTATAAGGCATAATTAGAACCCTTTTAGAATAAAAAATCCAAACCGGAAGTGATACTTTATGTGTCATCACAGAACATTCAGCAAAATTTTAATAAGTCCGCTAATTTTTATCCGATTTGTCCGATTTTGGTGTTTTTCGAAACCTTGTTACTTTATCTAAAACTTGTTGGGAACAGAATTTTGATTTTCAAATTTAATTTTTTTTAATGCCCGATTGAATTTTTTTGAAAATTCAAAAGGCCAAATACAATGACCTTGACCTTCAATGACCCTGAATTTTTTCAAGTAGAATGTTCTTGACCTAAGCTATCCACACATTTGCCTATTATGATCGACAACAATTTTTTTGGTACCCGTTTTAGTTTTTTGAAAATTCACAAGGCTATTTCTCCATAATGTTCAAGGTTTAAATATTCATATAAAGGATCTTCAAAACCACACAAAAATTTTAGGAGGAAATATTATTTGTTTAACAGAATCATGGCTAAATAATTCTATAACACCGGCAAAACTAAAGTTAAATGGTTTTCGTTTTCATCATAATCCTCGAAGAATAGCTATTCTACCAATAAAGATTTTGAATTTTTAAAACAAAAGGATCATGGCGGAGTAGGTCTATATCTTAGAGAAAACCTGAATTATACCATTTTGAAATTAGGAGTTCTTAATATAGAGCATATTGCCTTTAATATCCCAGAAAAAAATCTTAACGTTATCGTGATCTACAGGCCTCCTGTTTATAGTTTAAAGATTTGTTTCTACAATGTTACAAAAGTTACTGTTTGAAATAGAAGAATCTGGTTCAGATTATATTATCATGGGATATTTCAATCAAAACATATTGGAAGGACATTTGTCTGTAGAGAATTGTTTTAAAACATTTGGCTTCCAACAACTTGCCCATCATTACACTTATAGATCATGTTTATATCAGTAGAAACATACCGACACACAATGTCAAAATATCTCGTATACCTGTTTATTATAGCTACCACGAGGCTATACTAAATAAATAACCATACGGTAATAATAATGATTAATCTACCCTTAAACTTACATTTTCTTGTTATTTATAATCAAATTAAGCGTATTCTAATAGATAATCTATGTTAATATATGTAAAAAAAAATACAGTACGATTTGCAATTCAGAAAAATAAGTACTAGTAATAACCACAGGATTTAACTTAACTATATACAATTACTACAAATCAATAATTGGATTCAAATTATTTTTTCAACAATATCCTTGCTCAAACCATTCGAATACATACTAACGGAAACAAAATCGGGAGAGGAGGGTGGGAAAGAAAATATCTGAATCGTGCCTCCAAATGAGTATTCAAATAACAAATAATGAAAGAATAGTTAACAACAACAATATCTAAACTAAAATTGCTTACATTTTTACGTATTTCGACAAAAATATTTTGTAAACAGAAATTGCAATTGCTAAATATTAAATGGGTTATACAACAATGAACAAGTTGATATCTGATTATGTAGTTTTTATTTTAACCTAACAACATCTATCCATGTTTGATATAGTAGATAAATTTCAACCTCTTGTTTTATTCACAAAAATAAATATTATTGACAATTCTGACCTTAAATATTCTTATGATGGAACCTTAAAAACTTTCTCATTAATATGCAATTAACTTTAAACTGTGATGTAACAATATAACATAATAAAACTTGGCGTATATTTTTTGAACCCATAGAGGTTGTTTGCCACTCTCGGAACTGTTCACAGTTCTAATCTTTGTTTTGTAATTTGATTTTTTTTCTTCCATGTATTGAATCCCAACACCCAAGCCGATACTTTCAATTGCCAATTTGTTCATCACATAGTTGATATCAAACCTAAACCAATCGTGGGATAACAAACTAACATTTGGCCCAGCGAACAAGAACAGTTTTATACTCTTCCAGCTCCTGAGATAACTATTTTTAGTTCAAATCCACTGAAACCCTTTAATGTTATACCACAAATCCACAGGGACTCGAGGACAAATATCATATGATGTTTTTCTAAATAGATAATGTTTATTCCTGTGTTATATAAAAAACAATCAGAGCCGTGCCAATTGACCAGATTTCCCAAATCAACAAACCGATATTTGAGTATTAGCCCGAGAAATCTAAGAATATCATATTTTAATGAGGGGATACAGAAATATGGTAATATTGAGTGCCAGTAGCCTATGCTATATCGGGTTAACGAAAAGCAAGCAACCAATATTTCAACCTCACCTTGGTTAAAACATTATCCTCCATAGGTATGTTTTCATTATCTATAGCTTAAGCAGCTTTTACAAGATTGGATCTACATAGCCATGGGGTCTTTGGTTATTTCAAATATATACATAGACCCAATAAATGTGTGGCTGTGAATTCTTAACATTTGTCGCAAAATGGAATGAAGTGAATAAGTACGCCTTGCCTCACACCACATTCCCTTACATTGCAGCTTCTCGGACTATTAGTCTCGATCAATAAAAACAATCGTTGTAAAAGCTTTGTATATCATCAATGAAAAGGAAAACTATGTTGTAAGAGAGATTCAAGTGGCATAATTATCATGGAAACAAGTTATGTTGTTGTAATTACTGGAACCAAATAACTGTTCACATTTAATAGGCTTAGCTTGTAACAGGCCTAGTAACTGTAAATTAAATCTCTGAAGTCAAAATATGAATTGCTCGTGATATTGTATTTCAGGTAGAATTGGTAGAGAATTTAGAATAACTATGGAAACGATAGAATATAAGGAGAAATAGAATGAACTTATTACTTAAACTTGTCAGATCCAAGTAGTGACTATAGAGCAATTTCAGACAGGACGGTCAGCAATTATACGGAATACATCAATCAGACACTCTATTTGGGTGGAATAAAATAACCATTTTCGGACGTCTGTTGATCATTATACAGATTGACCATCGGTCAGAGAATAAATGACCAATTAATCAACGTTCTGTAGGAAGCCTTTGGTTATTTTCATAACAGACAATGTAATAACGATTTTCCAATTATTTTCATGCCAAAACATGATTGGTTGTCGGAAAGGTCATTATCTCAGTTTCCGAGTTCAAATCATTGCCTGTCTCTATCTTTTAGGTGAAGATTTTAGAAAGTGGGTTGAAAGAGGGATGATGAATCATGTAGGTAAAGATTACCCTATATGTGACCCATTGTGTTCCTATATATTAGAGTAGCTCTCTTGCACTCGGCTGACTGGATGCACATCCTATACTCAACAGATTGAAGATGCTGAGACCTGAATATATCCATTGATTTTGTTAGCCTGTACACGACCCATTATTTGACTTTATATATATATATAATCAAGGGTACCTTTAGACTGATTTGGATTTCCAATGGCTCTTGATTAACATCGTATTCCCAATCATGACACTATGAAATTACTACGAGACACATTACATAATCAGTTCTATATAAAATATCGTTTCCTGATTATATATGTGACCCTATACCGGACACAAAGCTATTTGATGTAAGTGATATGTTATCTAGACTAAATCAAAAATGGATCTTTGTCACCAGATCCGAAATCATAACGTTATATTTTTAAGATGTTGAAATATGAAATAAAAGCATCACTTACATCGCTTAAGTTGTTAGTAATGTCACCAAATACGTAGTTGCCCCTATATATTGATCAGACTAGCTTTAATGAGATCTCAGGTACCCAACTCACCCGATGTAAGTCATGTCCTCACTTGCACATTTAACTATTTATCTGAATAAGCATTTTTGCTACAGGTATAAATAGGTACGTATATTCCATATCAAAGGTATGAAAAATCGATAGAGTCTACATTCCTTTCAGTGTCATCATCGTATTCAACAGGTCCAATTACAATATGTAAACGAAACATTACTGACGCAGGATTTTTTATATTTTTTATCTGAATTGGCGATGTCAGCTGGTTACATTCGTATACAATTTAGGTATCGTCTTATTGCTATGTCATATAAGTATTTGGTAGGTTATATGTAGACGTTAAAAAACATGACACACAAAACGAAGAAACACACATTCAACGTTTAAATTGCCCAGCACACGTCTCAAAATGATCCCTTTGTAACAATGAATTTTTAAAACCGAAGTTCCTTACATTGAGAACGATTATATCTAAAGGACCTTGTCGTAAATAAATAACAATACCGACTTCGCTGATCGTTACCCAAATTTACTATGTATCATCTAATTATTTCATAAAAACTCACCACAATCATGCTGTTCCGTAATTCAGTAATAATATCCCAATCGGGAAAGCTAGTTTAAATATTAATTTAATGACTCATTTGTATGTGCAAACAAATGGATTCTAATGCCTCATATATCAAGAAAGCTATATAGCTCATATATCAAGGAAACTATATATCAAGGAAACTATATATATATATATTTCATCCGACTTTAACATCCGATAGGACTATTTAAGGTATCATGTAATTTTCTGGACAATGAAAGCTGTTTCAAACAATTATTCAAATACGATCATCAGGATTGGAAATCGTTTCCAGAACATGCTTCAGAAGCTGTTAAACAACTATCTGTTACAGATGAACGTGTGCTTCTTTAACTAAGAAAGATTTATGTTAACTAATTGTTTAACTATCAACCATATCCATATCGTTAACCCTCGGGTCAAATTCCAATGTAAACAAACTGTATTTATAATTCTAATACTCCAGATGTTGACAATGTTGACAAAATAATATGGCATTAAACCTGTTCTGAATGAGTTAATTGAATATCCGGTTTATTAAAGGGTGCTTAGAGTCTTGATACTTTCTGTAACTGAGATAATTTAAGATTAAAATAGATATTATATAATTATATAAAGTAAATTGATTAATGTTTTTGATTGGCAGAACATTTGGTTTAGCAAATTGGGGCCGGGGTGACCGGATTTTGTGATTCCAACTGACTTGAGTGGCAATAATGTGATGTATAACGAATTAGCAAGTAATTAGAGAGTATGTAAATATTATATTATCTGTCATTATGTTAAGATAATTTTTGTTTTTTCGTCAACCAAGATAGTTTACCTTAGTTTTTACTAACCAAGATACCTGTCTTAAGTAACTCAGTGTACGAAATCGACAACAACACGTCGACTACAATGAGGAATTGTGATAAATAAATTATTTCGTTTACCTGGAAAACTGTATAATCCTAAATATTAAGCTATCCCAAGTGTTGAGAGACCGCTATTTTTATCAGAAGAAACGTGGTGTTGCACGAATTAACACTTCACTACAAAGTTATTCATAAGCATTTTTCGTAGCATGTTCCGACACATTTAAATACCATAAGTGATAACACATAATACTATGACACTTTCACTGGCCGTTCAACGACCCAGACAGAATGACTAAAGAATGGTTTTGTCAGGTATAAGATGAAATTGTTCTTATTATGTATGAGACGAATCCCTTATTTACACAATTATTACTGGTGACACTTTTTAATTTCTTCAAATCTATGATAACGAGCGACCATGAGTAAACTTATAATAAACGTATAAATTGAAACTTTTAAAATCAAGGTTAGTCAAAACGTGAATAACTTGAGCTTTAGTCATATAAAAATTACGACATGTGCAATAATGTGATGCAAAATGATAAACTATGACATGTAAAAAATTGGAAATATAAATAAAACTAATTCTCTAATCCTGATCACTCAAACGTATTTTCTCAGCCCTGATTTACGGAACTGAATGCCCTAATTCTGATTTCCAGTATTCATTATCTGATTAAATCAGAATTATTCTTGAGAGACTATTAACGAACTTGATTTTACAGCATTTCAACTGTTCACAATCCCTGTATTCCATAGATACTCAGAATAACAAACGAGCACATGTTACATAGAGCTATCTTTATTATATCATATAGTTCACTCACATTCACCTGTATATGTCATGCAGTTCCTCATGCAATGAGTCATTATCATGGTTCAGTGCCTTAGGTCGCGTCACTCTATGTAAGGGTTTTTGTCACCCAGAAAAAACCGAAATCATTCAAGGCAGGTCAATAGGTACGCAAATTTTATCCAAACACTCTTGTTACTCTTTCAACAAGTATAAAGTTTAACGTCATCCGCACCAAAATGAAGAAAACTCTTGAATTTTGATCAAAAACTCACTACAATTTAGGATATTCTATTTTAAATAAAAAAAAAACACCAAAATACTCTAGTAAATTGTTTATCTCTTACGTTCTTTTCAAAACGCCACACACGAGGTTTCTGGTATCCACCAAAAATATGTACCAGATCTCTAATCGAAGAAGTACCATAATAACTCCTTATCCAACACGGGTTAATAATTAAACCAGACTCAAGTCTGATAGTGGAAGTAAAATACTAGTGATCGGTCGTCCTATATTACGATCCTAGTTGAATATTGACCAGGTAACATGAGTTATTACAATACTATAATCAGTCGGTCGTCTGCTTCATCAACCACAGGGACTTGACGTCAAATTCCTTTCAGTCAAAGCTCTACTGGAACGCGTCGTTTTCTACCTTAGGAGTAAGAAGGAGCTTAAATCGTTCGAAAGTGTTGTTATCTTTACCTGAATGCTGATGGTATTATAATATTATATTATAAGTTGATTTGTCAGTAACTGAAGTTTGTCTTAGAGCTTCACTCGAAAAGGAGGTGCATTAACTCGATAACCGCCTATATAACTAATACGTGTGTGCGAGAAACCGAATTGGTAGTCTTATAACCTTATATTGAGAAGTCCACCCAGCTGTAAATGGGTACGGATAATCCGGGAAAGATCAATGCCAAGAGGTTTTGGAAAGGACCAGTGGTAGAAAGGATCCTGCCACGGCGGACTTGTGAACCTAAGTTGTTATCTTTGTAAAATATAGTTGTTTCTTTCTTTCTTTTCTTTTTTATTCAGAGTTATGCTACCCAATTACACCGCGTATTTTACAACTACATGTATACACAATCCAAGGTCAATGTTCACACAATCCAAGGTCAATGTTCACACAATCCAAGGTCAATGTTCATAAACGCAGAAGACAGGCCTTCAATGTGATTTTGGAACAGCAGAATTTTGTTGGATTAAACAATTTTTTATTATTGAGATTATGATCCGTTATAACATTTAACAGTACCAAGTAGAGTCAATCTGCTTACAATACAATGAAAAGTGTGCAAATTGTTTAGATTCTTATAAGTCGAATAGATTCAAGTCCCTGTGGTGAGTAACAGCTGTAAACCACAAGACAGGAAAAGATGTCGCCTGCCACAAATTACTGTTCTTGAATGAAATTTCTGTTTCTTTACCAGATGAACATGTAACCGGAATTGTAGCCTTGGTACCCGGTGCGTTTGTAAACAACTAGAGAAATCCTGAAAATGGTTGGTTTGATATTCCCTCTTTATCCATGACAACAACTGGAGAACGAATATTGGAAATGAGTAAATCAGGCTGAATCAGAGTAAAATTTGCTGCGTCGTGAACACAAAACATTCCAAAATCGCATGTTGAGAAAAGTGTTGGTTTTATTTTTATATTTAAGACGAAGTGGAACGGCAAATTTTTCAAATCGCCAATAGCGAGTATTGGCATATCTGACATTATTATTCCTCTTTGTGGTTTTTGTTATTTTTATGGAACCTGATCTTCAACTTAACGAAATAAACATGTTCCGTGCACACATCGATTAATCCAAACAGATGAGCTCAATAATAATTTTCTTTCACGTTGTTTACAGAGGCATTTTCACGTCTGGCTTTTTCCAGTGTATTGTTCCAGCAGCTGAAAATTGCAGATAGAAGCAACCAGTTGAAGAAAAGCAACAAACGTTACTTCAATTCTTGTGCCACTTTTAATCATCTGATTTGGTTGATGAAGACAAGTAACTTTGTAGTTATGTGTAAACTGACATTGGCTCAAGTTTACTTCCAGGTGCCAAGACAAAGCAGCATGTTTCTGTCGTATCTGAGGGATAGAACACCTTTTTACTGTAATTCAGTCTATACTACGTCTGTCATAAACATCTGAAAACAGGACTGACTAAGTCGCTTAGTTTTTTTCCATTTTATATTTAAGCTATCATTATTATGAAGTTTCACGTGGACGCATTAGACTTAAAGCGACGCTCTATACCAATGCCGTAAAACATTCACTGTACAGACTAATACCCCTTTGAAAAAAACAATCCCGGGTTGGCCATGGCTAACAACATTTAGTCTTTTTTTGATTGATGGCATAACATTTGTAAATTATTCATTAGAAGTTACATTTAACCGTCGATGATGGACTGAATATCGTACACGAGTTGTGTTTATCTGTCGTATTGAAACAATGATAAGGCCGTGTTGAGTTAAGTGGGAAAGGGAAGAGATAAGAGATAGCAGTAACTGCAATTAAGCTATAAATCTTTCGATCTCGTTTAAACTTTGGTTGTGTACCATATGCATGTGGTTATAAGAGTTACATCGTACAAGAAAAAACACCATGCGAATTGCAAATAAACTGTAAATCATAACATCAAATATAAAAGAAAAAAAATCAAGTATAACAGGAAAAAAGGAATCAAATTGGCTAGTAATAAGGAAATAAGTGGCGTTTTAATTAACTATTAGCCTACCTACAAATTGTACGAACATAACCCATAAATTATGGTAACATTATATTTTATATTTGTTATCAAAATAAGAGGCTTTCTTTTTTTTCAACTTTTGCTTTAATTATACCAATTAACATGATCAGGTGAAAATGGCATCAGATTGGGATGTTTCGATAGTAGTCATATCAACGTACTGCATCCCCATGCAAGCAAAAGATAGTGGTTTCCTGTCGATTTCCTGGAAAAGTTTCAAATGATGTAGAGCCAAAAACTGGAACATAAAATGTAAAACTTCATGCTGTTTTATATCGGCTTTTCTTTTGTCCCTTATAGACTAGAATACTTCGAAAAACGTCGATAATCAATCGCTGCTATGTAAATGGTAGACTATAAATGAAATGTTGTGAAAATACCACCTGTTATCAGTTTATAGCCTATATAATATAAGGTCGGTAATATGAGTTTTATTAATGGTAAGCTATCAAATTCTCTCATTTTTTCCTACCCGTCACATACTGTGTAATTCAATATTTTGTATAACGCTTTGTTTTGATGTATTTCGTTTTGGGAATTCATTTACGATAAACTGAATGAATACATCTGTGTTAGTGTGTTCTGAGTCAACGAAATGTTATAAGAAGTGACGAAATGAATCAAAGGAGCTAATGTAATGAGAATGAATAAGATGGCTTGCCAGGGAAGGTAACATACGCCCATTGGCAGCATTTAATTTGAATAATAAATTGAGCAATAACACTAAAAACATTCACTGAATGAATATTGAAGTCAAGGGCAAAAACTCAAAAAACTGTTCATGGAAAATCGTCAAATTCAAACTTGACCACCATCTTATCTATTTCAATACTCATACCGGTTTCATCAAATCTATTAAAAAATTGTTGATTCTTTTACACCCACAAATATTTTTGACGCAAATTTACTAAGTCAAGGGCAATAACTCAAAAACCATTCGTTAAAAAAATCTAAGGAGCTAATGTAATGAGAATGAATAAAATGAAAGGAACGATTATGACATGGATGAACCAAAAGGATTAAAAGCCATATTAAACTGAATTAATAATGTAACAAGTAATGTACGGGACTGGAATGAATGCATTGGCTAATGTGACAAGAATGATATAAACTGAATAAAAAGCAAATTATGCAAGTAATACAAAAATGAAAATGAATTAATTGGCCAATGTGACAAGAATAAGTAAACTGAATAAAGAAATATTGTAACAAGTAATACACGGGAAAGAAATGAATAAATTGGCTAATGTGACAAGAATGAATGACATAAAATAAGATAATATGGAGTAAATTAATATATAGTCCTCAGTATATTGATTAATATATATAATCGGATTACTCTGACAACTATATTGTAGTATTGTATATTTCAATCAATTTATTATAGCTTTATGATCGATGGTAGAAAGAATAAATGAAGGAGTGATAGAAAAGACTCAAGATGATAAAAAGAACCCAAGCTTGATTACCTAAATATACTAATTTCTAGCTGAAATGGGCACTAGCGATTTACATCGGATGTCCTTGTTTAACGTTTCTCATGGAACCTTGAACACTAACAGGACCAGGTTAAAAAGACTTAAAATTTTAGTTCCTAATCTCTGAAATGTTTAACATATAGCTCAAACTGAACTAGTAAAAAAATATTTTGACCATTATTTTCCTTTAACTTGGTCTCTAGTTTCACTATATATAGTTATTTATGAGGTGGATGTCGAGAGGGTAACATCTATAATAAGCTGACTCTAGTCTTTGTGGATCTGATTTCACTACAACATGATAATATTTATCAAGGTGTGCCTATTGTAAGGTTATCAAAATAGGGTCAAATATATCGTAACCGATCCTATGAAAGGTTCGGAGACTTATGTTTCAAGGAGTGTTAGATGCCTTTACTTTATTATTAGAAGCGACACTAAGGTCAGGTGCCATATGAGACACGTCCGAGGTAAACTCGGTTGTGGAACTGCAGGTGCAGTTGGGCTATCAATGCATTAATTAGATTCGTGGGCACCTAATTTATGGGTTTGGAAAAAGCTTTAGAATAGAGATGAATTAACACATGTTTGCAATCTAGAGTTCAGATGATGAGCTTTGTTTTTTTTAAATAATATTTATTGAAAATTTGCAAGTAGAAAATACATACTTATATATATGGTTCTGAAAACAAGCCGAAGCTTATGTTAACCCATTACCATTTAAAATTTTGTAAAATACAATTTATACAAATATTATCAGTAACTTAGAGCTTTGCTTTCAAATTAATATGAGGTGAAACACTCAATATACTATTACAATATACAATTTACAATGTACCAGTATATAGAAACACTAAGCTAAGGGGTATAATTGACCTGTAGCAACAATATTGGATGCCTTTTGATATACATCTGCAAAAATTTTAAATATTATTTCATCTGGACAATATTTGACTAAAAGCTCCATTGTAAAGATGCGGTGTTGAATGTTCAATTGACCTTAAGGTGTGGTCCAAGGTTTATCGCACCAAGAATAACGTCTTAACTTCTATACATGCTTTATTGTATTGATTCTGAATGTCGAATTTGTTTTCATATGTATGTTCAATATGTGTTTGGTACACGTATAGTCCTTTTTCCATACACAGCCTAACAAATGCCGACCAACACTTCAATATTTTTAACAAACCCGTGAAAAGACCTCAGACAAATATAGCGTACCGGTTGGTCAAAAAAGGCCTGGAGTGTTCATTTGAAAGGAGATTTTCACTACTTATTGTTCGCGATGACAAAATATTTTTAGAGAATACACAGGGACATGTTATTCTAATTAAAATTTGTCGTATTGTAATGTTAATTTGATTTTTCGTTTAATGAATATTTTTTATTCACGATCAATTATATTTCTCACTCTTCAATGATTTAACTTTTTCAATAAACACCATGAAAATTCGGACAGGCTGCAGCTTTTAACCTCTTGTTGTGTGCAATATGTAAATAATCATTAAATGACCATTCTGGAAATGGAAACCACTATAAAAAACACATTTCGAACCGTATAATTAAAGGGAAGGAGGGAGTTTTGACCTCAGAAAAATGGGGGTTATATTTACCCTCTTAACAAATCCAATAAGGTCCAAACAAACCCCATTTAACTCCTTCAAACCTAATAAAGTGTACCCAAATAGTCCCTGTTTACGAATTTTCGACACTTGATTAAATTTTGTACGAGGTTCAATGTACCGACAATCACAACTGTCAACAATCTGGAGCTGATGAAGAGCTAATAGCCCCAGGCTGTAGAATTTAATCCGCACTTTGAACTACTGTAGTTCAAGTACGGTGTACCTCGGGGCTATTTGTTGGTCCCTACCGTTTTCATAAGAAATTTGACGTGTCAGAGGTGTAGGAAGGTCATTGAATAAGCGTGAAGAAATATTTATGAATACAATTCGATTAAAAATCATTTACAACCACCATATTCTCATCATCAAATGTAATTTTTGACATCAGCTTCCACCTTAAAATTAATATTAATATTAAACACTTTTACTTTGAAAAAAAAAAAACAAACAAAAACAAACCTTACGATTAGGGTTTATTGAAAGCGTCCACAATTACACGTTAAATATTTGTTAAAACAGGGCCAGTTGTTCATGTAGACAGATTGCAGGAAAAGCCAAAGCACCCACTTAATCGTAGTCATTCTATTAGATAACATTGTCTTTATTGCAGCCATAAATTATCTTTAAAAACACATTATCATAGCATATCTGATACAGAGTAATCTAGGTTGGTAATTGTCTAGCGGAGTTAGAATATCTAATAATGAAACGTACCAAGAACCCCCCACGTCTTTATCGTTACCATAAACACAATATAATCTATCCATTTTATTAATGTCACATATAACAATCAGATATTGTTGTAGCTTGTAATGTTCTTGTAATGGTGGTGGACATGTCGTTACAGCATTGCATTTGTCCACACGTGTCGAATATGCTCCTCTGTATTTTGAGGGATATCAATCATTCAAAGTCAGAACAAATTAGACGTAAAATGAACAACAATAAATATTCTTCTTCCTTATCGGCTTCATTATTTGGCAAATCCAGGTCGAACAGATTAATACTTATTGTGTAAACCTAAAATAGGTTCGGGATCTGTGTTTCTTAGATGGAATTGAGAATGTTATTCAAGAACCAAATATAAACAACTATACTATATCCAACTAACACAAACAGTGGATGTTTTAACAATTACAAGGTGTTGTTGTCTACAACAAATTAGTTAAATTACTATATTTATTTAGTTTTAATGGGAAGTATTATTATCACTATGGAATATTGAACAATTATCGATATATTTTGACCAATAACACTGTAAGGTGGCGAATCAAATATGATGAACCATGTTAAGATATTGAAAAAGAAAAGTGGCAATTGAAATCCCACAGCACATTGAACTTTGGTTTAAATAAAACATATAATAATGTCACATATTCAGTATTATTTAGCCTTTTCACTACATTCGCATTACTGAAAATAGATTTGAACCCCCAGCAAGGCTTTAATACAATTTGTATTATATTGGTAACCACTGGAAGCTGTTAGACTAGATTAACAAGAGACTTCATGCTGTGCTGTACATTGATACAGATAACATTCCAATACATTGTTACTTGATGGATTGTTTCTCCCGGACAACCAACGAATACGGGTCTATGGTAAGCGTACAAGAAGGCTAAAAACGGAAATAGGTCGACAAAAGACACTTACTTGCTTCTGTTTCCAAACGTTTGAAGCTTGACAATGAAATGAATTAAAGGAGGAAAACTTTCTTGCTTTACGATAGTGGTGGTTTGCTAAATGTACCCTGTAATGACTGACCAAAGAAAATCTAAAATGGGTACACACCATATTGCTATTCAATATATTTCCGAAAATTTCAATTATGGATAGGATTTGGGTAAAATATCAATGCCAATATCACACCTTAATCCATTGTAAATATATTGTCAAATCAGTTCTGACAACCTCTTTCTTTTTTTTTTTTACATTCCCGTGAAATATAAATTACTTTCACGAGAGGAGACAGGTTTTGAATTTAAAACTGACCTACTTTATACCTATTGTTTGTTTGTAGTTTCTACAGGTTGAGATAACATGGTTAACCTTTCAAGTTTTAAACCTTTGAATACTTTTATTTTATCTTATGTTCTTCTCCATGTACAGTTTCTATAACTTGTCACTTTCATAGAATCACAAGACAGTGTATAGTATACAGTACTTGAGTTTTATTACACAAAACGTTTCAACAATTTACATTATCATTATCATGTGTACTGATGATACTTTGATTTTGATCCAGGGGATAATCATCTAAAAATAATTGTTGAAACTAGCAAAAACCATTCGAAATAAAGCAACTAAGTTTGATTTACATTATTAACTACCATAATGGCAACATCAAATATATATTGGGTTGTCTCAACTTACTGTGAACTCACATATACCTAAAATATTAGACCTATTAGTGATAGAGGTGTGGGGGTGATAATAACCAAGCCCTTTATCTCCATTCTTTATTCATTACACTGTTAATGATCAAAGGGGCCTAATTGAGCGTATCATTAGGCACGTGATATCAAAAGAACAACGTCCCTTCCACTTGTGTTTGATACAAATGAAATGAAATAGAGTTTTAGTTTCTTCCTTTACCAGTCCATGGAGTTGAGTGCTACGGTTTTAAAGGGGTGGAGTAATTAAGTTTCCATTAATAATAACTAATTAACTTGAAAATAATGCAGTCAGCAATTGTCATTCTCCCTTGCAAAAAAGTCTCTGGACCAATTCGTCTGTCTGAATGTAATTCCGAAAGTAATATATAATAGTGCTTTCTTGGGGAAGGATAGGACACTACCAAGGTTCTGTATATTTTTTTTTAACAAATCAGACGATAAAGGAGATGTAAGAACAAGTTTTTATTAAGCTGTAAATGGTAACCTCAAATCTCATTTAGTGTCAATAGTTCTTGAATGAGGCCCTTGACAGAAAACTTATTACCTAATGGTCTGACTAAAACAAACTAAGTTAAGGGGATCAATTGAGTCGATTAAATCCACACGGAGCGCCCTCGTTTGTTATTCAAGTCACGTTTAGAGGATTGCGACATATTGTTCAAATCTTGAAGCAATCCGTTCGAAACCATCTCCATATCACTTACAAGTAAACCTCTGGTCGACTTGGTTTAGATTAGTGATGAAACGTCAATATTTGTTTTTGAAGTAGTACCGATAATTAGCCCACATGGTCCACTTTCTGAATACATGAATAAATGAATGAATAAATCCAACAAGACCACAGTCATTTCTAAATACAACACCCCATCATCCTGTAATACAACATCCCATTGCCCAATGCAACACCACATCATCCCATAACTAACAATACAACACCTCACTCAACAACAAACCCATTTTATAATACAAAACCGTTTTCTACAATACAACGTGCCAGTTTCACAACACCCCATCATCCTGTAATACAACATCCCATTGCCCAATGCAACACCACATCATCCCATAACTAACAATACAACACCTCACTCAACAACAAACCCATTTTATAATACAAAACCGTTTTCTACAATACAACGTGCCAGTTTCACAACACCCCATCATCCTGTAATACAACATCCCATTGCCCAATGCAACACCACATCATCCCATAACTAACAATACAACACCTCACTCAACAACAAACCCATTTTATAATACAAAACCGTTTTCTATAATACAACGTGCCAGTTTCACAACACCCCATCTTCCTGTAATACAACATCCCATTGCCCAATGCAACACCACATCATCCCATAACTAACAATACAACACCTCACTTAACAACAAACTCATTTTATAATACCAAACCGTTTTCTACAATACAACGTGCCAGTTCCACAACACTACAACACCCCATCATCCTGTAATACATCATCACATTCCCCAATATAACAACACATCATCCCATTGCGAACACATACAGCACATCACTCAACAACAAACCCATTTCATAATACAACACATTTTCCTGCAATACAACATTCCAGTGCACATCAGAACTTCACAGCCCACAGAAACAATACTCATGGACAAGTGTCAAGAAGATAATCAGATTAATATTTAACGTTAACTGACCGGGAATATGTTCACTGATTCAGAACAGAGTTAAGGGTAAATAAATCATGTCAATAATAATAAATCTATTTGTGGTTTAATAACAATGGTCAGACGTATACAATCCTCGAGGCAAAGGTGTCAACATTTAGATGACAAAGCTCTTTTTATGCATTGGATGTGCAGCTTACCTGTGTAAATAAATATCTGACTACCACAAATTCGATCACCTATTTCTTCTTTTGAGTGAGGGGAGGGGAATAATTCGTGTCCAATTGTCATACAGGGAATTATTTGTAACCTGCTTTCACTTTGTTAATATATAATGCCTGTGCTTGTAAACCTGCTAGAGGCAATTAATTCCAATTTTAAAATAGCCTGATATTTACCAAACGCAAATAATTATGCACAGCTGGCGTTAAGAGTTGGTGGAATGCAAGTGGGCAGGTTTTCCTGCGTTTTCTATATAAAGTTGACATAGACTATCGGTCCACTAAGTGACAAACTATAGATAGAGGATTGTCAATTATAAATAAAAATAACCCCTGAGGTAAAACTTCAAAATATTGTAATTATTTTTATGACATCTACTTTCAATAAGATATACGTTATTGATATGAATGATAACACTTTCTCCCCCAACGAAACGTTTCGTTATGCTATTCTGCGACTTGTTTTGTCATTTTAACAGGACTTTTTACACAAGACTCTAAAACATCCCTGTTCTCCTTTCATGGGCCATAAAATACTAAAGAAATAGTTTGACTTCAAGATCAGTCATGCTCGTATAACGAAACGACCCTCTTAAATCTCTTACACTAAAGTGGTTAAATGGATCACACTTAAAGTAACATACTCCCTTAGTTATCAGTTCTTTACTGGGTGTATTTTATTAACTATGAATCTGTTAAAAATGAGCTTTAAAGTCAATTAACACCTACAATGTTGACAATAAAGGACCACTTTATCTAAATCGTATTGTTTACCAATAATGAAATTCTTCAAAATACCCTCTTTAACTTGACCAGTTCTAATGCGTGTGACCACCTAGGGACTTTCATGAGTTACTTGCGAAAGTGTAGCGAAATTTTACATCAAGTCGTCCCTTTAAGTACAACACTCCCTGTAAGAAAACATTACCCTAGAATGTGCTAACTAAAAAATACATAGATTAATAATGTCAAATACACAGTTAAAGGGATATAGTCTAGTTAGTGCCCTTGGAACGGTGAAATTCATTTCAATTCTACAAACTTAAAGGGTGTAATAATAATGGAACTGTGGCATGTAGAGGATGAGAGTATACATTCCCACTTGAATAATTTCAAAGGCATTATGCGCCTCTGTTAGTGCCAATCGTCAGTCTTTTATTTCGTGCCCTAAAGCACCAACAGGAAAATAGATATTGGTCACGATTTTCCGTTGCAAGAACTTGGTTCATGCGATTTGTAGCGTCAAATATTTAACATATATATTGACACTAGGCTACATTGAATACCATTTTCAGAACATGTTATTTCATGCTTAGCTTATATTTTGTTCTGCATTGTAATAGCCCATAATAATAGGATAATACGCAATAATATAATCGCCAAATAGAACAGTTGAATGTGATTCACGTGGATTCCTTTATCACTGATGGAATTGTAACTTGCTAAATTTTAAGGCTTCTACAATGAAACAGGTGAATTGCGAAGTGCCTTTTCGTTATATTATTCAGACATCGTCTTACTTTTGATTTGGCAGAAAACTGTAAAATAATCTGACTATAAGGGTCGTAGAAGAGAATATTAAAGTCGAAATGTCACAATTTTATTTAAAAAGGTACGCGTTAACCACATAATAACGTACCGTTTCGGTTTTTAGAAAGATAAACCATTTCCTCTTAGAAAATGACCAAATTATTAAAGTACTACTAAAAATTAGACAAACTTTACACCGGACTGTATGAAATATGAAGAAACATGTTTACAATAAATATACAATGACTAACAGCTCACTAAGAAAAAATACAGTGTCATATGAATTTACATTAGCCAGTATGTAACAAAAACACACCTGCGATATCGTCAGATAAATAACATACCAATGCACAAATCAACATGGTTTAAAACTAGCGTCACTTACCTTCCGATCTCAAATATACGTAATAAACTCTTTAATTAATCCTTAATCAAAAATCCTGATTGATAAATCCAATATTACTCATTCATTAAATCCACATTTTAGGGTCCATACATTAACTGCAGATCTTGAACCGTCCCAGTTTTGTTGTCGTGTGATAGGTGAAGCGTGGTGTATGACCCTACAATAGGTCAAATTGTCGCTCGTAGGTAAAGGAATGTTGAATTGGGCGGTGGTTTGAATGTTATTATATTAAAAGGTAAAACGAAAAAGTTTTCCTTGTGTTACGAATTAACTGTAATGAGTTACTTCCCCTTTTGTATCGTCAAAATAAATGAAAGAAATGAAAATTATAATTCTGTCATAAATTGCTGAATTTACTGTAATGAGTTATCCACCTTTGGTTATAACTTTTAGCAGACGACGGCAGTCCAACAATTTATTTGCCGCCTATTTCCATGTTAAATCACGATATTCAACTTCCTATAACCTTTTTCCAGAAATCTCGTTGAAAACATTCCAACATGTCATAAAAATAATAGTTTCTGAACATTAATTTCATTAGCATCAAATGTTTTGCTGGTTTGAGTTCTTAGAAGAGTGGAACATAAAAACAACTAATTCCTAAATTTCGAGTATTTTATACAAAGATTAATGTACAGTGAAGGTGCCAGCATCCCAGAACTGGGGGGGGGGGGGGGGGTACAAACATACACACTGGGGATCAACTATCGTGGTTGAGATATAAAAGAATGTAGATCTGTGAAAGCTCATAAACTCGAACTTCTCATGGAGCGACTGAGCCGTCATTCAGGAACAGTTTTGAAAAATTAAATTGAAAAAGCGCGTTTTGACAAATATTGTTAATTCTCAGAAAAAAAAGTAAATGTACTAATTAGGGTATAGACCTTTTTCCTAGGATAGCTAAGGTGTCGAGAGGACTCTATGGAGTGTTTCGGGGATCAATAACTTAATATCTAAACAAATCGAACACATCAATATGTCTTTTCTCTTACAAAGAACACCATGCACGTGCAATTGTCTATCATAACACGTGATTGGTGAGTGGTATTGACCTGGTATGTCATTTTCATTCTACCGAGGTAAGTCTTACAGTAACCTGGTTATACTATTGTTTGTAAATAGACATTGTTTTATTTAATCATTTGCTGACATTTCTTTAACCTAAGGGAAATCAAAAAATGTACTTTGATTTCAAAGAAATCTGCAAGGATAAATGGCCTTACTACAGCTTTTCAAATTTGCATGCCAGTAATAATACTATTATATCAAGTAAGTCTTATCTATCTACATGTATTTCAGAAAATGATCCATCCACTCTTACTGACAGTAAGTTATTTATATTCATAATAAACCCATGGCAGCAAATCTCTTTGATGTTCCGGGTTCCATTATTTCGTATTTCAACTTCCTGCTAGGAGTTCTAAATCAAAACCTTGATTGAAACTTCAAACCATTTTAGATCGCATGAAGTTGCCTTTATCATTGATGTAATTATTGATACCAAGTGTCTGGATATGACTATAAAACCTTACTGTCTTGATAACATATTTTCAGATCGCAGTGGTTCGAGTAGGGAGTTTATCCCTAGCACCATTGCTTGACAGTTTGATTGAAGGTATTTAAATTTACTTTTCCAAACCATAGTGAACTGTATATTATGATTATACATGTACTTCATTAATTATACAAAGTTTATACAGAACTTGTAGTATGACTCCTCTTACATTGAGTGTACAAAACTTTAAAAAATGCTTAGGCTAAGCAGCTTAGCCAATTATACTGTGCTACATTGATAAAAATAGGGCACGGTACCTTATTTTATCAGCTTTGCTTGTAGTTTGTCTCTTTGATTATTCTTTATATGTCATATAACATTATGAACTTTAGTATCGGTGGATTGTGGTACGAAGGTTAACAATGACCCTATTCTAAGAATCTTAACTGATGTAGCCATATCGGCGAAGGCTAAGTGTAAGGATGGTGATCAACAATTTACATCTAAAGATTTTGTTCACTATGTCCTACCAGCGGCTATTAGCACCAAAGGCAATCGATGTCTTTTTTATGTAAGTTTTTATTGTGGAGGTTGTCCTTCTACATCTTGAACCATTGAGGCAGGTCGGACCCCCTGACTCTAGTAGAAACACAGCCACCAGCTTCTAGTCAAAAATCACCTTCTATATTATTTGATTGGTATTATTTTAATAGTTTGTTCGCCCAGAAACAAGTGCCCCGAGGGGTGGTTAAAAACGTTTGCAAAAAGAATAGCCAGACATTCTCACCACGAATCTTGCAGGCATGCATTCCTCTGATATTATTACAAATTTCAAATTTTTAAAAAATCACCTCTTTGAATATTGCATGACGTTGATTGTCCTGATTAACCAGTAGCAGAGAAGTAGGACTTATACGTTAATTGTATTTCTTTACTTCCGTACTTTATATTCAAGATAGGTTTGGGTTTTTTCACATAACTTGGGTGTCTATTGCAAACTTTTTCAGCGGAGAGAAAATTCAGAACACTATTCTGTAGATGTTTTGGTATCTTTTGGAGAACATAATAGCCTAATACTGACCAATCAGCAAATAGTCACTGCCGTTTGTAACTATGGTGACTTTGGTAAAGATTCTTCTAGGGAGCAAACGATCAGAGATGGGTATGTTTCCATTCCATAGAATTCCCGGCAATGTCCTTCCTATTATGTAAACAGGACCCTGTAGATAATACCCTGTCTAGTGCTGACATGTAATCATGTTCATCAAACACGAGTTATTTCTCCGCTTATTTATACAGGTTTGATAAGCAGAGTGAAAATGCGTATAGTAACTTCTACTGGACAATAATCCGTTGTCTGAACTTGAAACCGGGTAGGCTTATTTGGCAAACTGTTTCTCATTACACACTATCTGGCATTGTGTATCGTAGTTTACTACAGTAAAACCTGGATTATCCGGCATGCGTCGGGACCGCCCGAAAATGCCGGTTTAGACAGGTTCTGGTCTGGCCAGGTTTTATGTAACAGAAGGGGAGATAATCGTGATTTCCGGATGTGGAAAAAACATTAGTAGGACGTAGGGCCCAAGCTTTAAATCATATTGATTGAAAAAAGAAATAGGTTTTGCCTATTCCTCTATAAGAATCTGCCGTTAAAGTCTTAATTTTCTTTTCATATTCAGGCAAATGGCACCGATAGGAATACATAGCATAATTGGTGATACTGTTGCAAGCTCAGAACTAAGATTGAGTATTCAAACAGTGGATAACCAAGATGCTATAGATCCTATAGCCCTTGATCGCCGATATTCTTTATTTGGTACATACACAGGTTCACGTACGTATATACTGTATACCAATATTCTGGAAAAAAATTTCTAATGATATATTGTCTTCGGGCAGAATCAAGCATCTGTACGATGCTTGATTCTGTACGTACGTACTGTACAACAAAGAATGCAGTAAAATCACTTGTATTTTATTTCGCTCCGACTTATAGGTTCGAATGTTGGCTTGAAGCCTGTAAGCTGTTATGCAGTTTCCAGTAACGGTGACAGATATTCTGTTTTAATAGCTGGGTGAGTTCTTATTATAGTTTGATTGTTAGCCGGGTAAACACCTATGTTCAAGATAGGTTTGTGATTTACTCCGTCCAGGGGCAAGTTCCTTCTGTTTATCTGAGATATTTTTATTCTGTTCTTAGAATTTACAAGCTCTTGTTTCATTCCAAGATGCCTAAGTTCTTAGTTTCATTATGAGAGCTTGTCAAGTTCTATTGGATTTATTCTTATAGACCTTGGTAAATCCTATGTATTATACCGTTCAGTTGTTTTATTCTGTTCTGAGAACTGCGTATTTTCATGTTTAATCTGCTCTTAGATGAGGAAAAACCTTCTTCCAAAGCACGAGGTCACTAAAATTAATTTCTTAGTTAAAAACTGCGTTACTCGTGTTGCATTCGTTAGTGTTAACATGTAGATATACTCCAATCTGCTGTTGGTTATGGTTCTCAACTATGATAAATGGATGAAGCAAATCAATCACTTGTTTAAATATCTCGCTGTGATTATAGCACCACATCATCTGTTGTATACTTTCAGGTGTGGAGATGGGCTGCTATTCGAAAGAACAGAAGGGTTTATTACAACGGGAAAGACATTTAGAAGTCCATACTTTGTCGCATTTCATCTATCAACTAGTTTAGATTTATCTTTCGATTGTAATGTTATCTTATGTTCCCCAAATTGTGATGGCGTAAGTTGTTGATCTTAAATATTTAATATTAAAACACGTTTGGGGAAACATAGATCAAGAAATTACAGTAAAAGCATCTATATCACATTCTCTGTAATCCCAACCATATCCTGTACTGACTCTTGCCTGGAGTATCCCCATAATCTAAACCAAAAAAAGCGTTTGTCATTGTACAGTGTTGTTCTGTTTCGGCACAAATTGTTTTCATTTACAAAACTTACAGTTGGAATTAGCTGTTCCTCCCATAAAACACCACCTTCTGTTGAAAGACAAACGTTTGTGTGAAAATCTTACTCGTACAGTTCAAAAAGCGAAATATTGCTCACACACGCAGTCATATGTTATGATGCTCCGTTGAGAACCACGGAATGATGCCTATATTAGGGAAACAGACTTTTCGACTTGGTTTGCGGTGAGATGAGATCGAATCCCTTGTTGGTCTTTACCATTCCTAGTTTACTTTGTTGAATTAAATTCTTTTCCAGTCCTCCTGTGAAACAGATTGTGGTACTGTAAGAGCCTCCATTCCGAACGGTGAACTGGAATCTTGTACTGGGATGAAATTTAAGGATACCTGTACCTTTCAGTGTACTACTGGCCATGATCAAATTGGCATTGGTATTTCTATTTGTGGTGTAGATGGTATTTGGACGGCTCCCAAAATATCCTGTATACGTAAGTGCATGCATTGACTGAAATGCATTAAGTATAAGAGCATCTACATTAACTTTTTTAACAATAAATTGTGATAAATTCTGTCAAATATTACCACTAAAGCATTTTAAAGAATACTCGTAAATTTGTCGAGAAACTGTTGGTCGTAAAATTGGATATTTAGAGTTTTTTGACATAAAAAAGTTCATCACATCTACATGATTTGCTTTATTCTTTTAGCTAAAGATTGTGGAGACCCACCCTCAGGATCGAACGTAATTGTTAACGTGGCGAGTACTGAATATCAGGGAACCGTAACGTATTCATGTGAACCTGGCTATAATGAAGCTGGTGGAAGTACATCCATTACCTGTCCCGCTTCTGGACAATGGACAGAGACAGCAGGCGATATTCTACAATGTATAACTACCACAAGAAGATATAATGAAATGATTCCTATAAAGAGTAATTATAATAATTATTCGATTTTCCAGGCGTTTGAAAGACCAGCACTACCAGGCGAAGTAACTACACTTGAACTTCTTGACGTGTCTGGAATTCATTTATTAAAAATTAAAAAAATATACAAAAAATTAAATTCATTTTACTTTAATATCTCTTTAGGATAATTATTGTTTACAGTTGTAGATTGTGGACCAGCACCAGCTGGAGTGAACGTACAAGTTAATGAAATTAGTACAGAGTTTGGTGGAATTGTACTGTATGAATGTTTACCTGGGTATCAGGAAATTGGAGGAATGAAGCAGATCAGTTGTCATGAAAGTGGTGTATGGGTAGAAACTGAAGCCGATGTTCTTTCTTGTTCACGTAAGAATTAAACTTCTTCTGTTTTGATTCTAATACTAAAATTCTCATAAAACATGGCCTATTTTTTCTAATTCTACTCTAGTTGATAATTTAATAATTTTATTTGTGGGTTTGAATATTAGAAATTCCCTACATGACATACTTCCTCAGATCTCACTGCCTGTTTACTTTTAGCTAAAGATTGTGGAGATCCACCCTCAGGACCGAACGTAATTGTTATCGCGGCGACTACCGAATATCAGGGAACTGTAACGTATTCATGTGAACCTGGCTATAATGAAGCTGGTGGAAGTACATCCATTACCTGTCCTGCTTCTGGACAATGGACAGAGACAGCCGGCGATATTCTGCAATGTAAAAATAACACAAGTAAGTATAATGAAATGATTGTTATAAAGAGTTAGTATTATAATTATTCAATTTACCAGTCGTTTGGTAGACCAACACTACCAGGCGGGGTAATAACATTAGGTAATTTTATTCGCCCACACATAAGTATGGGCGTATATTGTAATCGCCCCGTCGGTCCGTCCGTCCGTTCAGATATACCTCGTGCTTACTCTACAGGCTACAATTCTTCAAGGAATCTTTTGATTTTGTGGGTCAGTGTCATTATGAAGATGATCCATATTGATTTTCGTGATGATCGGATAATTTTTCACCGAAATATCGCATCTGACTTAGGGTTTTTCACTCCCATAGGGGTGAAACTCGTGCTCACTCTACAGGCAACAATTCTTTATGGATTCTTTTTATTTTGTTGGTCAATGTCATATGAAGATGATCCCTATTGATTTTCATAATGATCGGATAATTTTTCACCGAAATATCGCATCTGACATAGCGTTTTTTACTTCATTAGCTTTAGGGTGCAACTCGTCTACACGTAATCTTGGAACAATGATTGTCCGCTAAATCCGTATTTTTGTGAAAATATATGGATGATATTCCCCTTCACACTGAATTTGTTTTCTGTAGAGTGAAAACAACCTTTATGTGATATTGCATCAAACTCTCATATCGAGTTTGTTTTACAGTTCACATTTAGCTAACTAATTAGCTGCTGGTGGGCGTATTCGCTTGCGAGGCTTGTCGCAAGCCTATGTTTTTCATTGACGTTGCAAGCATCCATTCATTTAGAATTAAAAGAAAAAGTAAAATTAAATTCCAATTAACTTTCGGTCATTTAGGATAAAATTATTGTTTAACAGTTGTAGATTGTGGACCAGCACCAGCTGGAGTGAACGTACAAGTTAATGAAATTAGTACAGAGTTTGGTGGAATTGTACTGTATGAATGTTTACCTGGGTATCAGGAAATTGGAGGAATGAAGCAGATAAGTTGTCATGAAAGTGGTGTATGGGTAGAAACTGAAGCCGATGTTCTTTCTTGTTCCCGTAAGAATAAAACTTCTTCTGTTTTGTTTCTAATAGTACAATTCTCATAAAAGTGGCCTATTTTTTCTAATTCTACTCTAGTTGATAATTTAATAATTTTATTTGTGGGTTTGAAAATAAGAGATTCCCTGCATGACATACTTCCTCAGATCTCACTGCCTTTTTTTCTTTTAGCTAAAGATTGTGGAGACCCGCCCTCAGGACCGAACGTAATTGTTAACGTGGCGAGTACGGAATATCAGGGAACCGTAACGTATTCATGTGAACCTGGCTATAATGAAGCTGGTGGAAGTACATCCATTACCTGTCCCGCTTCTGGACAATGGACCGAGACAGCAGGCGATATTCTACAATGTATAACTACCACAAGTAAGTGTAATGAAATGATTCTTATAAAGAGTTATTTATTCGATTTACCAGGCGGTTCGTAGACGAGCACTACCAGGCGGAGTAACAACACCAAGGAAAATGCTTCATTTTTCACCTGAATGTCTTTATATGGCCAGAAATAAATTTTAAGAATAAGCAGTAAGATTTGAATTCATTTTTCTTTAATATCTCTTTTGGATAAATATTGTTTTACAGTTGTAGATTGTGGACCAGCACCAGCTGGAGTGAACGTACACGTTAATGAAATTAGTACAGAGTTTGGTGGAATTGTACTGTATGAATGTTTACCTGGGTATCAGGAAATTGGAGGAATGAAGCAGATAAGTTGTCATGAAAGTGGTGTATGGGTAGAAACTGAAGCCGATGTTCTTTCTTGTTCACGTAAGAATTAAACTTCTTCTGTTTTGTTTCTAATACCACAATTCTCATAAAAGTGGCCTAGTTTTTCTAACTCTACTCTAGTTGATAATTTAATAATTTTATTTGTGGGTTTGAATATTAGAGATTCCCTGCATGACATACTTCCTCAGATCTCACTGCCTTTTTTTCTAGCTAAAGATTGTGGAGATCCGCCCTCAGGACCGAACGTAATTGTTATCGCGGCGACTACCGAATATCAGGGAACCGTAACGTATTCATGTAAACCTGGCTATAATGAAGCTGGTGGAAGTACATCCATTACCTGTCCTGCTTCTGGACAATGGACAGAGACAGCAGGTGATATTCTAAAATGTATAACTACCACAAGTAAGTGTAATGAAATGATTCTTATAAAGAGTTATTTATTCGATTTACAAGGCGATAGGTAGACCAACACTACCAGGCGGCGTAATAACATAGGGTAATTTTTTTCATTGACGTTGCAAGCATCCATTCATTTAGAATGAACAAAAAAAAAATTAAATTCCAATTAACTTTCGGTCATTTAGGATAAAATTATTGTTTAACAGTTGTAGATTGTGGACCAGCACCAGCTGGAGTGAACGTACAAGTTAATGAAATTAGTACAGAGTTTGGTGGAATTGTACTGTATGAATGCTCACCTGGGTATCAGGAAATTGGAGGAATGAAGCAGATAAGTTGTCATGAAAGTGGTGTATGGGTAGAAACTGAAGCCGATGTTCTTTCTTGTTCACGTAAGAATTAAACTTCTTCTGTTTTGCTTCTAATAGTAGAATTCACATAAAAGTGGCCCATTTTCTAACTCTACTCTAGTTGATAATTTAATAATTTTATTTGTGGGTTTGAAAATTCGAGATTCCCTATATGACATACTTCCTCAGATCTCACTGCCTTTTTTCGTTTAGCTAAAGATTGTGGAGATCCGCCCTCAGGACCGAACGTAATTGTTATCGCGGCGACTACCGAATACCAGGGAACCGTAATGTATTCATGTGAACCTGGCTATAATGAAGCTGGTGGAAGTACATCCATTACTTGTCCTGCTTCTGGACAATGGACAGAGACAGCAGGCGATATTCTACAATGTATAACTACCACAAGTATGTATAATGAAATGATTGTTATAAAGAGTTATTATTATAATTATTCGATTTACCAGGCGTTTCTGAGACCAGCACTACCAGGCGGGGTAATAACATCAAGGTACATTCTTCATTTTTCACCTGAATTTCTTGGCATGGCCAGAAATAATTTTTAAGAATAAGCAGAAAGATTTGAATTCATTTTACTTTAATATCTCTTTAGGGTAATTATTGTTTTACAGTTGTAGATTGTGGACCAGCACCAGCTGGAGTGAACGTACAAGTTAATGAAATTAGTACAGAGTTTGGTGGAATTGTACTGTATGAATGTTTACCTGGGTATCAGGAAATTGGAGGAATGGAGCAGATAAGTTGTCATGAAAGTGGTGTATGGGTAGAAACTGAAGCCGATGTTCTTTCTTGTTCACGTAAGAATTAAACTTCTTCCGTTTTGTTTCTAATAGTATAATTCTCATAAAAGTGGCCTAGTTTTTCTAACTCTACTCTAGTTGATAATTTAATAATTTTATTTGTGGGTTTGAATATTAGAGATTCCCTGCATGACATACTTCCTCACATCTCACTGCCTTTTTTCTTTTAGCTAAAGATTGTGGAGACCCGCCCTCAGGACCGAACGTAATTGTTATCGCGGCGACTACCGAATATCAGGGAACCGTAACGTATTCATGTGAACCTGGCTATAATGAAGCTGGTGGAAGTACATCCATTACCTGTCCCGCTTCTGGACAATGGACAGAGACAGCCGGCGATATTCTACAATGTAAAACTACCACAAGTAGGTATAATGAAATGATTTTTATAAAGAGTTATTATTATGATTATTCGATTTACCAGGCGTTTCGTAGACCAGCACTACCATGCGGAGTAACTACATCAAGGCAAATGCTTCATTTTTCACCTGAATTTCTTGACATGGCCAGAAATAATTTTTTTAGAATAAGCAGAAAGTTTTGAATTCTTTTTACTTTAATATCTCTTCAGGGTAATTATTGTTTTACAGTTGTAGATTGTGGACCAGCACCAGCTGGAGTGAACGTACAAGTTAATGAAATTAGTACAGAGTTTGGTGGAATTGTACTGTATGAATGTTTACCTGGGTATCAGGAAATTGGAGGAATGAAGCAGATAAGTTGTCATGAAAGTGGTGTATGGGTAGAAACTGAAGCCGATGTTCTTTCTTGTTCCCGTAAGAATTAAACTTCTTCTGTTTTGATTCTAATACTACAATTCTCATAAAACATGGCCTATTTTTTCTAACTCTACTCTAGTTGATAATTTAATAATTTTATTTGTGGGTTTGAATATTAGAAATTCCCTACATGACATACTTCCTCAGATCTCACTGCCTGTTTACTTTTAGCTAAAGATTGTGGAGATCCACCCTCAGGACCGAACGTAATTGTTATCGCGGCGACTACCGAATATCAGGGAACTGTAACGTATTCATGTAAACCTGGCTATAATGAAGCTGGTGGAAGTACATCCATTACCTGTCCCGCTTCTGGACAATGGACAGAGACAGCCGGCGATATTCTGCAATGTAAAACTAACACAAGTAAGTATAATGAAATGATTTTTATAAAGAGTTATTATTATAATTATTCAATTTACCAGTCGTTTGGTAGACCAACACTACCAGGCGGGGTAATAACATTAGGTAATTTTATACACCCACACATAAGTATGGGCGTATATTGTAATCGCCCCGTCGGTCCGTCCGTCGGTCCGTCCGTCCGTTCAGATATACCTCGTGCTTACTCTACAGGCTACAATTCTTCAAGGAATCTTTTGATTTTGTGGGTCAGTGTCATTATGAAGATGATCCATATTGATTTTCGTGATAATCGGATAATTTTTCACCGAAATATCGCATCTGACTTAGCGTTTTTCACTCCCATAGGGTGAAACTCGTGCTCACTCTACAGGCAACAATTCTTTATGGATTCTTTTTATTTTGTTGGTCAATATCATATGAAGATGATCCCTATTGATTTTCATAATGATCGGATAATTTTTCACCGAAATATCGCATCTGACTTAGCGTTTTTTACTTCATTAGCTTTAGGGTGCAACTCGTCTACACGTAATCTTGGAACAATGATTGTCCGCTAAATCCGTATTTTTGTGAAAATATATGGATGATATTCCCCTTCACACTGAATTTGTTTTCTGTAGAGTGAAAACAACCTTTATGTGATATTGCATCAAACTCTCATATCGAGTTTGTTTTACAGTTCACATTTAGCTAACTAATTAGCTGCTGGTGGGCGTATTCGCTTGCGAGGCTTGTCGCAAGCCTATGTTTTTCATTGACGTTGCAAGCATCCATTCATTTAGAATTAAAAGAAAAAGTAAAATTAAATTCCAATTAACTTTCGGTCATTTAGGATAAAATTATTGTTTAACAGTTGTAGATTGTGGACCAGCACCAGCTGGAGTGAACGTACAAGTTAATGAAATTAGTACAGAGTTTGGTGGAATTGTACTGTATGAATGTTTACCTGGGTATCAGGAAATTGGAGGAATGAAGCAGATAAGTTGTCATGAAAGTGGTGTATGGGTAGAAACTGAAGCCGATGTTCTTTCTTGTTCACGTGAGAATTTAAATTCTTCTGTTTTGTTTCTAATAGTACAATTCTCATAAAAGTGGCCTATTTTTTCTAATTCTACTCTAGTTGATAATTTAATAATTTTATTTGTGGGTTTGAATATTAGATTCCCTATATGACATACTTCCTCACATCTCACTGCCTTTTTTCTTTTAGCTAAAGATTGTGGAGATCCGCCCTCAGGACCGAACGTAATTGTTATCGCGGCGTCTACCGAATACCAGGGAACCGTAACGTATTCATGTGAACCTGGCTATAATGAAGCTGGTGGAAGTACATCCATTACTTGTCCTGCTTCTGGACAATGGACAGAGACAGCAGGCGATATTCTACATTGTATAACTACCACAAGTATGTATAATGAAATGATTGTTATAAAGAGTTATTATTATAATTATTCGATTAACCAGGCGTTTCTTAGACCAGCACTACCAGGCGGGGTAATAACATAAGGTAATTTTTTTTCATTGACGTTGCAAGCATCCATTCATTTAGAATTTAAAAAAAAGTAAAATTAAATTCCAATTAACTTTCGGTCATTAAGGATAAAATTATTGTTTTACAGTTGTAGATTGTGGACCAGCACCAGCTGGAGTGAACGTACAAGTTAATGAAATTAGTACAGAGTTTGGTGGAATTGTACTGTATGAATGTTTACCTGGGTATCAGGAAATTGGAGGAATGAAGCAGATAAGTTGTCATGAAAGTGGTGTATGGGTAGAAACTGAAGCCGATGTTCTTTCTTGTTCACGTAAGAATTAAACTTCTTCTGTTTTGTTTCTAATAGTACAATTCTCATAAAAGTGACCTATTTTTTCTAACTCTATTCTAGTTGATAATTTAATAATTTTATTTGTGGGTTTGAATATTAGATTCCCTATATGACATACTTCATCAGATCTCACTGCCTTTTTACACGCCCACATGGAAATGTGGACGTATATTGCCGTCGCCCCTGTCCGTCCGTCCGTCCGTCCGTCCGTCGGTCCGTCCACATTTGTTGTATCCACGATAGAGGCTACAGTTTTTATCCGATCTTAATGAAACTTGGTATACATGTATATATTGATATCTCGGTCAAGTTCGAAAATGGAAATTATCGCATGAACGGTTTTTGAGTTATTGCACTTGACTTAGTAAAAACGCGTCAAATTTGGTTTGTTTCCACAATAGAGGCTACAGTTTTTATCCGATATTAAATAAACTTGGTATACATGTATATATTGATGATATCTCGGTCAAGTTCAAAAATAGAAATAATTGCATGTGCGGTTTTTGAATTATTGCCCTTGACTTGGTAAAAACGTGTCAAATTTGGGTTGTATCCACAATAGAGGCTACAGTTTTTATCCGATCTTAATGAAACTTGGTAACATGTATATATTGATGATATCTGGGTCAAGTTCAAAAAGAAATAATTGCTTGCGGTTTTTGATTATTGCCCTTGACTTAGTAAAAACGGTCAAATTTGGGTTGTATCCACAATAGAGGCTACAGTTTTTATCCGATTTTAATGAAACTTGTAACATGTATATATTGATGATATCTGGTCAATTCAAAAATAGAAATAATTTGTGCGGTTTTTGAATTATTGCCCTTGACTTGTAAAAACGTGTCAAATTTGGGTTGTATCCACAATAGAGGCTACAGTTTTTATCCGATCTTAATGAAACTTGGTATACATGTATATATTGATGATATCTGGTCAAGTTCGAAAACAGAAATAATCGCATGGCGGTTTTTGAGTTATGCCCTTGACTTAGTAAAAACGCGTCAAATTTGGGTTGTATCCACAATAGAGGCTACAGTTTTTATCCGATCTTAATGAAACTTGGTATACATGTATATATTGATGATATCTCGGTCAAGTTCGAAAATAGAAATAATCGCATGAGCGGTTTTTGAGTTATTGCCCTTGACTTAGTAAAAACGCGTCAAATTTGGGTTGTATCCACAATAGAGGCTACAGTTTTTATCCGATCTTAATGAAACTTGGTATACATGTATATATTGATGATATCTGGGTCAAGTTCGAAAATAGAAATAATTGCCTTGCGGTTTTTAAAGTTATTGCCCTTGACTTAGTAAAAACGCGTCAAATTTGGGTTGTATCCACAATAGAGGCTACAGTTTTTATCCGATTTTAATGAAACTTCGTACACATGTATATATTGATGATATCTTGGTCAAATTCAAAAATAGAAATAATTGCATGTGCGGTTTTTGAATTATTGCCCTTGACTTGGTAAAAACGTGTCAAATTTGGGTTGTATCCACAATAGAGGCTACAGTTTTTATCCGATCTTAATGAAACTTGGTATACATGTATATATTGATGATATCTGGGTCAAGTTCGAAAACAGAAATAATCGCATGAGCGGTTTTTGAGTTATCGCCCTTGACTTAGTAAAAACGCGTCAAATTTGGGTTGTATCCACAATAGAGGCTACAGTTTTTATCCGATCTTAATGAAATTGGTATACATGTATATATTGATGATATCTCGGACATGTTCGAAAATAGAAATAATTGCATGTGCGGTTTTTGAATTATTGCCCTTGACTTGGTAAAAACGTGTCAAATTTGGGTTGTATCCACAATAGAGGCTACAGTTTTTATCCGATCTTAATGAAACTTGGTATACATGTATATATTAAGGATATCTCGGTCAAGTTCGAAAATGGAAATTATCGCATGAACAGTTTTTGAGTTATTGCCCTTGACTTAGTAAAAACGCGTCAAATTCGGGTTGTACCCACAATAGAAGCTACAGTTTTTATCCGATCTTAATGAAACTTGGTATACATGTATATATTGATGATATCTCGGTCAAGTTCGAAAATGGAAATTATCGCATGAACGGTTTTTGAGTTATTGCCCTTGACTTAGAAAAATCTTGTCAAAATTTTAGTTTGGATGCAATAAATCCTCCAATTTTCAGAGGATGTTGATGAAACTTGGTTGTGAGCATTGGAATTGATTAGGCCTCAGTCAAGTTTGAATTTGACAGTTTTTCAATGAATTGTTTTAAGTTATTGCCCTTGACTTAGTAAAATTGCGTCAAAATTCTATTGTGGTTGCAATAAGAAGCTTTAATTTTCAAAGGATTTTGATGGAACTTGGTGTATTCATCAGAATTGATAAGACATTAGT
Source organism: Nipponacmea schrenckii (assembly GCA_030562195.1). Taxonomy (NCBI): domain Eukaryota; kingdom Metazoa; phylum Mollusca; class Gastropoda; family Lottiidae; genus Nipponacmea; species Nipponacmea schrenckii. Next base: position 4,389,689 of record CM060203.1, on the reverse strand, counting down.
CAAGTTTGAATTTCTGACTTTTTTTAACAAATGGTTTTTGGGTTATTGCCATTGACTTAGTAAAATTGCGTCAAAATATTTGTGGGTACAATGATAAGGTACAATTTTTTAATAGATTTGATGAAACTTGGTATGAGTATTGAAATAGATAAGATGGTGGTCAAGTTTTAATTTGACAATTTTCCATGAACAGTTTTTGAGTTTTTGCCCTTAACTTCAATATTAATTCAGTCAATGTTTTTTGAGTTATTGCTCTATTTATTTTTAAAATGCAATGCTGCCAGTGGGCGTATGTTACCTTGCCTGGGAAGCTATCTTTTCTTTTAGCTAAAGATTGTGGAGATCCGCCCTCAGGACCGAACGTAATTGTTATCGCGGCGACTACCGAATACCAGGGAACCGTAACGTATTCATGTGAACCTGGCTATAATGAAGCTGGTGGAAGTACATCCATTACCTGTCCTGCTTCTGGACAATGGACAGAGACAGCAGGCGATATTCTACATTGTATAACTACCACAAGTATGTATAATGAAATGATTGTTATAAAGAGTTATTATTATAATTATTTGATTTACCAGGCGTTTCTGAGACCAGCACTACCAGGCGGAGTAACGACATCAAGGTACATTCTTCATTTTTCACCTGAATTTCTTGACATGGCCAGAAATAATTTTTTATGAATAAGCAGTAAGATTTGAATTCATTTTACTTTAATATCTCTGTAGGATAATTATTATTTTACAGTTGTAGATTGTGGACCAGCACCAGCTGGAGTGAACGTACAAGTTAATGAAATTAGTACAGAGTTTGGTGGAATTGTACTGTATGAATGTTTACCTGGGTATCAGGAAATTGGAGGAATGAAGCAGATAAGTTGTCATGAAAGTGGTGTATGGGTAGAAACTGAAGCCGATGTTCTTTCTTGTTCACGTAAGAATTAAACTTCTTCTGTTTTGTTTCTAATACTACAATTCTCATAAAAGTGGCCTATTTTTTCTAACTCTACTCTAGTTGATAATTTAATAATTTTATTTGTGGGTTTGAATATTGGAGATTCCCTGCATGACATACTTCCTCACATCTCACTGCCTTTTTTCTTCTAGCTAAAGATTGTGGAGATCCGCCCTCAGGACCGAACGTAATTGTTATCGCAGCGACTACCGAATATCAGGGAACCGTAACGTATTCATGTGAACCTGGCTATAATGAAGCTGGTGGAAGTACATCCATTACTTGTCCTGCTTCTGGACAATGGACAGAGACAGCAGGCGATATTCTACATTGTATAACTACCACAAGTAAGTATAATGAAATGATTGTTATAAAGAGTTATTATTATAATTATTCGATATAGTGGTTTTTTTTTGTATCTGTAGCAAACATGGCATTATATTATACATGCTTTACAAACATAGACACTGTACAAAGTCACTTAGCAATTGGTCGAAAGAATTCGCCCACTAGTAGTTTAGTCCGTCCACCCACGACTGTCCGTAAACACTCTAGAAAGGCAAAATTATGTTGATTGGTTTGGACCAAACATGGTAAGAGTTATAGAACTTATTGAAAAGTTATTGCCCTTGTTATTGAAAAATGCGTTTAATCTTTAGCTTATTAACACTATAGATGATATTTCTTACTGGTGATTGTTATTGTACTGTACAATATTTTTTTATTCAAAATCATTGTTCTCTGAAAAACTGTCTATTAATCTAGAATACTAATTGGTCATTTTCAAAATCTGGAATGGATCCAATAATTCCATCGACCTACCTAACCTTCAATTTTTGTTTTTTAGCTTTAGAATGTGGACCACCACCAAAACCATCAGGACAAGGGGTAGAGATGTTGGTATCGGGTACTTCTTTTGGGTCGATCGTGAAATATGAATGTCGTTTCTTTTATTATGAGATAGAAGGAACTACCGAGAAAACTTGCTTGGCGACTGGGGAGTGGAATAATGTTAATGATGATTTAATTTGCAGCCAAAATCAATGTAAGTTCGCTTACTTTGCTCATATGCTTATAAAGTCATAATATATTATTGGAAAGTAGTTCTCCTAATCATAGGGGAATGCTTTCTGTACCTATATACGATAAAAAAAAAGCATTCTCATCGACTGTATTGTTATACCGTGTGAGGTATCTGGAATCTGGTAGATCAGCTTTGTAACAATTTCAAAACCTTCACTGCAGTTTTAGGTTGTATTGGTAACGCTGCTGATGACCTCATATCAGACACTGGCGGAAGTCCAATGCAATTATCTGAATGTAATGACCATTGCCGAGGTATGGAATTTTATGCTATGATTTAATATTTATATACTGTATAGCTCTATGGAAAATATACTGAGGAGCACTTTCTTAACAGTAAAACTATAATGGCTAATGGCCTAGTGAAGGTGACACAACTATTGCATATTCATAGAACGAATGTATTCGGGTCGGGTGGTAAAAGTAATAGACAGGGATGAATATAGTTATTCTTCTTCATTGCTTCTAATTTCTCAAGATAATAGCGTGAACCACATTCATTCCGCCAATGACGGTTTATGATATATATTATGATTTTTCAGAAAAATGGTTTAATATATTTGTGTGGAGGAATGATAAATCTTGTGGATGCACCGATGATACATTTGTAAGAAGTCGGATGGAGCAGATTAATTGCGAAAAGGTGTGCGACATAGTTCATCCATGTGGTTCGACACAACCTAATTCTGGAGCGGTCTTCCTGGTCCACTATCCTGATGGTATTTCCTAGTTTTTTTGTTTTTTTGTTTTTTTTTGTTCTCCAGAATTGTAGCGAGACACATGGCCTTGAGATGATGACATCAAGGCAGTGAACATGAATACGAGATTGGCTGTTATCTTGATTGCTCTTTAAGGGCTATCTGATAATGCTTCTATTGTCCCATAACATTCCCATCAAAATCAAATTCCAATTTTATTCTCAATATAGACGTTCATTATTCAGTGCATCTTTTCAGTTGAGGACTAAAAAGGTGTTGTTCACTCGACAAACAAAAAAGAAATCTCTGGGTACTTCAGACTATACATACTATATACTGAAATTCGGAAGGTTAATGTCTCTTCCAGGTGAATTATAAATAATTATCTATGTTCTTTTAGCTATGGGATATCAGGAAGCCTGTATAACAGATCAGTTGACATTTCAGCCATATTATAATGGAGATGGTGATGTTTTCCTCTGTCGAGTTACATGTGTAATTTTCGGTGAGTTATCCTGTATACTAAATATATACTAAAACTGCCAGAAAAGATCCACACAGACAAGTGGTCGTATTTGATTGTGGATTAAATTGTAAAAAAGGTTCATCACCTTGATCCAGGCTATCTGTGATCCTCGTTTATGTTCAGAAAGTATTTTAAATTAATTCATGGCTGCCCGGATATTCGGCTTCTTTGATCTTTGAGGGTTGACAATTAAACCTGCGAAAATTCAAAGACTTCGGTATGGATTATAACTAGAAACTGTGGCAATAGTGACTTATCCGTCACGGTGGTACACGACATGTACTACTAATTTGATATTATCACAGAACTTGCAAAAATAAATTTAATTTCTTTGAAGGGTCGAAATTCATGGGGTTGAAGTCAGACTTGGTGTGTCTTTGTGCGAAAGAAGCTAATATGTCCGCTACAGTGGATCCTTCAGTGTGTCGAGCTTGTGAGTCGGATTCTACTGTGAATTGTGGATCTGAAACCACCATCTACACATACCAGTTACAACCATGTAAGTATTCATATATTAAAGAAGCACAAGATATATGGATATACCATTTATGACATTTATTAACTCTATAACGTTTCACATCCAACAATTAACAGTGTAAAGAGGCCATGGGATTAGGAAGGTATTTGTTACTCATTTATTTACTGTATACTACTATTGATTAATATTGCTATATACATGTAATTCATTTCTCTTTATAACGCTGCCTATATGAGCATGTGAAACGTTGAGTTAATAAATGTCAGAAATAATATATCCATATATCTTGTGCTTCTTTACCTACGCCTATTTCTATATGTCTTATAAACAGTAATCATATATTGGTATGGTAATTCACTGTCTATCATCCAAATACTAAAGTACTAAAGGTTTCTGTACCTATTGAGGATAATTTTCTTTTAGAGCGCACACGTGGGGTACAGATTGTGATAGTTCTCAATCGATTATGACTCATTAAAATACAGATGTGATGTCACCCTTTGTTTTTTGCGTAACAATATCCAACATATTGGTACTGGCAAGTGGCCAAGAGTCCAATATTAAAGTCAATATTGGACTCTAAATATCAGCCACTTGCCAATAACGAATGGGGATTAGTCTGACAACTACTCACATTAAATTCACTTATACTTTATTCAGAAAACTAATCCAGGTTTGAAAATGTATAGTGTTCAATGTTACGTCCAATTAAAACTTAAAGTTTATCTTCAAATCCTTACTTTGAAAAGAAAAAGATAATTAATTATTCATTAGGGCGAAATCTGTGAGCATCGATTTATGTTGTATTTCAAATTGGTCAAAAAAGCTTACCAATTGATAAATTAGGCTTTTTTTCATTGTTATTTCGTGCATTCATAATTTATTTAACGTTATGTGGACACAGGAAGGTCCATCTGTGTTTTATGGATAGTTCTGGTAGATGTTAGCTTGGTATTTCCTACGTAATTAGGCCGATTATGAGTTAATTCGGGAATTATTAGACAAACTGACAAAGTTTTCCCATTAATTAGAACATCTCTACTTTTGATTTCTATAAGTATTAAAGAATCAACAGTGAAACTTTTTTCGAAACACCACGTGCTGCCATATTGGTTGGTTCATTGTTATTGACACATAGTCTGAATATGGATGATTCTTGTACCCAAGGGCTTAAACGTTTTGATTTCAGGTTTGTTTGTAAATAAAACTCTAGTGAGTTTATAGTGAGCTGTTTTTTTGTTAATCTGTATTTTAAGTTGGTTAATGGATCTCAAGTTTGTCAATGCGTCTAATAATGACCGTATAACTCGGACCTTCGGTCCTCGTCAACGGTCATTATTAGACTTATTGACAAACTTTCGACTATTAACCTATACATAATTCATATATATTTTTTTTTCAGAGAGTCCTAAAGGAAGAAATAAAGTAGAAAATCTAAATGTTTGAAGTTTATTTCAGTTCTCCATCCTGTGTACATAAGGGGTGGGGGGGGGGGTGTTGTTACCCCCTGAGCTTGACACTCGCAGCTGCAATGTATTGTGGTACCGCGTGGGGAAGGTTTACTGTTATTTATGCATAAGGCATATGTCCCATAGATATGGTACTAAAGACAAGTTCATTTGAGCAAATTATAAAGGAATTTTTGTATTGTTATGACACTAGGTGTGAGTACACAGACAAACGGAGAATTATTTTAGCCAATTTTAAACATAGGTTCCTTTTTTTCTTTTATTCATATAAATATTCCATAATTGGCCGGCTAATTCTTAAACCAATCATAAGTAGAGATATTTTAATTAGTCTCACAAGTTCCTAATTTAGTTTCCCTCGGCCTGCAGTTAAAGACACGTCATTAGGAGGGGCTATTTTATTCTCTATTGAAGTCGGGTTTTCTATAGAACTTTGAGTCTTGTTTACTAACAGATTCAAACTTGAAGACTTGTACATCAGGTATTACCGTTAACGTGGCCGCTTAGATCTGCAACTCGTGTTCAGATATATCCACTGCTTCTGTGGGCTTTTGCAAGAGAACAAGATGTGATAAGTCCTATTTTGTCCTGAACAGTTACATAATTAAACATTTGACTAGTATGTCAATGGGAACAAATTTTGTTCACTTTCCCAAAATACTATTGCTGTAAGTGAATCTATTCTAAAACTGATACGTATCATTAACATAGTTAAAGGGAATTCAAGAATATAAATTCAAAAGTATTCAATCCAATAACTACATCATTTGTTTATTTTCTAAGAAAGTTTTTATCTAAGGCACTTTGAGTTCTTTGTATGTTATGTTTATTTCTGTTCAGTCGATCTTCCAGAGAACTTTTTGAGGCGTGTTCTGACATCATATCACTATAAAATAAACAGATAAATTAGAAAGACCTTTAGTACTGCTGTAACATCATGTTTGTCAATAAGACAGTCTTTCAAGTTATTATAGTCTTCCTGAATAATATAGAAAAGTAGGACTCCCATTTCATTTGAATAATATATAAAAACACTATACACTGAAATAAACTTACTTGACAAACGAAGATTTATGATCATTAATGATCTCATCTTGTTCTTTATCTTCCTCTTCTTTATATCTTGTTACATTCTTCTTCCGCTGTTCATTTCTCCATTTAGCATTCTCCATCATTTCAGCTAGCTTTTTCTCTTTCTCTTCTTCTGTTAATGTTCTGAAATATAGTCAACATGAAGCATATTCCTCTACTTTCTAGCTCACAAAGTTCAAAGCTATTCAAATGGCTCCATCCTGATAAACTGTTTCACATCTTTAGTTGCTGTAATGCAGATAAACTTTTCTGATTACACATAACCAAATGTTAACAAATTGAAAACAAACTTCTGCAGGCTTCTTTTACTACAAACCTTTTAGGTGACTTTTTCCTGGGTGATCTGCTTCTCTGAAGCTTGTATGGTTCTGGTGAGGTTTTAGCTTTATGTTTGAAGGGTGATTTTGATCTCTGTCTGTGATGAGAAGGTTGATGATTGGCACTAAGCTGAAACATAAAACTAAATCAGTTTAAATAGATCATGTCGAGTACCCTAAGTTGGACATATTAAATTGTAAAAGAGTTACATAAAGTTTATTACTGAAAGAGCTGTTGAGATGGCCTGGATAAAAATGGTAATTGAAGCTTTAAAGAGTGTGCCCCTTTTCTAATGCGTTGACACCCCAACTATCCATTTAGGGAGCAACACTGTCAAGAACAAGCAGGAACAGTCCGCTTTAGGTTGTTTAAGATATTATGAATGAAATATATGAAAATCAGCTTGGCATTATAGTCTCTCATTAACAATTCAGTTTACCTTAAAATACAATTGACTTATGTTTAGAATCATCACAAAAATATTCTTTTAACCTTATATAATTGTACTTACAATTAAACCATACTGTTTTGGTCGTATCTCATCATCAATATTACTGTTATTTATCTGATGTTTGGTTACACTTGATTTCAGACTGGAAGAGTGTCGGGCTTCCTTCTTTGATGGAACTTCTTCTTCACTACTTGAATCACTTGAACTTGACTCTGTTTGTACTTTCTTCTTTTTCCTTTTAGAGTTATTTCCCTTTCTAGGTTTAGAGTCTGAATCACTTGAAGATTTTCTGTGATGATCATCACTTTTAGATTTCATTTTAGCTGAATGCTCATGTCTTTTGCTTCTATGGTCACTTTTTTCAGAATCTGAGCCATATTTACTTTGACCTTTCCTGTGCTTTTGACGGGACTTGATGTAAGTTTCAGTGCTTGATGACCTGTCCCTGCTGCAAGCCACTTTTCGTTTCCTGTCCCTGAGATCACTGTCATATTTATTTATATCATTTTGGTCAGTTTTATAATGTCTGTCACTACTTCTATCTCTTATTGTTCTATCTTTTTCCCTCTCAAAATCCTTCCTGCCCCTAGAATGGTACCTTGTGCTTTCCACCTTGCCTCTTTCTGAATCCCTATGCTTATCTCTATGACTTTCATTATCTCTGTTAGAATTCTCCATTGGTCTATCGCAATGCTTATAGTCATTAAAATTCCCCCTATTTCTATCCCCATCCCTCCTTTCCTGATCCAAGTGCCTATTGTATTGCTCCTTTTCATTTCCCCTTGCCTGATATGTATCCATGCGTTCATTGTCTCTTGCATAATGTCTATTTCCCCATTCCCTATGTTCACTTCCCCTTTCCTTGTGTCTGTCTGAGTATTTGTTTCCCCTTCTCTGGTGTCCATCTTTATGTGAAGGCTTTTTTGATTGTTGACAGTCACTATCATCGCTATCCTCATGTTGAACTTGAGGTCTACGTCTTGGTCGATCTTCCTGACCATTTTCATGCTTTTTCTGACTAAGAATAGATAGGTACTGAGCAACAAGATCATCATCACTGTCACTATCTTTCTTCTTGTGTTTCTTTTTCTTCTTTTTTTTCTCTTTCTTTTCTTGTTTCTTCTTCTGTTTTTCAATCTAAATATATGTTAAGAATGAAATATCTAAAAGTTTATTTGAAAACTAGACCTAGGATGATCTGTTTATTTTAATATAGCTGTATCAGCAAATATTGTAATCCATTAAAATCGGATTTCAATTTTCAAATCCTGCCACAAAGGGTTTAAGTCTAATTTTGATTTAGTACTGCTCGATGTACACTACAGGATGAGAAAAGTACGCTGTTATGCCCTTTTAAAAACCTGATATAAAAAATAGCTGAGTTATGAACAAAGGATTATAATATATATCTGATATTAACTACTCACCATGGCTTGTAATTGTTTCATTTTAATAGGATTTTCAACTATTTTCTTTCTTGCTTCAATCTCTTTTTGTCTAATAATAATAATAATAATAATTCAGTAATTTGGCAAGAAGCCATAGTTACATAATGCAAGTTTATAATATTACAATATTTACAATACCGGTAATCAAAATATTGTTCATTATAGTTTTCTTATTTTACAAATTTCCATTACATATTTTGAAAAATTAATCACACTGTCTACATTCAAATCTGTGATTGTTGATAAATATCTTTCCCTTGAGCAATGCTTAATATTGAATTTAGTACGAATGGCGTCCGTTTGGGGACAAATATAAAGTAGGTGATACATGTCCTCATCATGGAGGTTACATAAAATGCATAAGGGACTGGCTGTTTGATTTCTCCTGAAACTATTTACAGCTGTTGCAAATAAATTTTATCTTAACTTAACAATAATTCTTCTATGCTGAAAAGGGATGCTATATGATAGGTAAGATTCTTTGATAAGGTCATGTTTGCATTTGCTATAATCACGGAGACTTTCACTTAAAGCTAGTTTTGATGACCATTCTTGTAAGTTAATATCTGATAATCGTGTTTTAATTTCTATTAACAGGGCTTGCATAGAACCTACATTTTCTCTTTTTGTCTAAAGTACAATGCAAAGCAAGTATAAACACTGGGGCTTCATAAGGTTCCTGTCTATCATGAAGTTCTTGGCCATACCTCCACTGGTTTCCAATCTTTCACTTGCCATTTTAGATTTAACTCTAGATGTCTATTTGTATGACAGGCTTATATCTGTTTTCTTATGATAAATAATAGATATTTAAATGGAAAGCTTTAGCAGAAATTCAACCAGATAACAATAACTCAAACCCAGACATACCAAGTCCAGTGTAATATTAACTCTTTCCAAAACATATTTAATATGAATATCATTGTAGAGATAGATGAGCTACATGAAATATTACTTACTTGATAATGAATAAAGGATCTTCTCTCATCTTTGTTGCCATATCTAAAGCTATATTTGCTTTAATTCTTTCTCCAAATTTAGCATCAAATTCATCTTGAAATATTAAATCATATCTATTATAGCAGATTTATTTATATCGTATATGTAAAATATGTTAATTTATCAAAAATTATCTAAAAAATTATCAAGGATATTTCATTAGACAGTTTAATCAGATTTTAACTGGTATATACAACCAAAGAGTGACAGTCCATTTGTATGATCATTTAAACAAACAGGTAGTATTAATTTGCATTTCAATTTTCATTGGGCCTCAAGTTTGTCAGTATACATACCCTCCATGCTAGCAGGGGGCTCTCCTTCGACATGTTTATCTACCTCTTTCCCTAATAAATAATCTTCACCATCAGGCTTTTCTTCTCGATACATCCAATCTAGAGTTATTGCACCAGTTCTAAAAAGAAAAATTACCATATGAAAGAAAAATGTGTTACAGTTGGCAGCTTTTTACATGGCGAAACCAGCGTATTTCGAACAACCTTAGTTACAGAATTGTAGATATTTTATCATTCTTGTGCTGTAAGGTACGGTCCTAAAGATGCTTAATGTAAGCTGTCAAACCTAAAATTAACACTTACTGATTGGTCTTCATCATTTCCATGACTTTCCTCTTTTCTATTCCATCCAGTTGATCCATGATTAAATGTTCTGATTACGTTTCTGATCTTAAATGAAATACCAGGATTCTAAAGACTAGCAATCTGAAATATCAGGATAGACTTATAATAATATAATATAATTACACAGTCATTTTACATTTACAATAAAAAATTATTGAATCCGCTTAATTTTCTATCAAAATTACTACCGTATATTATTGCTTCATAGGAAAGGATAATAAACTTATTGTGGGCTTTAACAACACTTAATGTATGGAAAGTACATGGTCTGCCCTGTTGCCTGCTCAGGCTATGGGCATTGATGTCAATGATGATTAGAATCTGATCTTTGTCGATGAAATGTGATATAGCCTAGGCCTAATGATCCATATTTTATAGGCCACTTGCTATAGGCTAGGCCGAATCTCAGAAATTTTTATAATGGCATGATGAGTTTCGTGTACCGCGGCAATCAGTCAACTTTGAAATTGATTTTCTAGATTGAAACGACTGTGTAAAAGTTAAAGATATGGGTTATGTAATGTCTTATTTCGTAATGTAAAATATAAAAGACATTTTACTGTCAAATTACCTTAATTTCTTCAACAAAACGTTTGATGAGTGCTCACTACGTCATCAATTCATGTGTAGCGATATAGAAACATCGGAATAGATTTGGATTCACTATAATCTTATTACGGATCAGCCGTGGATTATAGAGAAGTAGAGAATTTGAATTACAATATTGTAATAATATGTCAATAAGTTGACTTCTGGAGAGTCAAGAAAATGAGCTAATAATTCAAATATGTATAAAGCAATTGAGTTGAAAGGAATACTGTAATAGACAATAACACTATTTGGATTCTTATTTCTTTTGTAATTTGTTTAAGTAATTTGTTTAAATAAAGAATGTGTGTAATACATCTGTAAGCCTATTTTAGGTTTGTAAGTTTTATATTGCTTTTTTATATGAGGGCATATGGGTGAATAGCTAATCAAGTGATTCCAAAATCGGCCGCTAATAGTATATCATTATTGACTTACTCATATTGATTATGTTACTAAAGCAGCAAGAGTTATTCACCCTTGGTACGAGTTAGTTCCCTTAGACCAGGTATTGACATGTTTCTGTGTTGAATCACGAAGTTCAACCTTCTATAACCTTATCCAGGAGTCTCATTGAAAACCTTCCAATATGATATATGAAAGTCATTCCAATAATTAGTTTGTGGACAAACATACAATATATCATGACATGAAAATTTTGAACGAGTCCAAAAAAACTCACTACATTTTATCAACATTCGCTTGAAATTTACTGCACACAACACGACTTTTAAGAAATATCTTTAAAGATAATGCAATTTCAAACATTAAATTTCAAATAAAGACCAAAAGTTTATCAAAAATGTGCATGAAAAATCGCCAAACAAAGAATTCCCCAAAATAACATGGGCTTAACAAGTAAACCATTTTTTCAAACCTATACAGAGCTGAAATTTGCGGTAATGTTCCACATTGCCTCGAAGTGGATTTCAGAACAAAAACGGGCCTGCAATATCGATTTAGCTGACGAGAAATTGTGAAAATAGGGAGGTTGACCGCCATCTGGGTCATAAGACCCAATGGTCACCTAAGTCATATTACAACTATTCAACGTTCAGTTTAAATGGGAGAATCAATTTAAAGATCGGATTTGGCGGTGGGGGCTGTCCAGAGGACGAGATTTAAATGGTTTACGTCGATCATTCCACAGAGTCGTCATTGAAGGTCATTGAATTTACATAAGTTGGCGGTCATGTTTGGTCACTGGCGTTGGAGGACAGGTGAAACTGGTAGGCCTATAGCCTATGGGTGGCGGATACGATGGCGGATGGAAATTTTAGCAAGGCTTAATAATTCTAATTCATTTTTGTGTTTGATTCCAATATGGAACAGAACTTTGTATGATAATGTGGTTGGTTTGATGTAGTTAACTATATCGATGATAACTTCCTTGAGTGGCATTTAGTAATTAAAGAATATATATCCGGACACAATTATATATACTTTATTAAATAACTTACGACGTTTCAACGATGTTACACCCGTCTTTAAAAAGCAGTGATGATGTGCTTCAGGATAGGATTTTGCTTAGGTGTCCTGGTTGACCTCTGGAATTCGGGAAATATTGGAAGATCCTATAGGATATTGATAATTTCAGACACTTCCTGATAGTGTGTAGAGTCTGATGTGCGTAGATTCCGCGTATATACACACAATGACAATGTATTTCTTCTGCGACTATTTTAACGGTGCACGTATAGTATCTAGGCACATACCCTCTTCTACGCACACAATACCTCTGCACACTGTCGAGAATGAACAGAGGGAATATGTCAAGACTCTGATCGGGTCAGATACCTCCCCGAAAAAATTTGATTGCCCTCTGAAAAATCTGGACAACCAATAAATCATTACTGCAAATCCACAGCTTGCCCCTCCGGATAAAGAACTACCCCATTCCCCCCCCCCCCCAAATAATCAACGGGCTTGTAATTTTCAAAGTCAGTGATCTCAAACGAAACAATGTCGTTAGATAATGTAAAATTTAATATAGACCAAATTTCTTTGATGAGGGGTAATTTCGAATTAATTCATTTTTAGCCCGTCTTCGTATATCCCCATATTCCTACCCAGGTGAACTTTTTTCAAGTGGAAGGTTATCTTACTTGTGGGAGTAAATCATCCATTCTATTTTTAGCCTACTTACCTTGACACATCAAAGCAACAGTAGAGAGAAGCCGCCGTGAATTATCAACAGGTATGGGCAATTTATATTATCTTGATTCTTCCTAAAAAGGAATAAATGTCCATTAGTGGTTTACATGGTGCAAAATTGACATTATTATAGGAATTAACTGGGCTTTGAGGAATACACGCAGGTAATGCAAAACGGGTATGCTATATATAAACATTCCGGCGACTAAACCGGTATTATAGTGAATATGATTGAAACTGAATGCTTGACCGATTCTGTCCTATTTTTCATCGAGCTGATGGTAAAGAAATTATGCATGGGGAAGGAAACCTTACACAAATTCCTCACAAGATTTGGACCAAATCAGTGACTTTTGACATCAATATTATGATAATAAATAGAGTTGTGAAATTTGTCAATATGCTGAATTAAAACAGTATTGATTTGTCAACAAAATAAACAGTTAAATGAGATATTTATGCTAAATTTGAGAGACAGGTTATTTACTGAAATTCAGGTGTTGTTTAGGGGTCAATTTAAATTTGAATGTGATGAATTATTGATTAAACTTACAGTAATATCCATTAAAAATATTAGATTAGTTTTAGTAAAGTTTGGAAATGCTTGAGCATAGTTATAAGCAACACAGTTACAGCTGCTGAACTTAGGATTGAGTCATTGCCAAATTTCACAAATATTCAGTACATCTTTCAAGCAGTTCTGTGAATCCCAATTTCTAGACTGCATCACGATTTTAACATTCGTTCAAAGTAAGGTTATATTGAATATTCCAAGTTGTTGATAATTTGTATCAACCAATACAATACAGTCTAATATTGCCAGATAATACATATTATTATTTAATATTTACAAGTTCTTTCATGTTTTTACATTAATCCCCGAGTAAAAGTTGAATTATTGTGTAGGTAAAAGTTCTACTCCAAGAAGTATAATATAATTTAAATTACACACAGTTGAAAATATACATAAAATGATGGTAAAAAAAAAGTTGAAATTTTCTAATAAAATAACTTATGATAAGAATTGAAGTCATGATAAAAGTTGAGGTTTCTGGTCTAAAATAGATGTCCAGACCAGATAATGGTAATGATAGTCTAATCTGGAGACAAAAGGTATGATATTATATTTATCGTTTAATAGACATTTTGCCTTTAGATTGGTTACAGTTTTTTCTTCTCAAAAATCTTTAAATTATTAAGAAAAACTTTTTTTTTTAATAACAGACATTTTGATCAGACATGACTGGCAAATACAGCCCAATCAAAATGTACAAATTGTATAATATAGGCCTACTATAATATTTTAGCTATGATTCATCTAATAGTTATTGTCACTTGATAAATTAATATATATATCTATCTCTAATTACATACCAACTAAAGTAATTACATTTTACACCCTACTATATCTTCTTGTTTTCTTTTTTACTTGGGATTTTCAAATTTCTAATTGATTTTGTTGGAATGCAGTTAAAGGTGATTTAAGAAACCAGCAAGCTATCTCTTACTGTTACATGAGATGGAGATTTTTTAAAATTATTTCTGATATCAAGATTTATAATGTATTTTGGCTGGAAGTTATTTTCATCCATATATAGATATAGGACCTATTGCTTTGACTAGCACTCTTCAAGTTCAACTTGATCAATTATTGAATGATATCCAAACATATATAAATAAATGATCAAAGATATTTTTTCAACTAGTATTTTAGTGTTGTGTAGATATAGTAGCAATAACAGTTGATGCATGGTTGATTTTATCAAAGTTCAAATATTTAGATAAAAATTATCCATTCTTATCCTTATCAGCTTATTATTATTTTTTTTCTGAGGATTTGGTTCATTTACCAGTATTGTAGGTCAACTTTATGGTGAACCAGCTGATGAAACAGAACATATATCACTGAAAATCAGATTTATATTCGTCTACGATCAGATCAGGGTGATTTAATAGATTTGATATGTCAGATGGGATTCGAACTTTGTAGATCTCAACATAGGAAAGATTTCAAATCAAACAATGATGCCAATGTTACTTGTTGCTGATACAATGTCATGAGAGAATTTACATTGAATCTTGGCATCTATTAGGTACATTACTTTCCTTTAGGACATAGCACTACGCATGACTATGCATTCTACAAAATAGCAGATGCCTTCTCCATCCAGCATCACTTAACTGTGAACAAGTTGAAAAGCATTATAGAGTATAAAAGATACAGTAGGCCTATAATGTCAACAGGATTATATACTAGTGTTTATTTAATATGATTAGAATTCAGACCCACTAACAATATTGATATTACATCTCATATTGACTACCTACAATTATATTTATATTCAGCATATTGGGTCTCTCATACCTTCAATAGAGCACATATTGGTATTAATAATTTTACATATTTTGAGATCAGGATTTTCAAATATTAATTAATATAACAATTAATAGTGATATTGGCTACATGAATATATGTAACTCTTTAATATCTTTCTGATTAACAAATTTATTACAAAATAGGAAACTATACTATTGGTCCCTGATATTATAATAGTTAAGTATCCACACCTTAAAATCATAAGCATATCATTCAAAACTAAATACTAAGACATACTTGTTGTGAATTAATTGGGTGAAAGGGTGGATTCATGAAATCAAGAACTGTATTACCTTTTTGTTCATTTACCTACTACAAGGTTATATGGTTATTTCAGCTGAAAGAAATTTGGATTAAAACAATTATTGAGGAAAAGCTAGATAGATAATCTTTTGTCTCAATTAATTAATTGCTTTTGATATTTTTGTGCATCAAAAATATGCGTCCTACATTTTTTCTGTTTTTAACATTCCAATTTCATGTTACTTCTTAGTTCTGCCAGACTTCTGTTGTAGTGCTTATTCCAGATAAACCTTAAGTTTATATTGTCTAAACCATTTCTCTAGAATTATTTAGGATAGTGGCATCATGATATTACTAAGTTTCTTGAAAAACAAAAATCACACAAGTTAAAATTGGGATTGAGATATGGCATATAAAAACTTTGAGTGTCTCCAACATTCACAACTCATTTAGAGGTAAAATCGGACGTTTAGAACGTCCTTATTTTGATGATCACCCCTGACACGTGTATGACTTAGTCAATCATAAAAGGTTTATTATCAGTTGAAGATCCCGGCCCATAAGTGATGTCCCTCACATCATGTCATTTGAAAGTCTTATACATGTATATTACTCAACAACTCAAATATCTGATATAAATAGTATTGATTTATCAAATAATTCTGTATAACCGAGTCAATAAAAATAATAGACATCCACATGGAGTTAATATTTTCTGACATTTTCAGATATGTTTTTCCTTGAATAAGATACTGAAAACTAGACTACAAACATTCAAATATTTTGCTAGTACTTCCTGTAGTGTAATAAGTGTTCATAATATTTTTAATTATCACCCTAACTGGTAAAAATGTAGGCTTACTGGTGAAGAAATGAGGGTGTAACTCAAGGAGACCTCACTACATCACTATTATTCTATAAAGTAATATTGTGAAATATATGAAGATAATATGATACAGTTCTGTGTAGGTGTTGTTTGACAAGTATAATTTTAATATTCAAGGTTACTAGTGTCAAACTAAACTTTTAATAAATCTGAATTTTCTTTTCAACATCATCTTGTCACAAGGTCGTTCATCTTATCTTAAATACAGAGTTTTGACATGCTCTTATTAACCTGTATTAAACTAAGAGCACTAAGAGTTTTAAAGGTATGGAAATGAGAGCAAAAACCACTATAATAACAGGTGATTGATTTCATTAGCTGAGATTTCCTAGAAATATTCTAGTGCCAATTTTGATTTGTCAATATTTAGCTATGAATACATAATTTTCCTCATTTGTATTACCACGCCTGAAGGAAGTGTGATGAATGTGGTTTGGACATGATGAAGGTTTCTACATATTCAACTCACCTGTATTGACTTTCTGAAAATAGTTACTAACTAAAACTAGATATTGGTAGGCTGTATGTCTTTTATGGTTTTTTTCAGACAGAAATGTTGATATAAATGTATTAGCAAGTCAGATCTTATTACAGAATGAAAATTTTCATCTGGCATGTGTATCTTCAGCCCTGAAAATCTTTTCGATACCTGTATTGAACATTTGCTCATAAAACTTGGTACTGTTAAACATGCCATTTGGGTTTTGGAAAAGAAAAGGCTGACAACACCAGTAAACCAGTTTTGTCAGTATTAGGTGCGATTATCAATACAGTTGAAAATAGAAAATGTGAACAGTGTGCAGATATGATTCGCTTGAAATATTTACAACTGCAGCCCTGCAGATACTCTTAATCTGAGCTAATGTATGTCTTAAGAATGGTAGGACATGCTGTCTCTATTTTCAAACAGTTCATGTTGTTCCAGATATAATATTATTATATACAATCTTGTATCTTATCTGAGCATGCATATTTGTTTGCAAACACTTGTGTATTTCAAGATCTTTTTATATTATGAATATGACGTTGGTAGTTATGTTTTTATTGGATGATATATGATATTTGTTACAAAATATCGGGTTACCATTTTATATTTCTTTTTATGACTGCTTTTTTATTAGAAAATACTTCCTAAGAATTTTATCATTAGTAGGTCTATGATATGATATGATTTTGGAGATATAAGGTCTTGAATCAATGGTATTCCATCCCTTGAGATCAAGGCTGCTATTGTTTGTGAATGCTTCAGATAAACATGTTTTTGATTCTGGGTTTTCTGTATGAAGTTTGTTTAGAAAAGAAAAATTTCAATATAATTAATATACATATGCCTAGTTTTATCGAAATTAGACAAAAATCGTATTTTTTGAGAAAGCTTTAAGGAAGAGTATACATGTTGAATGTAGGTTGTAGGTGTATAAAAATAATAGAATAATACTTTAGAATGTGTAGTAAAATCTATATATTCAGTGTTAATATTAGCTAATAAGAGATTTGCTATTATTCAAATATTTACTTTTGGCTGATGAAATAATCAATTGATATCAAATTTCATATACATCACACATGTATTCTGCATATTCTATCAATGTCACTAAGTTCCTTGCTGAGAGGCAAATAAAGGTATTACTATAGATCTATAGCTTATTATTAAGAGATACCTTTCACTTCCTAAATTTTATTTGAAAATAATTGTACCTCCTATCAATATTGCTTTATACAGCAAAACAACTTATGTATTGTATAACATATATTATTCATGCTACATATAACATATACAACCCAGTCACTGTCCCTTTTTAGTTGTGTAGGGTGGTGTAAGGGGCATTTGAGATTTGATTTTCTGACAATTAAGCCATCAGAACACAAAATGAAGTTATGATTTATCTTTGTCTATCTTTATCAATATCAACATTTACTAAAATATAATGGAGTTCGAGATTTTTTTGACTATTTTTAAGATTGAAAGCTATTGATACCCATCAATGGAAGAATTTAGAATGTGAGTAGGTTGAAACAGGTTTAACAACTATATCCTAGTATTTGTCAGTAGGCGGGGCTCATTTTCACTACTCCTGAATACAGTAGTTTGGTCACGCATTACTTCTCATACACCAACAACTTACTAACTTGAGACAAGAGAATTCCTCTAATTGCTGTGTTTTTTCTCATGTTTGACCTGTTTCACACCATTTCTCTGACATGCCCACTTTATACAAAACATATTGACAATTAACTTATTCTACCTGACAGGCATAAAAAAATACATGGTGAAATTAGAGTTATGGCGGATTGTTTTTTACCTTGTTTTATATGTACAGGTTGTACTTATATGACCTGAATTAAACTACCAACTCTCTTTGCCCTGGTCATAGAAATACAATTTTCTTGTAATAAACATAAAATAATTGAACACTATTCTGTATGCAATTACTAATTTGAGGCCTGCATTATGGAATTAATGTAAATATGAGAACTTATTTAGTAAGACATGAAATGAATATTACAGACCATTATCCAAGAAAGAATAAGAAAAGCAGTCACCTTTGTTTAGACGAATCTAATTGAAAAAATGTGTAGATTAAGTGGGGAGGAGCATTTTGTAGAAAGAAATGAATGAAATACTGCTGTACTGCTGTTTGTCATTCTTTTAATGACAATAAGTACATTTCATATGCTCAGAGGAGCTTTCACGGGGTGGGTTTCAAAAGCCTACCGCCAACCGCTGCCGACCGGCCTACCGGAAGGAAAAAAATGCACCAAAATAGATACTGTTAAATTTAAGTTTCGTAGATTTTCATACAATAAAACGAAACTATTCAATTTGACGAAACCTTTGTTGACGTCAAAATTATGGAATCAAAATTATTTTAAAAATGAAACGAAAAAAATAAATATTTTCTTTCCGTGTTCAGCGATGTTTTTCTTCACATCAGTTCCATCTTTTTCTTTAGGCCTAAATGTTCTGTGTCTGGAAACCTGATTTTTCGAAGTGCTGGAAGTGTGCTTCCAGTCTTGGTGAAGCGTTTTATTAACTAAATATACTGCTGATTTGGTTGGATTAACAGGAGGAGCATTCGCAGAATTATTATAGTCTACATCAAGGATTAACTTTGAAAAAATTCTAAAATGTGGAAGAAAGATCCCTTGGTCTTGTTGATCATCCATGATGCCGACGACGATAAATAAATAAATTAAGGGAAGTAACTCTGAAACAAACGACCTTCCTGTCGTGATCATTTAAAAAAGATTTAAGGGTACTTTTACGGTTAATTGTGTGTCCCATTTGAATACAAATTAGATTATTGCTTTTTTGGCATGGATTGTATCAGTTAATGTGAAGAAAAACATCGCTGAACACGAAAAGAAAATATTTATTTTTTTCGTTTCATTTTAAAATAATTTTGATTCCATAATTTTGACATCAACAAAAGTTCCATCAAATTGAATAGTTTCGTTTTATTGTATGAAACTCTACGATCCTTAAATTTAACAATATCTATTTTGGCGCATTTTTTTCCTTCCGGTAGGCCGGTTGGCAGCGGTTGGCGGTAGGCTTTTGAAACCCACCCGCTTTCACGGGTCTAGAGTGTCATGACTGAGTAGCTATATAATAGGTAGTGTTGAAAACCCTGGGATTTCCCGACTTATTTCTCGATAATGTTTGGTTCTTGCTTTTCTAATTGTCATCTTGAAGTGTAACAATTACAGGATTAAACAATAAAATAAGTGTAAGGAATGTAGGCCTACAGAAGATTAACTAGGATTAGGGAGGATGAGTCTTTAATTTAAACACTACATGTCAAAAACCTGAAGTCTGATATACCTAATTGGTTTGTAGTTTCTTTACCCAGGTTTTATCAACCATTATTCAATGGTTTTCTATTCATGGAGAACATTTGATCAATCAAGTTGAAACAAACCCATTGACCTTCACATATTTCAATGTTAAGGGGGGCCTGAAGGTCTTTTTTATTTATGTATCCATGATTTTCCTTTATTATAAACAAGAATATTAAATAAAGTTTTTAATACTACAGTGAATATATAACACATATTTTAAGAACTATGCTGATTTTTAAATTCTCTTTCAAATCCCTTTTACATATTCAAGAATAGGATGAGTAATTTTTTTGCTGTTTGTCAGTCGATTTTGCTAAACATCTTTTGTTTTTAATAGTTAAAGGACATCAAATCCCAACCAAAGGATATAAACTATTAACAGGTGATTTTAAGAGGTAGGGAAATCATTAGATCCTTTCATCAGGTGTCTGTGATAAGTTACCACAAATTGTGGTTAGTTACGATGAGTAATGAATAATCAGAAACACACAGACTAAATCAGTACCATTGTTCAACCCAATTCTCTTGAGTTGATATTTTTTATGTAACAACATATTACTTATTACATTATTCATCAACCTGTAGCCTGACACTTTATATTAAATAAACACCAGATCTACTGTATATTAAATATATGGTTTTAAAGAAACTTATATAATCTGACAGTAGACTGTTAATGGGGTTATAAAGAGGTTTATAGATGAATGTATAAGGGACCCTGATAGTTTCAATCAGACATCTGAAGTTCAGTGCATGTCTACCAGACAATATCTATATTTCCAATTGTTTCAATATATTTTTCCTCCAAATATTTGCCCAGATTTTCCTCATATTTGTATTATTTGTGTTTGACATACAAAATAGAAAAATTATGTGACAATTTGAAGCAATGAACAATATCAAATGTAAAACTTCATTGCATAACTGAGACAAAACATGATCTGAGATCAGTGACATTTCCATGTAGGAAATAACTTCAGTGTGTAACATTCTTGTCTGTATTAAAAAAAAGAAAGTTTGGATTTTTGTTTATTTTTGTGACAATGTTTGGTTGTTGTATATGTTTTATTTCAATATATCTAATTGTATGGAGTAGTTGAACAGTAATATTTAATTAATATCTATTTGTTTATTTTTGATGTTTGTTGACATTATTTGTGTGATTTGTTTATTATTTGATTTCAATCAATGTTTGTTTACTTACTGCTCAGTGATTATGTAAGGAAATTGTAATTAGTAAAGGTATAAAGCATGTGATTTCCAGGAATTGTTGATATTTTATTTGTGTTAGTCTGGTATATAGTGAAAGTCCATTCCCTGCCTTTATTCATTTGTGATTGGAGTGGTATAAGAAGACACGTTTTAAGTCATGTTTGTTGCATGTTTCAGTTTAATATAATTTGTGCTCTGTGCCAATTTGTGCTTGGTGCTTCTTGACATTTCTTCTCTAATATTATTTGAGCTCTGTCATTTGTACTCCAGATCAATTGTGGTTTGTGCTCCATGTCATTTGTGGTTTGTGTCATTTGTCCACGTTATTTGTGCTTTGTGCTTCCAAGTTCTTTGTGCTTTGTGCTCCATGTCATTTGTGCTTTGTGTCATTTGTCCAAGTTATTTGTGCTTTGTGCTTCCAAGTTCTTTGTTCTCTATGCTCCAAGTTTGCTTTGTGCTTCATTGCATTTGTGTTTTGTGCTCCATTGCATTTGTGCAAGGATCGTAATTGCTTGTAACTGATTTCTGTGTTTTGCATTGTGATATTCCTGTTATTAATAATAACATCTACTTTCCGTACCTTATTACTATTTAGATATACAAATAATATAAAAATATTATATTCAATACAGCCAGAAGGTAAAATGTCAGCCATCAATAACTGTTGACTAATTATTTATTTATTGAATACATTAACCAACAGATTAATGAGTTTTTTTAAAACTTGCTGTGTTGATTGTTACAGATCATGTTTTTATGGCCACACAAGTTTATTTTCTTGTTTTACTGATTTTTTCTTGAAATATCTGTAAAGACGAAAGGGAAAATCAAAAGAGTAGAAAAGTCAAGATTTCAAATTTGTGAGTAAGGCTGGAGAGAAATAATAAAAACACAATATGACAGCTTGGTTTGACCTGAATTTTCCTTCTTTCTCAGTATTGATCAAAAATCATTAAATTTTTATTGACAACTAGAGTTTCTGATGATTTATTTTTGTTTATGATTTCTATTCAAGCTTGTTTTGTTAATTTATCTTCTAGTTTTTGGAAAATTGTGGTGAAAGGGTTTGTTAAAAGCAATAATATATTTTTGTATGGCCTGAAATACCTTATAATTGTTTCATTCATCAGAATCGACCCAAATGTCATATTTCTATTCTTACTGGGTTATTGTGTAGCAACGAGGGTATGCTGTTTTGCAAATATGCTTGTTAGGCAGATAAGGCTGAGAATAGATGAATTTAGTAACAGTCAGATTCTTTGTAAGCTATTAATTAATATGGAATATACTGCACTTTGTATATATCACAAGACACTGCTTAAAACTTTCTAACAATTTCATAGTTTATATTGTGTTTTCAATTTGCACTGTATGTATTATTTAACTTGTCTATAGAAACCAGTAAACCATGTGCCAGAGTATTAAGTTACAGTAAAACCTGATATAACGGACAGTAATAGGATTAAATAAGTAACTGCCAATATTTCTGTGATAGAGTGATTAACTAGAGCTAATCACCTTAACAATATCGCTTCGTTTAATTTCTCTATTGTGTGTAAAATAAGTATATGGATCGTTAGCTGTCTCAATCACAATGAACAGAAGTATTAAAACAAACCCAACAAAGCCATTTTTTTCTTCACTTCTGCAGCAGTCGAATGGAAACATGTTTCCTAAATCTGCCACACCTCCAGATGTCCGGCAGCAGCACTATAACCGTAAGATAGTTTGTAATTTGTATGCATGGAGTCTCTATGTATCAAGGTGGAAGCTATTGCATGATAATAATTTCCAGAATATTATACCATATATATTGCATGAAGTATCTATTTCTTACTTATATATGATTATATGCTGTTTTTGCTGGTGAAAGAAGGAATTAACTTTTTGTTTTTATTTCTGTGGATATCTTAATATCTCCAGAGAAATGTGAAAGTGTTAAAAAAAAATCCTTCCAGGATTGTTCTGTGGATCCAGAATCTTCTGGTGTTTTTGCTTTCATGACTTTTTTCTACTTGACATAAAAACTTGATTGTACATTTTGCCATTGTAAATTCCAAAACTTAAATCTCCATTTCATTTCATTTTGCTATTTTGTCTTGTAGGACTTAAATCTCCATTTCATTTCGTTTTGCTGTTTTGTCTTGTAGGACTTAAATCTCCATTTCATTTCATTTTGCTGTTTTGTCTTCTAGAACTTAAATCTCTATTTCATTTGGCTATTTTGTCTTGTAGGACTTAAATCTCCATATCATTTCATTTTGCTGTTTTGTCTTCTAGGACTTAAATCTCCGTTTCATTTCATTTGGCTATTTTGTCTTGTAGGACTTAAATCTCCATATCATTTCATTTTGCTATTTTGTCGTGTAGGACTTAAATCTCCATTTCATTTTGCTATTTTGTCATGCAGGACTTAAATCTCAATTTCATTTCATTTTGCTATTTTGTCTTCTAGGACTTAAATCTCCATTTCATTTTCATTTGGCTATTTTGTCTTGTAGGACTTAAATCTCCATATCATTTCATTTTGCTATTTTGTCTTGTAGGACTTTAATCTCTATTCATTTTGCTGTTTTGTCTTCTAGGACTTAAAGCTCTATTTCATTACATTTTGCTGTTTTGTCTTCTGGGACTTAAAGCTCTATTTCATTACATTTTGCTGTTTTGTCTTTTTCATCTACAGTCTGTCAATGTGGTCAATAAATCCTTTCCTATTTTTTGGTAAAATTCTTTAAAAATTTTGCTGCTCTTCATGAAAAATATTGTTTTTTGGAAAAATAATTAGCAACTAACTGAAATAGAATTTATGGAATTTTTATAATAAAGTTGAAGATGTCATTGAAAAATATTTGAGAAAGGATTATCTAAATTCAACCTTATCACTACTACAATATACCTGAGAATTTTAAGTTTAGGTCATTCAATTAGGCAAAGTTTTTAATATTTAGTTTGGTCCCCAGGCTATAATTGATCATTTTGTTAGTATATTTAATCTGACCTTTTCACACTAATGTTGTTCTATTACTACAATATAGTTAATGACTAAAAACTGGCCAACACTATTATATTACCGATTTTCTATTAACAATTATAGTATAAAACAGGTTCCATTTGACATCTTAGATAGACTGTTATTATTTTAACCTGACAGTGACAACATTCTGATACAGACCATGTTTGTAGCCTGTTGCAAAAGATGTTAGTTATAGTGACTAGTTAAAGTCATTTGACAAAGCAGCATAGGCCTACTAGGTCTTTCTTATGAACAATGTCCAGTATGTAGGACTGATTAAATCATGAACTGACAAATCGATTGTCGATGGCTTAAATGGCTGTAAGAGTATGATAATGCTCACTTTCCATCAAAACAGGAATAACAATTCAAAAGAAATCATGGTCTTGTTTGTTGTGCTGAAATGAAGATCTTGTTTCTGTTGGAAATAAACCGGTTGCCATAACCAGTTAACTATGTGAAGAGGTTGAAGCATTTTCATTCATCTAGATAATTAATAACAGAAAAGCAACTGGTGACATCTGACAGAATCTCTAGAATAAGTTCTACCGTCTAATCCCATTTCTTACAAAGTGGAGGTTCCTATCTTAAAAGACTACCAAAAGCAAAGTAGCATGGACAGGTTTCTACAGCTGAGTGTTTCATTCTTTATAAATAGTTAATATTTTGATATTGTTTATTTGGTATTTATTCAGTAAAATAATTGGAAATAACATTTGATAATATTAATCCATATTAATAATTGTTTCATTGACATTACTACTAGTGTCGCAATGACATGTCATATATAACTGGTATCTATATCTGAACATATACTATATATTATTAACTCATTTATTACAGACCTGATTTCTCTCTCATTAATTGAGTAATTGATTGGTGTCTGCTGGATAAATAAGTTCCATAGCTTTGAGTCTCTGCTCAATCTTTCTACCATTTCTCTGTAATTCTTTTCATTATTTACTTCAAACAAAATATTATATTTACTAAGCTATTATATTTTCCATTGAACTTATTTAAATGTATAGCCCAATAAGCGTCATTGCCTTATAATCAAAACATTGAGTGTAGTAATTTCATTTTTTAATTCTATATCTATCGCCGTCATTGTTTCAAATAGACGGTCTCCAATGTAAACAATCTTGTTAGAAGTTGCATACAATGACAGAGAGTGGAAGCAATAACCTGTTACCCTATTACAGTTATGGTTGTATATCAGGAAAAAATTTGTCTGTAAAATTGTATAAATGTTCGTTAACATAGGGTAACAATTTCTTCCTTTAATTAACAAGATCAATCATTAAATTAATTATGATTTTGTCGAGTTTTACTTTTGCCAAACATCGTATTTTAAAGAAATTAAAGACTCTTAATAACATTGTTTTGAAATTCTGGACTAGTTTATGATTGTGGAAGATGATTTAATTTAATCCAATGAATGGTTTCATTCCAGAATATTCCAGGATGGCGAACATAGATCCTGCCTTCAAGACAGTTAATCGGAACCGAGCATGTTTCTGTATATGGCGTATAGAAGTAAGTAAATTCTTGAATAAAAGATGTTTGAAGTAATGTTATATAGTCACAAGGCTTACGTGTACAGTTACAAAAGGTATTGGAATGAAGATAGAAATATTGATGAAAGAATATTTCTATATTTTCCTTGTGTGATGGAAGCAAGTTGTTTATTTATGGCACTGACAATACTTCTGTGCACTTCAATACATGAATAAATTTTTACTTTTTTTTAGAACATGAAAGTGGTACCAGTACCAAAAGAGTTTTTTGGAAATTTTTTCAGAGGTGACTCCTACATCGTGTTGTCTGTAAGTAAACTTTTGTTGTTTTATTTATTGCATAAGATATTGTTATTTATCTTTTTATTGGACAGTAAATTCCTATTTTCTTGAACTTTACCAATAAGATTCCTAAATAGCCTATTTTACAATTTGGATAGTTGAAAATTATTTTCCCGATTGAAGTTGTGGTCATTTGATATTCCAAAAAAAGTTCTTTATGAATATTTTATTGTTTTCAGTCTTACTATTACTTTAGTATTGATTGTGCTTTGCCTTTTGTATATTGTCCTTGTATATTTGTATATGATTCTTGTATATTATCTATATGATTAGCATACTAATTTAGGAGATTCTAAACGTGTACATAAGGTATATATTATTATTTTAGATGTTAACACAAACAAACTATTTAATATAATTTTATCAGTGTCGGTAGGACTCTATTTCAACTTTCCCTGTACTAAGTGACATTTTTGGCATTATTCGGAACATTTTTTTTGATAATAAATTTGCTAGCCCACTTAATACTGATATCAGATTTAGGGTTGGTTTGCTCTTTAGATCTGTAAAATGCCCATCTGCAAGTTTTTGCCGATGCTAATTGGCAGAATTTGGAACCTTTTGACAACTCATTAAACAGTGTATAAATAATACTGTACATTGAATAGTTGAAATAAAGCTCATAATATATCATTAAAATTATCAGATTTTAGTTTGAGTTGTACAAGTTTGGTTTTTAGATGTTTTGTGGTTTGATTTTGTATTGATTGTGTTTTTTATAATGAGGCACAGATATTCTTTTAATCTAGCGTGGATTCAGTGTGATTGAGAAACTCACAAATAATTTTTTTTTTCAAATTCATTTAAATATGTACATGTGATAATACCATGTTGCAAACCATCTTAGGAATCAATGTATTCTGTACTTACAAAACAGAATTTGCAAAATCATCATTTCTAATTAGTTTTTGAATACAATTTGCATTCAGTTTTGGTGAATAAGAAGCAGATTTCTGTGAATGTAACATTGTATAGAAAAAATATTCATGAGATATATTGTTACCCAGGCAACTTCATATTCACAATGTCATCAGCCATTACAAACTTCATCTTATATCTTTCTTGTATCAGAAGTTTGTATATGCAGCAATTTAAATGTATTACATGCTAGCAGGAATGTCTGTAAACAAAAAAGCCATATTGTTGAGTTTCTTTGTTGTGTGCTCTGATTGGCTGTATTTGTAAGCATACAATCCAATCAGATGGCTGCATTCTGTAATACAAGAAAGGTGGCTATTGCAGTCAAGGTATAAGATACAGTTTGTAATAGCTTGAAGTTGTGAAGATGCCTCACAATAAACATTTATAGCTATTGGAGAATAGTTGTTGGGATTTGATATTGATCTTCAGCTCAGAAAATGATATAAATGTTTATTTCAAGTATGAAATGTTATTTCATTCAACAATGTCCTGCCTTAAAGCCACTCCTATACAGCCTATTTATAGTTTTATAAAGATAGAAGAATGAGAAATATTATCAGATTATTTTGTTGACTTGTTTATTTAATATTTGGTGCAGGGTGGGATCAGATTTTATCTTAAATCAATTATTTGCACTATTTTACTATGTTGTATTATGTCGGGACAGTCATTGAATGCAAGAAAGATTACAAAGAAACATTGCTCTGTTATTTAGAGCATTGGATGCTATATCTTGGGAACAAATTTAAATTATCTCATTTTATTTTGGTTACTGTTGCATCGGTGAAATTTGATTCATTTTCCTCAAATTGCATTTAAGGAGCCCCATTAAAAAATATTACTGGTCTGTACTCAAATATTTTGAAGTTAATTATGGTTTATTGAATGATCAAGATGTAAAATGATTTCTTTATTTCTCCCTTTCCATTACAAAATATACCTAAGTTCTTATAATGTCTTGTTTCAGATCAAGGAAATTAAGGGATCTCTAGATAGTCATATTCACTTTTGGCTTGGATCAGAAACATCCCAGGTGAGGTGCTTACAGTAATTCAGAAATTGCAATTGTTTTGTAACCTGTCTTAAAGCAGGCCAAGATATGGTTCCAATTTAATCTAGGATGTGCACAAATGTTGAACAATATAATAACTAGGTATACAATTTCAGTCTGCTTTTGAATTTATGCACGTAGTGTTAGTTTGGCACAAGTTATGGTGAGAGTTTAGGATAAGATTTTGATGTGTCTTGAATATCTACAGGATGAAGCTGGGGTAGCTGCCTATAAAAGTGTTGAGTTAGATGATTTTCTTGGTGGTAGTCCAGTTCAACATCGAGAAGTAGAGGGAGCAGAAACTTCACGATTTGTCAGTTATTTTCCAAAAGGTTTGACGTAAGTAAGAATTAAAATGATACTGAAGATACATTAGGATTTTTAAAGATGTTAAAGTTAATTCTTGTAACCGAATGATTGGTGTATCTGTTATTTTTCAACAAAATTTGTGCCTTGTCCTCAAGGTTGATTGTTCATGTACCAAGCAGTTATACCAAATATAACACTGATGTTTTTATAACAATGTATATGTTGTTTTTTTACAGTGTGAAAGCTGGAGGTGTAAAGTCTGGATTTAATCATGTTGAAGAAGTGTTTAAACCTAATCTGTTACGGGTTAAAGGAAAGACTATTCCAGTTGTCTCAGAGGTAGGATTTTATTTTTAGTAAGAATTTAGTAATTGATATTTTTTATATTTTGTATTTTCTTTTAATTTATTCTAATTTATGAAATAAACCCTTTGATATTTATGGCAGTTTTCTACAAAAATTGTCTAATGGGCAGTTCATTTGATGGGTTTAAATACACATTTTTAACTCATTTATTGTCAGATTCACTTTCACATATAATGTGTAAATTAAAATTTTTGTGATATTGAGATATTGCATGCTCTACAATGTTATTATTAATTCTTTGTTGAACGTGGAAAGGGCTTTGTTGATGTTGTGCATTCTTTGATTGTAATTATAGGTTGAAATTGGTTGGGAGAATATGAATGATGGAGATAGTTTTATCCTAGATCTAGGTCAAACAATTTTCGCCTGGATGGGAAGTAAATGTCGCAGATCTGAAAGACTTAGGGTGAGTTCTTGAATATAAATAATTGGGCAGTGGATCTAGGAACTTTATAGAGATATGTTTGTTCTCCCCTCCGAAAAGTAGTGCTCCTATCTGTTTGGTTGGTACTATTGTAAGAACATACAGTCACAAATAATTCCCTGGTCATATTACACACTTTTGGGGGTTTGTTCTTGGTATTGTGTGTTTTTTTATTTTTTATTTCTTTTTTTGTTTATCAAAGTCTATGGAATACAGTCGAAGTTTGAGAGACAGCAGGAAGAAGGCCTCTATTATTGTTATTGAAGATGGTGAGGAGGAAAAACTCTCTGGAAATTCTAAAGAATTGTTCGAATCTCGACTACCTATTGCTCAGAAACGTGGTAGTTTAAAATCAGCCGAGGATGCTGCCTCTGATGAAGTTGTAGAAAGGAAGGCTGGATCTCAAATTAAACTTTTCTCGTAAGTCTCCTATATTTGGAATAATGGAGTGATATCAGTTATATATACCCATGGTATAATGGTATTTATGCATACCCATCGTATAATGGTATTATATATACCCTTGGTATAATGGTATTTATATATATACATGGTATAATGGTATTTATATATACCCATGGTATAATGGTATTTATATATACCCATAGTATAATGGTATTTATGCATACCCATTGTATAATGGTATTATATATACCCTTGGTATAATGGTATTTATATATATACATGGTATAATGGTATTTATATATACCCATGGAATATTATTATATAGGCCAATGGAATAATATTATTTATATATACCCACATAATATTTTTAACATATTTTTTATATGCCTATGAAAGAACACTTTTTATATATCCTGATGGCATAATATTATTAATATATGTCCATGTTATTTTAATATCTATATATACCCATGGAACAATGTTATTATATTTACCTATATGCCTATGTAATAATGATATTTCAATTTATCCCATTGAATGATAATATTATATTTGCTTATGTAATGATATTTAAATAATTTATAATGCCTATGGCATAATATTATTTATATATGCCCAAGGTATAATGTTATTTATAAATGAACAAAGAATGATATTTATTTACGTAATAAATACGGGAATGCATATTTGATTTACCCAGTCCAGAGAAATTTAGGTATGAGATGTTATTCTTTATCCTGCATTATATTTTCCAGGTGTCGTGAAGAAAATAAAACTTTGAAATTATCTGAAATTAAAGCTGGTCCATTATCTTATAAAGATCTTAATAATGATGTAAGTTGTATTTCTATTTAGTGCTTGAATTACATTTACAATAAGAAATAATTTACTAAGATTCTATAAGTTGGTTTTTCGCACTTAAATTCTACAGAATCAGGTAGAATTATAGATGAAAGAAGACAAAGTCCTAAATGGTTATATTCAAGCAATGTATACAAATTTATTAAACTACAGTCAATACTGGTCATGCGGTCACCTCTATTCAGCGTGACCCTGCTCTAACGGTCATGCAAATTTCCTCCCTTGTGATTTTCAATTAAATTTACCTGTATTTAGCACCAACCTGTCTAATCAACTAACGGTCAATCAGTTTTATCCCAAGCGGTCATATAATCCTGTTAATTAACGGCCAATTTACAGGTGAAATACAATCAGATTGAATCCACGATGTTCAATTGACCTTGACTTCTTTGATCATGTGTCAGATTTTTTTATTACTTAATCTTTTAATCTTAATCCTGACATTTTACTTATAAAGCATCATATTGGATATTGACATGTAAACATGTGTGTAATTCCCCCATCATTACGACTTCCTCGGAGGAACAACGTAAACAGGACGAAGAAAATCTCGTCCCTCACATATTAGAATTCTTGAGGATGATAGTTTGCCGGTCATTGAGAATACTTCTTTTTAACAGCTATAAAGTTGACAGAAAGTTTAATTAAATGTCATTGGCAGGTTATTTACTATTGAAATTTTCCTATTCCTTGCAAAAAATGTGCGTAATTATAATAGTTTTATCGTTCTTTTCTGCTTACTACTAGGATATGAAACAGTTACTATTTATAGACGAATCGGAACGACCACGAGAAACATTTTTGCCGTCGTTTTTCTCAGTATTGGTGTCATTCAAAACACTTCGTTTTTCTCATGTTTAAGCACATCGTCGGTAAAAGTTATCTTAAAATCAGCATTTTAACTTCAGAAAAAATATTGAATATGACAGTATGTTCAGAAAAATTGAGGTCTCAATTATGATGAATATAACTAAACATTTATGGCATTGAAATACATTTTACAGTTGGATACTACTTGGGAAAAAATAAATCAACAGCCCTGCTTCCTCCACCTGTATTCAACGGCCACCTGTATTAAGCACCACATCCAGCCAATTCCCTTGACTGCTTGCTTAATACAGGTTTGACTGTATAGGTTAAGCTCTGTTTATAATGAAAGTTAATTCTGTTTTATCATGCAATCCAGGAGGTATTTCTTTAAATGTTCTACAGATATTTCTCAAGAAATATCTCACCACATCTTCATCGAATATAAACTTTTTCACAGCACTTGTTTGAGTAGAATTCACTCGACAATTGATAATTGTAGATCAAATTATTATTTCGGTTCATATATCATATTTGGCTTGTGTTATTTTCATAGCTCTTTATCTAAGTGAAATGTGTAAGAAATGGTATTATTACTATCATGCATGTAATTGATTAGATACACTCATTAACACTTGATGGAGATAATGATATTCACATATTTTTTGTAGATAAATATTGATATTTTTATGTCCTAACAAAGAAGTGTTTAAAACTGTTCTATTAGAACTGCTGCTAAGTTAATATATTTAAAATTAATTTGATGGTAGAATAGATTTATGTTTATGATTCAAATTTATTCCAACTGAATATATGTGTTAATTGTAGGATTCCTTTATTATTGATAATGGATGTGCTGGTATCTGGGTATGGATTGGTAAAAAAGCTTCTTCTAATGAAAAGAAAGAAGCCATGAGAAATGCTTTGGTAAGACTATCTATCAAAATATACAATATATATTATATCATATTAGCCTACTGTTCTGTTTTTTAAAACTGTTCTTTAATATTTATTACCGTACCTGCTGAGATTTCTTGGATCAAATATTCATTTCTATTCAGAAAATATTTCACAACATTTGTATTTTACAGGGTTTTGTAACCAAGAAGAGTTACCCCTCAAAAACTCCTGTAACTCGAGTTGTAGAGGGTGGTGAACCTGTAGAATTTAAATGTCTATTCCGAGACTGGCCTCAACCACCACCACCAGGAAAAGTTTACACTAATAGTAAAATTGGTGAGTATTCAGGCAATTACTGATGATAACCTTTAGCTAAAATCAAGCAAGGATATTTTTGTTCATCCCCAACGTAAACATCAACTTTGATATTAAGATAAATAGCAACAGGACTCACACAGACGTGATAACCACTTTATTTTCCTTCAATAGTAAAGTGGACTGTCTGTGATTATGTATTGAATTGGACCATGGAAGAGTAACAATATATTGACCTGACTTAGTTGTCAAGTCTTTCACATAGTGACATATCAGATTAACAATATCTGTTTCTGATTTGGGCTGTCTTGTTATGATAATTAAGATTGTAGATGTGCTACAAGCTTGCATCTTAGTTTACAAGTTCACAGGATTTTTTCTTCAAAATAGTATATTAAACTAGAATACATTTATATACATGTCGTCTCCATGTAATCTGAATTCTGCTTGACGTAAATTAAACAATAAATTTCAGCTAAAACAATCCAGACCAAGTTTGATGCCACTACATTACATAATAATCATGCCTTGGCTGCTGAAACTCAGATGGTAGATGATGGATCCGGTGAAGTTGAGGTAATATAAAAGTTATATACTTATATGTGGTTATTTATTTACATTATATCCTCAGATTTTCATACATTTAACCTTGTTTAAAAACCCTATTTCTATACCAATTCTGCTGCTGATGGATTTATATTTGATGCATTGTTTTATCATCGTGAGATGAATTTTACCAGAATGCCACATATAAATCCCAATTGACATCCCTTTTTAAGAATTTATATTGTTATTGGTTAACTGGTATATTTTAACAGGTGTGGAGAGTTCAAGATTTTGATCTAGTACCAGTAGATAAAGGTCGACATGGAGAATTTTTTGGTGGTGATTGTTATGTTATTAAATATAGCTATGATGTCAATAATAGAAAAAATTACCTTATTTACTTCTGGCTGGTAAGTCTAGTTTATGATAGAAAATGCCTTAATTCCAGACTACAATTTTTTAGGGTAATCCCCTGTGTCGGGGGCTACAGTTTTTATTCATGAAGCGGAAGCGAGGCAGTCAGTGCATTGAATGGACAGCAATGTATAAATTGATCCAGATCTTGTCAGTATATTATAAGCTGCAATAAACAAATACATAAGCACTTTTCATTTTGTAGGGAGCAAAGTCCAGCGCAGATGAACAAGGTACAGCAGCTTTAAAAGCTGTAGAAAAAGATGATGAATTGGGTGGAGCAGCTGTTCAGGTAAAAACAAAAATCCTTTAATCTTTTTGTATCCACGAATTGCAAGATATTAGGACTAGTAGTTGGTGATCACATGCAAATATAATTTTTTGTCAAGAGAATTTATTTATTTGTTGTGATTGATGACATATTATTTTATTTATTATAGATTCGTGTTGTTCAGAATAAAGAACCACCACACTTTATGTCAATGTTTGATGGCAAGATGGTAGTTTTCTCTGTAAGTTGATTAAACTTTCTTACTGGAATTAGAAATTTTATCACTCTTCTTTTCACCACTTTTTTTCTCCATAGCAGGCTTAGCAAGAAAATTGTTCAACATTGAATTCAGTTTTTGGACTGACCTAATTTCTACATGTTTTATATTATCTAGGGTGGTAAAGTGGTTTGAGTATCCTAATTTCTATGTTTTATATTATATAGGATGGTAAAGCTGGTTTGAGTGACCTAATTTCTACATGTTTTATATTATCTAGGGTGGTAAAGTGGTTTGAGTGACCAAATTTCTACATGTTTTATATTATCTAGGGTGGTAAAGTGGTTTGAGTATCCTAATTTCTATGTTTTATATTATATAGGATGGTAAAGCTGGTTTGAGTGACCTAATTTCTACATGTTTTATATTATCTAGGGTGGTAAAGTGGTTTGAGTGACCAAATTTCTACATGTTTTATATTATCTAGGGTGGTAAAGTGGTTTGAGTATCCTAATTTCTATGTTTTATATTATATAGGATGGTAAAGCTGGTTTGAGTGACCTAATTTCTACATGTTTTATATTATCTAGGGTGGTAAAGTGGTTTGAGTGACCAAATTTCTACATGTTTTATATTATATACAATGGTAAAGCTGTTTTGAGTGACCTAATTTCTATGTTTTATATTATATAGGGTGGTAAAGTGGTTTGAGTGACCTAATTTCTACATGTTTTATATTATATAGGGTGGTAAAGCTGGTTGGACTGACCTAATTTCTACATGTTTTATATTATCTAGGGTGGTAAAGCTGGTTGGAGTGGTGGTAATAATAATGATGGACCAGGTGATAAATATATGTTACAAGTTCGTGGTACGTCAAAACTCAACTCTAAAGCTGTCCAAGTAGAACTTCGTGCTGCTTCCTTGAATTCTAATGATGTTTTTGTTATTTTCACTAAAACAGCTGCTTATATTTGGGCTGGAAAGGTAAGTAGAAGGATGGTTCTTGAATAATTAATCAACTTTTTAGTTTTAATATGTTCAGTTGCATAGGGGTTTTCCAGTTATAGATATATCTAAATTAAGCAATAACCCAAGTTACAATATCCATTGAACTGACAATATATTTTGGAAGTTGTGCATCCACAGAGCAGATCATTTCAGAGTTGACAAAATCTATATTATAATTTAAGGGGTGTACAGGAGATGAAAGAGAAATGGCTAAATTAGTAGCCAGTAGATCACCCAGGTTAGTTATTTCTTGTCAATCTTCTGAATAAAGTCAACAAATGTTGAGCTTCTTTTCCAAAATGCCCGAATGATCATGAAAATTGAATGGTAAAATTAATTATTTTCTGCCCTATCCAATTATTAAGTAAACTCTATATATATTAGGCCAATTCGATAATTTAATTATTTTTTTTTTCAAACAATATTTATTTAAAATTTGCAGATATTAATTTAAACTATCAAATACAATTATACAAATATAAGGTAGTTATGATTAAAATAATAAAAAAATAAAATATTGATTATTTATTGATATCCTCTGGACAGACTGAAGTATTATTATCACTCTGTGAAATAATAGATTTAATATATTTTAGACAAGCAACTATGGTATTTGAGGGTCAGGAGAAAGATGACTTTTGGAATGTATTAGGAGGCAAAGAAGAATATGCACATGATAAGAGATTGGCAGTAAGTCTTTTACATGATCTCTTCTTTACATGCCTAAATATAAATTAGAAAGCACATTGTAGAAATATATTGAACAAAACTCAAGATAAGCAATCCTCCCATATATGGAATCTTATACTGAAAGATATCGAACTTAAAAAAAGTATAGTAATAAGATATAGAATGAACAGTAGAGTTGCATATAGATATACTATACTATACTCTTCATATACAGCTAATGTTCATAAGTTTGGTCAATGATATGAAGGAGCCCATAATCAAAAGACAATTTAGGATCAGGAAGTTTTAAGATTTAAAACTAGATTGATTTGACATCAATACTTAGGCTGTTATAAAATAATTCTGTGTTTTTTTTCACCAGGCTGAAGATAGTACTCATCCTTCCAGGTTATTTCAACTATCTAATGCTTCAGGTAGATTTACCTGTGTAGCAATACCAGATTTTGTTCAGGTAAATATTTATCATCAGTATGATGGTGTTCCACCAATGTCCACACATGTATATAAAGAAATTAATTGTTTTAATTCACTCCATAGAAGGATTGGTGTGTACTATAATCACAAGTATACAAGACTGAATCATATTATAGTGAATTGTAATCAAACCTGAATTAAACATCAATGAGAGAGTGTTACAGTTGAGGACTAATTATAATTATTTTGATTCTTAAATAAGGTTTTCACTTTCAACAGTGGCATGTTTAGTTACTTATTTAACTATGTTTAAATAAAATCACTATAATTTCATTCTGTCTAATAAAAGTTTTAATTACAATCACCATAATTCACTCAGGTTCAGTTCAATTGCCACTTTAGTATAGTTATGACAACATAGTGACCACTTGTTAATAGTTATCTTCTATATTATATTTTGTCAGTAAAGTAAACTGTACAACTAATTGATTATGTGTAGTTATATATAAAAATGATGTTCTATAAATACATAAAACCTGTGTAATTTCAGAGTGATTTAGTAATTGAAGATGTTATGTTGTTAGATGCCTGGGATACTATCTATGTATGGATTGGTAACGAGGCCAATAAACAGGAGAAGGACGAAGCCACAAGAGTTGCAATTGTAATTGATAACTTAAATTTGGGTGACAAATTCAAAAAATTAAATTATTACATAATTAGGGCAAGGCTGGAGCTTATTGCATTGAACAGGAGCATTGTCGTTTCATTTTTTGTTTGTTTTTGTCTTTACTTGATTACAATAGACTATTATTTATTGTGGTTTGTGACCTTGGTCTAATGTTTTGTTTCTACTCTGTGAGAAGTTCCTATATCCGGAGTCATTAGACCTGTAAGCAAGTCACTGTTCACACTGTGACCAACTTGGCTGAGTTATTTAAGCTGCTAGACTTTGACTTTTGATATTTTCAGGAATATTTAAAGACAGATCCTGCAGGAAGAGATGAAGATACACCAATATTGAAAATAAAACAAGGTTTTGAACCACCATCATTTACTGGTTTCTTTGGTGTTTGGGATCGTGAATTGTGGAGTGTAAGCCATTTCTTATTTCTGCTTAATACTTACATATGT
The DNA here is from genome assembly GCA_030562195.1 of Nipponacmea schrenckii. Taxonomy (NCBI): domain Eukaryota; kingdom Metazoa; phylum Mollusca; class Gastropoda; family Lottiidae; genus Nipponacmea; species Nipponacmea schrenckii. The sequence goes on along the minus strand of CM060203.1, from coordinate 4,352,301 downwards.
CATTCTAACCATGACAACTGATACTGAATTCTTATACGGTTCAAAGTTAGTCAATAACATATCATTCAGCTCTGTTTTAATACTGATAGTTATTTATTATTTCAAATTTTTAATCCAATTGGAAAGTCAAGAAAGGGCTCTTCTATTACAGCATGGTAAAACATTTGCAGAAATGAAAGAAGAACTAGGATCACAAGATGTTTCTATTGATGTTGTTAAAGATGTAGGTATACTAATATAATATGTACAGACATACAGCAATTAAATCTTTGATTAATGATTTTTCTTGGTAAAAATTATGTTTCCACACATTAAGTGAAACTTATATCAATATTTCTAGATGTTAGAAAGTCTGTTTAAAGGGTTTTCTTACAGATTCCAAGAGCATTGCTTTAAAAGCCTGGACTACATAATTATGAAAAAAGAGTTAAAAACTTTAGTAAATTGATTCAATGAATTATATTCATTAAGTTACTATGTCGCTCATCATTTCATGTATCGAGCACAATTTTAACAGTGAAAATATTTTCTTATTGTAAGCTACATTGTATACAGGCATCATTAAAGGAATTTGTCTCTGATCATGCATCATAATGTTTTTTTGTAGACTATGTCTAATGGTGCACCTGATTTTGATGCTGTAACTAAGTATCCAATGGAAAAACTACAAGTGAATCCTGAAGATCTACCAGAAGGTGTTGATCCAGCTGCTAGAGAGGTTAGATGTTATTTTTTTTTACGTGATATTTGGGAGGAAGGGGATTTTGCAAACAATGGTTAATCTTAAAACAATGTGTTCGAAGTAGACAGTGATAGTCAAGGAAATTAACTTTTGGATACATTATGCTCTTTCTGACCTCAAGAATACAGCAGTGATGATTCTTTACGGTACAAAAACATGAAGTTACCTCATTACCAGACTAAGCTTCATTCTTCATGTACTTATGACACTATCCATTTCATTTTCAGATTCATTTAAGGCATGAAGATTTTGAGAAGTATTTTGGAATGAATTTCAGTGACTTTAATTCCAAACCAGCATGGAAGAAAACTCAATTAAAGAAAGCTAATAAATTATTTTAATTCAGCAATCTTTAACTGGCAATTTACATATTCATAATCATACAACATAGCAGAGCATGTATAGTAATATATGGCTGTTTTAATTTGGTAACAGAATGGTCTCTGGAGATATATGGTCTCTAATCCATGATGTTACTAAAATTATTTCTGATGCCATTTACATCATTGTATGAAATTCATGCCATTTATAGACTAATTTTTATACGAAGACTAGATACTGAAACCACAGCATAAAATATATTATTAGATTTAAAACCACACCCACTTCACATTAGAATATAGTAGATTAAAGAGGCCCTGAGGTGGTGAACTTTGACACAAGACTGAATGATGCTGGTACAGATCAGACACTTGTTATTTTAACAATGCAATAATATTTATGATCGAACAAGCTTATTCTTAGATGAATATAAAATTAAGCTAGCTAGTACTGTCTCAATACATAAAAACAGATTGATGTTCAGATGATTTTTATTAAATTACATGTTGGGTTTCTCAGCAAATCAAAGATATTTCCTCAAGATTATCACCAGCACATTAGAACCAGAACCAGCAAATTTCAAGAGTCATGCAAGACTAATTAACTTCTTCTGTTAACAAATAAGTAAAAGTTTAAGAAATATCAATTTTGCTAATAAAATAAAATTTATAATAACGTATTGTTCTATATATTGTAGAGTTTATTTTTTAACTATTGTTATTATTATGAGATATTCTTGATTTATTATAATTATAAATTTTAACCTAGATATTCCATATCTTATGTTGGTGTCTTCAACTTTTTTTGTCTCTTTAATGAAAACTGCAGTTAGATTGTAACTAATTAGGTTATATTTGGTAAAGAGACATATTTCATGTTATCTTGTCTTAAACAACTGTAAAGGTTCACAGTGAATTATGAAGGGTTATGAGTAACTATTGTTTTGATGATATGGCTGTTTAAACCTAAACCAAGTGAAGTTAATTATTGTTATGTTATATGTGATTTCTCAACCAATCTGCTACATTCCACAAGGATGTTCAATATTCTGATTTATTTGTAACAAGAATTACTTTTGCAATATTTTAAGATTTTTCTGACATTCCTACTTGTTATATAATTGACATTTTAAAATATAATTGACATTGTTATATTATTGACATTGTTATAGTTATTATGATAAATATCTATATAAAGATATGGACTTGTTATCTCAAAGTTTTCTGCAATAAATAAATATTATTCAAGTAATAGTTGATAGGAACTAATATTACTTTGACATTATCTGTATACCTCAATTAATTCATATAGTATTTTCATTTTACTTGAAAAAAAAAACAGTAATTTTTGTATTACGGATTATTTTTTGCTCAAATTATATTATTGTGAAAAGAATTCATTTTACAATTCTTATTTTTATGCTCCAAATAAACTTCTGTTCACCATCTTTGCATTCGTTCATTTTTACACTGTAAGCTTTATACATGATTTGGAATTTATTTTATGTCATTTAATAGTATCTATAGTATATTGCCCTTTTACTCTGAAACTAATGGAACTTAAACTTTGAAATACATAAAGCTGTACTATAAAATGACTGGTATTTGTTATATCTTTCTCTTGGAGTAGGTCACCACCCACTCAGTCTTGTTTCATAATAGCATAATGAAAATAGATTTGTCTTATTTTTGGTTGTAGACTAGATTTTCTTATAGATCATTGTATTTCTGTTAAATTTAAAATATTTTATATGTACAGAAATATAAAATGATATTAAAAATATCAAGTTGATATTGAACAAATTGTATATGTCGATATTTTTTTCCTTTTTTACTTTTTCTGCCTTAGAATAATATGTTATCATAATTTTCTGTAATATTTCTATTTTTTACTTTCTGAGGGTATATGGATAAAACATAAGAATAATGCTTGTTATGTAAAAAAAAAGTAATATTAAATGAATGCTAACTATGGCTTAAAGTTTGTTTTATTTTAGGGTAATCGTCCCCCAGTGGAGTATAAATTACCAAATGACTAGCGAAATAGAAAGCCTGGCTTACTGGTCGCTGTCTAATTGACCTAATTTGTAGCCACATTTGTAGCCTCACCTACAGAATGTATGGAATATGGAAAGTAATTGAGAGAGTGATTGTTGTGTCATGTCAATTGCAATGTGCAAGTGTACAATGTTACCTAGTCTCATAAATGTACATGGTTCAAACACGCATGCTATCCTGAAGAGATGTTTCCATTTGATTTTTGACATATGGACAAGATTTACATCGTAATTCTTTACATGACCAAGTTGCAATTAGAAAGTCAATAGTCAGTTGAACTAACCAAATATTGTCGAGTTTTACTCATTATTTCATAATAAAATTTAAAATACAGATGTGATGTCACCCTTTGTTTTTTGCGTACCAATATCCAACATATTGGTACTGGCAAGTGGCCAAGAGTCCAATATTAAAGTCAATATTGGACTCTAAATATCAGCCACTTGCCCATAACGAATGGGGATTAGTCTGACAACTACTCACATTAAATTCACTCATACTTTATTCAGAAAACTAATCCAGGTTTCAAAATGTATAGTGTTCAATGTTACGTCCAATTAAAACTTAAAGTTTATCTTCAAATCCTTACTTTCAAATGAAAAAGATAATTAATTATTCATTAGGGCGAAACCTGTGGGCATCGATTAAAGTTGTATTTCAAATCTTGTCAAATAAGCTTACCAATTGATAAATTAGGCTTTTTTTCATTGTTATTTCGTGCATTCACAATTTATTTAACGTTATGTGGACACAGGAAGGTCCATCTGTGTTTTATGGATAGTTCTGGTAGATGTTAGCGAGGTATTTCCTACGTAATTAGGCCGATTATGAGTTAATTCGGGAATTACTAGACAAACTGACAAAGTTTTCCCATTTATTAGAACATCTTTACTTTTGATTTATATAAGTATTAAAGAATCAAACAATGAAACTTTTTTCGAAACACCAGGTGCTGCCATATTGGTTGGTTCATTGTTATTGACACATATGAATATGGACGATTCTTGTACTAAAGGGCTTAAACGTTTTGATTTCAGGTTTGTTTGTAAATAAAACTCTAGTGAGTTTATAGTGAGCTGTTTTTTTGTTAATCTGTATTTTAAGTTGGTTAATGGATCTCAAGTTTGTCAATGCGTCTAATAATGACCGTATAACTCGGACCTTCGGTCCTCGTCAACGGTCATTATTAGACTTATTGACAAACTTTCGACCATTAACCTATACATATCAGCCTGATGTTTCTTTAGAGAGAGACGTGCTTCTAATACCTCACAGTATCATCTTCTGTGAATCTTCTTGGCGATCCATGAGAGGACTAAGAAATGGTCACCTACAAGAGAGCAGGGCGCTCTTCTGATGAGCTACTCATGATATCGTTCCTGAGTCATTAAGAAAAAGATAAATTGTTTCACAGATTGTTGACAAAATAGCAAACAAAATGTCTATACTTAGCTTTTATTAGATTACATCATTCACATGCACTGAATTTTCTATCCATCTTAAATGTCATTAAACTATTTATTTTGGTCTTCGATTGTTTTATTTACTGTTTAATGATGAGTTCAGATCAATTCATTACTGCTTGAAATTCTTTAAGTCTGTCAGGATTAGCTGGAAGCAGTGAATAAATGTGTATCAATTAAAGCAGTTACAACAAGTCGTGTGCTACTGATATTTCGCTTTAGTAATTATAAATGTCAATTGAATAATAAGCCATTACGCTTATTTGGCCAGCAAAGATCATCAGCATAGATCAATCTGATACGGAGATTAAAGAATATCGCCTGAAACGTAGAAACACAAGCTGATGCCACTCATTAACAGGGTTTGGTGAATTTGTAGGAGATATTTCAAATCTTTCCTATCGTTTAACCTTTAATTAAGATGTTAAATTTTGTTTTTAGTAATCCCGAGTGCATACATTTTAATTTCTGTGAATAATGGACCTTTAAACAGAGATATATATGTAAAGACGGCATATTGCACCCGGAGAAATAATAATAGTAGTTCTAATAGGATTGTCTTTAGAATGAATATGACTTGTGGCAAAACCACGAGTAAAGGTCGTCCAGATCTATGAGCAATGACCTCCACCATACTTTTCTTCAGGCGATTCCTGTTATTTTAAAACGACATTTCCTTTTATTTTAATACGAAATTTCAAGTGCATTCTCCATGGTCTACTTTCAAAATCAAATTCCAACGCACTAATCTCCCGATGCATTTTAGAAGGTTCATGTGCATACCGAAAATGTCTTTATCACAAGAGAAAAAGAAATTTGAATAACAGGATAAGCTGCTATCCATTTACATATTCTACCCCGAATACTGAAAACATGTATTTTTTTTTTTTTTTTTTTTTTTTTAAACAATATATTTATTTCAATAAATAGACAAAATAATGCAGAGACATACATTAATAATACATCAACATAGATAAATAATTAGCTGGATATATTACTCTAAATTGTTTGCCATTACTCACTAAATATCGTGATTTTCAATCGCGAATAAATTTCATGATATTTTACTCTTCTATAATTCTTAAGATAATTCATATTTTACTCTTCCATAAATAGCATGATCTTTCATATTTTACTCTTCAATAGATATCATGATATTTCATATTTTACTCGTTAATATATATCATGATATTTTATATTTTACTCTTCAATAAATATCATGATATTTCATATATTACTCTTCAATAAATATTATGATATTTCATATTTTACTCTTCAATAAATATCATATTTCAAATTTTACTCTTCAATAAATATCATGAGATCTCATATTTTACTCGTTAAAAAATATCATTATATTTCATACATACTCTTTAAAGGGATAATAGGTCTTAGAATGAACATAAAATTGGAAAATTTTAAACTTGGCCAATAAGAGCTCAATTCATCAGTAAATATACCTGCTGCTATAAAAAAAAATAAAAAAAATATCCCAAAAAACTAATTATCCATAAAGATGCATTTGATTATTTTTAAAAGTTTTAATAAATTGATTAATCGTTTTTCAAAAATGACTTTTCCAGATTTTACCTTATGACACCAGGTTAGTTCACTGATGAACATATACTCATATTGACCATTCTTGAGAACTAAAATTTTTTATTCATGCTAAGACGCAGTATCCCTTTAATAAATATCATGATATTTCATAGTTTACTTTTCAATAAATATCATGATTTTTTTTATCTTTTACCTTTTAATATATATCAGGGTTTTTTATCCTTAACTCTTGAATAAATAGCATGATTTTTCTATAATGATCTTTTATCCTTTAACCCTTCAATATCTTTCATGAATATTTCCCCCTAACACTTCAATATTTTTCATGATTTTTGCTCTTCAGTAAACGGCATAATCTTTTATCTCTCCTTCATCGAGTTATCAGTATCAGTCACAGTTGACTTATTTTTAACGAGTAAAATTTCCTTATCGCTTCGAACTAAACCTCTGTGACTAGCTATGCGTGAAATATTCTGTACTCTAGAAGTACAGTACAATAATAGAAGTAAAATAATGCACCAAGGAATTAGTTCTCTTTGGACAATATTGTTTGAGAAATCAGAGGTTGTTTCCCTTGAAGTTGTGGTAAAAACCGTCGTTAAAAGGATCTATAACCATACTAATCTGTAAAATCGACTTGCTTTCAACCAAGACAAGAACCATAAAGTACAGTTCTTAATTTCCTTTAGGATCTTTTATTATTTGGTGCTATACTTTAATGCAAGGTTTTTGGTCAAAATATACAAAACATTTCCTTAAAAATGTATTTCCCACAAACTGATATTCAACTTGAAAGTACTGACACAAATATGGTTAATAAATCATATATCACTGGTTCACTTAGCCAATTATAATATAATACAATCCAGTTTATCTCATTACATCACCTCCAGACATTATTCAATTCTCATTAATATAGAATACACCGTAGTAGATTCTGTATACCTTTAAGCTCTATATACCGATTTCCATTAATCCACCAGGTTTACGTCAGAGACTCTGCTGGAAATATACGGCTTGCCCACTGAACTCCTTATAGAAATCTCTCTTTCGTCAAACAAGTCACGTCATACATGTTTACTCTAGGTACATCTACCTGCCTGAAAGATCTAATTAGGGCTTGGTCTATGGCATGAGTCCGCATGACCTGTGTGTCAAACTTTATTACGAAATCAAATGAGCAGTTTTGTGAACTTGTGCGTCATTTTATATATCCTATCACCCTGATACCTCCGACTGACAAAAAGCCTTATGTAATTTCGACACCGAGTGTTTACTATATTCATAGGAAGTGACTGACTTATGCATCTAATCTGATGTTCTATGAATTTCTATTTGCATATGTACAAAGTATTTTTATATTGTTATATATTATCATTAGAGCCACCCCCCCCCCCCCCAAAGACAAACAAGAGTAGTTTTTCTTCAGTATTTAACTGCTCAGTTAAGCATGAAGTGTCTTTCCATGGAATTTCAAATGGTATTTTATTAAAATGATGATCATTTCTGGATCCCAGTCGAGTATCACTTCAACTCCCTTTATGATCTGTGCATTGGCGGGAATATAGTGTAGAATCCCGACATAATGTCCCATCCGATCACTTATCTGCGTCAAGTGCAGTCCCTCCAACCTGCATCAGGGAGCCGCGATGGCTTAGTGAGTTACCTACTTGCCAACTAAACTGAGGGTCAAGGGTTCAATCCAGACAAAGGTCGAGATGAACTTTTGGATTTTCAGCCCGACTTGACATGGAATAAGCGTCTAGTCGTTCGGATGTGACAATAAACAGAGACCCTTTGTGCTACAGGCAGCATACATTAAAGATTCCTCGACAGTTAGAAATTGCAAAAGGAGCAGGCTATTGCCGCTGACCTGGCAATATTTTCCTCCTTGTACCCTGCATGGCATTGCCCGTTTTCATTAGCTCATTAGGTGCAGAAGATAGGGGCGTAAAAACTGCATTAATATAATTTCCAACCTGCATCACTGACGAACTAAATTGGAACAAGAATCATCTTGACCTATACATGGATTGAATTATTCAGCTTCAAATTTCATGTTAAAATGAAATGCTCTTAAAATCCGTTTATGTAATCCAAAATGAAACAATTTTTGCACTAGTTCCATTTCCCACAGCACATGAAATTTATTAAGGATAAACTTCAAAACACATCAGTTTAAATGTAAAAATATAATTTCAGAAATATAAATTTTATATGAAATGGCAATATACAAAGTTCGTTATTAAATGTATAATTTACAATGACAAGAGAATAATAATAAATAGAAAAACATTCTTATACAAAACATGAACAATACAAAATCTTATAAACTAACGCTCTGGAAGGAATTCAATTCAGAGGAAATCTTTTATGGAATCTCAAATAAAACTGTCACCGGTTGAACAAATATCAATTAATAGCCTATTTTTCTGTGATGACTATACCTCCTACCCCGGAGTCTTCATTTGTTGCATGTAATGACGACTAAAGCAAATCATTTCTACATAGCAAATACGCTGGTAAATATATATATAATATTATATTTATATGTTCATGTCTCGAAATGTCATCACAAATTTCACAAATCGAATTACTGCGTTGTTGGATGCAGTGACAGAAAGTACGTTGATTTACAAACATTCTCCATCTATTAATTACACCACATTCATGGGTAACTTCTGTTTTGTTGTATACTCCGGCAAATTGTCTTTGTCACATACCGGTACATCATGTTTTAAAACTGTTAGTTTTCACATGTAGAATAGCCAAGCTCGCTGAAAGCTGTGTTATTGGGCTCAAACTACCTGGACGTTGTTGCTGTTGGCACTTGGAATTTTTCATGGCCTTCTCCAGACCTTTTATATCTGTTTTTACCCCTATAGCACTTCTAGATCTGTTATCACGTATTCAACATTTGCGTTTCAAGATTGACCTGGGTATAATAGGCGAGGAGCAAAGCTGTTCAGCAAAGGCTAGTCGGGGTCGAATAACACAGACTGTCACTAGATGAGCACCTCGTATTTCATCAGCCCATCTAACTACATGTACTCGGTCCACTTTTTTACTCTCACAGAATCTATCACGCAAATCACTGAGTTTTTTCTTCAAAATGTTTTTATTTTTCGGACTTGGTGTTTGAGCATCCTTTACTTCTGTCACTCGATTATTGTTGATCATTTCTACACTCTCCTGACTCCCTGAAACCTTCCTTGACATACAACTAGTGTTTGCCAAAATACAATCTGTACATCGTGGTGCATTATTATTAAAATCACCAAATAAACGGTTCAGCTTCTTCATTTCTGCTTCGTTCTGCAGACAGTTGTGGCATCGGGATTCCATTGTGTTTAGTTTCTGTATAAAAATAGCGAATGCGAAGTCTTCTTGGAACCTTAGAATAGCGTCTGATGTTTCCTGAACAAACCACGGTATATATAAAGAAAGAGAATGACGTTAGTATCACGTGGTGTTGTTTTGATTCCGAATGGAAGTTGTGAAATGCGTTGTGATTTTATTAGGTTTGGTTCGATGTTTTTTTTCTCTCGTCTGGAAGCTAAGAATCGCCTTAAGGTGAATAAATATTTTGTCATTGACAGGGATTCTACTTGTAGCTATTTCAATATTCCTGTATTACTATGTACTTATAAATTATCTTCGACGTCAATGAAAACTTAGAAAGCCGTAATCTATTATTTTTTAGCACTTTTCTCTCGTTATACAAACACTGGAGTTTGAAAACTCGACGTCACTTAGTGGGAATGCGTGACGCTGACTTTTCACCGAATTAAATCATTTATGTAATTCTGAATAAGGTGGAGATTAGTCAAAAAGATAATATTTTAAAGATTAGGGTAAATTTTTGCCGAAAGCAAGTTGAATAAATGGAAAGGGCCGGGATTCAAATTCGAGATTTGGAAAATGACGGAATACTGAAGAACCAAAAATGTGTGGAGCACCGACACTGCCAGATGAAGAAATCGGGTGGATGAAATTCCGTCCTCACTCTTATCCTGAATTATTCATATTCTGTCCCTTATGTTTTATATCTCAAAAATTGTTTTTTGCCATTTGTAAATACTCTCAGGTCACAAATTTCTCCTTTATTTCTGAAGGTTTGAGCTATAATAATTGAGCCATTATAAAACAAAACCTTATTAAAATTTAGACACCTCGTTTGAACTGCACTATTTATAACATATTCAGGTCGCTCGAGTGAAAGCAAATAGCATATTTTAGACACATGTTTATTGACTATCAAGAAAACTTGCATACTGGCCTTTTAAAATATAGCTAATGGAATAAGAGACTAATGAAGTCTGCGTCAATTTAATCTGATTAATGACCAACACAAACAGTATAGTGTTGTTTGATAAATGTAATGATGATATAGACGGGGGTTGAAAGTCGTCATCAAAACAACCTTGAAACCAGCCTTGACATTAGTTGGAAATCCGAAAAAAAATATGTAACCTTATGGCCTATGTATCAAAATTACAATATCATTGCAGCAGTCACATGGACACCCGTCTGTTTTGCAATAAAGAGAAAAGAACATTCTTTCGCATAATAAAACAGTTTTTTCAAGCGTTTTAATACGACCACATTATAATGTGGTCGTATATTGTCGTCACCCCTGTCCGTCCGTCGGTAAGTCGGTCCGTCCGTCGGTCCGTCCGTCCACAATTGCTTGTGAACGCGATAGAGACCACAGTTTTCAATGAATATTAATGAAACCTGCTGTGATAATTTATATTGAAGAGATATTGGACAAGTTTGAAATTGGCGATTTTTCGATGAACGGTTTTTGAGTTATTGTCAAAACGCGTAAAAATTGGTTTGTGAACGCGATAGAGATCACAATTTCCATTGGATTTGAATACAATTTTGTGTCATCATTTATATTGATGAGATCTTGGACAAGTTTGATAGTGACGATTTTTTGGTGAACGTTTTTTGAGAATATTGCCCTTGACTTAGTCAAAACATACTTGTGAACACCGAAGAGACATCTGATTTCAATGAAATTCGGTGTGATCATTGAAGTTGATGAGATCTTGGTCAAGTTCGAAATTGACGATTTTTTTGTAAACTGTTTTTGAGTTATTGCACTTGACTTAGTCAAAACACTGCGGAATTGGCTTGTGATTGCGATAGACAATACAGTTTTCATCTGATTTGATTAAAATTTAATGTGATCGTGTTTATTGGTGAGATCTTGAACAAGTTCAATGTTTACTATTTTCCATGCACTATATTTGAGTTATAGCCCTTGACTTAGTCCAAACTCATGAAAATTAGCTAGTAAATACAATAGAGACTAGGTTTCATATGATTTGAATCAAAATTAGTATGAACATTTATATTGATGAGAACTTGGATTGGATTAGACCTAAATAATGTTAGAGTTTGTGACTGTGTTAAAACAGAAATATATTTTATAGTGGGCGTATCTTGCTAGGCAACCGCTTCTATAATATTTAGATAGAACACAGTGTATATTTTCCAGGTTATCGTTCTTTGAAAAAAAGGTTGAGAAAAAATTTAGAATGACATTTCCTGCAGTTGCAGCTTATTAATCTTATTAACTTATGATTGACTTTATTCATCACTATCATGATGTAATTGAATGCTACTACAGGTCACTGTCCTCTATAGTTTAATGTAGAAGATTTAGAACTAGACTGGATGCCTACACTACGATTTTGGATGTCAAATTGCCCCAGGTAGTGTCATTACTCTCAATGAACCTATAAAGGTTACTTGAATTTAATAAATAAAAAAATTCTATCACGTCATAATGCATAATATTAACAACATTTAACAGTAAATAAATGCAAATTCACTGCTGAACCTTTTTTGTGTAACTTTGTAAGGGAAAATACTTATCCATACAGAGAAAGAGGACAAATTACTTCCCCATACAGAGTAAAAGGACGAATTACTTCCCTATACAAAGTAACAGGACGAATAACTTCTCTATACAGAGTAAAAGGCCACATTACTTCTCTATGCAGAGTAAAACTACACATAACTTCTCATACAGAATAAAAGGACGAATTAGTTCTCCATACAGAATAAAGGACGAATTAGTTCTCCATACAAAGTAAAAGGACGAATTACTTCTCTATACAGAATAAAGGACCAATTACTTCTCCGTTCAGAGTAAGAGGACATATAACTTCTCTATACAGAGTAAGAAGACAAAATACTTCTCCATACAGAGTAAGAGGACATATTACTTCTCCATATAGAGTAAGAAGACAAAATATTTCTCAATACAGAGTAAAAGGACATATTACTTCTCTTTACAAAGTAAAAGGACAAATTACTTCTCTATACAAAATAAAAGGAAAAATTACTTCTCTATACAAAGTAAAAGGACGAATTACTCTCTATACAAAGTATAAGGACGAATTACTTCTCTATACAAAGTAAAAGGACAAATTACTTCTCTATACAAAGTAAAAAGACAAATTACTTCTCCTTACAGAGTAAAAGGACGAATTACTTCTCTATACAAAGTTAAAGGACAAATTACTTCTCTATACAAAGTAAAAGGACGAATTACTTCTCTATACAAAGTATAAGGACGAATTACTTCTCTATACAAAGTATAATGACGAATTACTTCTCTATACAAGGTAAAAGGACAAATTACTTCTCTATACAAAGTAAAAGGACAAATTACTTCTCTATACAAAGTAAAAGGACGAATTACTTCTTTATACAAAGTCAAAGGACGAATTACTTCTCTATGCAAAGTAAAAATACAAATTACTTCTCTATACAAAGTAAAAGGACAAATTACTTCTCTATACAAAGTAAAAGGACAAATTACTTCTCCATACAGAATAAGAGGACAAATTTTTATCTATACAGAGTAAGAAGAAAAAATACTTCTCCATACAGATTAAAAGGACATATTACTTCTCCATAAAGAGTAAAGGACGTATTACATCTCCATACAAAGTAAAAGGACGAATAACTTCTCCATTCAGAGTTAGAGAACAAATTACTTCTCCAGAAAAGCATTCAAGTAGAAAGAAAAGGTTCATCAGTCTTATTGTAAGGAAACATTATCTTGTATATAATTTGTATTATACATGTACGTATTTAATAGATTTAGCGATTCTCTAATCGGACACCTTTAATATGATCAACAATGTTTACAATGATTATAGCCCTAAGCTTCAAATTGTTTTTCAACTGAATTTATAGTTCATCTGGTGCCAGCAAATGATAAACTAAACGCCTTCGTTCTGAAACCGAATTTCATAAGTCGAACAACCAATATTACCAAATACATTGAACCCGTTACATAAAAAACACGATCTGATGACGCTAGAAAATTCTAAAATCACAAGGTACTCCTTTCTTTAGTGTCTCATAGTTTCAACAGTACCTGGTTGTGACGTAACAGCTATATTTGGTGCGTTCTATGAATTCCAGAAGCCTCTTGACTTCAGGCATCGTGCCTTATACTGCTGATTATTATAAGATCTTGTCGAAGCCTAAGAATAAATCGCCTACAGAAATCTGTTGTCATTCATGCTGTAGAATAATGTAACAGACTTGCTTTGTTTACTTTACTTTTCATTATGAAATATCAGCTTGTCAGAATTTCATAGTACATGTATGTCGTAATTTACTATAACATAGAAAATCTTTCATGATCCATTAATTATTACCACCACTTTTTCTTTGTGTTTTTTTTTTCTATTTCCAGTCTTGTGTTATTACTTACAGTTCTTTTTTAATTCTTGTGTCTCTTTAATAGTAATCACGATACGATAATCTATTCTTGGGTTTATCTTATAATTTATTCTTCTTTCCAATTTCTTATGTAATTTATTTTTGTGGGTAGTATTAGTTAAGCGGATGTTCAGAAAAAGTTAGATTTCATTTTGACTTGCTGAAGATGTTCATGGTCATGAATTTTTGACCAGAAACAAAGCATTACCCAGGCTTTTATGATACATATTGGAAAGTTTTCAACAAGATTTCTGGAAAGTGTTACAGAGTGTCAAATAAGGTGATTTAAAATGGAAACAGATGGCAAATGAATTGCAGGTCTGAGTTAATCTTGTAAAATAATTGCGGAGTCACCACCCTTATCAATATAAGATTGTATCAATCGCTTTGGCTATTTTTGGTTTCAGAGATATGTCTATGTCAGAAGTGAGTAGGATCTGTTTACATTCTGTATGGCAACTTCTGTCAAACTTACAAATTACTGTCCAAAAACAATTTTTTTCCTTGCGAAGTAACAAAGCTACAGAGTGGTGGTTTGCTGGTAATGTGGACATTTGATAAAAACAGGTCTGAACTATCGGTCTTAATTTTTTTTGGTGAAAATAAGTATGTTGACGTACATATAGGCCAAATAACTAACTTTACCGAATAACCAGATTAAGCTCAGGTCATACTCATATCCTACTAATAGCCAAGAGTCTAATTAGTGGACTATATTTATTAAGTAGCATCAACAACTAATCTGATTGGGATTACCACCATAATATATCAAGGGAGTGCCGTCATCCGGGTGTCCTTGCGGAATTATTTTAGTACAAGATCTCTTTCATTTAAAACCTTTGGAATGTTTTGCCACCACAGACAGTAATCATTATAACATTATGGTTTTGTGTTCACAGACTTTCTGCACTGCTGGTTGTGATTTAATAAACATATAAAACATTTAAAGCAAAACACATTACAACCACAAAATACTACGTTCGTGATCAATTGATGCCCACCACTATCTAAAAAGCACGGTTATTTGTAATGATCGTGTATATATGCAGGGTTATAAATAGCGTTTCTTGTTATGGATTATTTGTGAAGAATTCAAGTCTTTCTGATAATAAATATTTTCTGAATGCAGTAATACAACTTCCATCCCCCATATTTTTTTTGTTACTTTAAAAAGGGTATAGATAGAAACGTGTTTTCTCCTACGTGTATTTTTTCATTGAAAGATAACGAGAATGTTTAAATACAATATTAGACTGACATGCCCTATTTCAGATGTTGTGATTCTTCTGGTTTCGTTAGTTTTAGTAAGCATAGTATCATTAAATTAAAGGCAAAAAAAGTGCAATCCACTTTTACCAGGCACGGTCCTGGATACCAGAGAACATCCCAGACTCAATCATCAAGGCTCTTGAAACGTTTCTTAAAAACTGTTTATATAATTATTGATTTGTGTTTCCGCTATCAGTACCTGTCCGCCTGCCACATGGTCTCTAAAAAAACGACTGTTTAACTTTTAGACTGGTCTTAGAGAGTTCTGGTACAATGTAAATATGCCAGATTTGAAGAGATAGTTTTCTAGCTTTTTTTTTCTAGTTCCGGTTAATTATTATTCAAATTCCAGGAACCATGGTCGTTGGAGGAACAATTAGAATGTACCAAAAAGAAGTTAAATGTGTCCCCGATACTATGAACCTGCAGAAAATCAGAATATTGACATCAAGGGCCAGGAGAATAATGGACCATACATAGTTTTGTAGAAATGCTGGACACGGGGTTGGTTCCTTAGATGCTGAGGTTGGTGGAATGGCAACTTTTTTAAGTTTGTGGATAAATATTATAAACAGGAATATCATTGGTTATCGCCAACATCATCATCATCCTTCTTACTACTTCCAACAGAAATGGCACGATCGTTATTTTGCCTTTATAAATGACAAATAATAAGTCAAAAAAAGTATTGTTTTTGCGGTTGTATTTTAAATTATTGGTTTATATCTGTTCCACCATCTATTCCATCTAAATTCAGTCTGATGTTGTGAGCTAGGAACCAGGTGTAGTATTTGGTGTTTGGTCTCAATTTTGAGCCTACTGTGGTTGAAGTGTGGTTTGAATGGCCAGTGCAACTAAATGAAAGAAATTCTCACTTCTCTGTCCCTTTAAAGTTGCTAATTACTATACGTAACAATGAAACTTAAGGGCAGTATGTAATTCAAATGTAAATATATGGGTGAACAAAAAGAGATGAAAAAGTATTCATATAAATGTAGCGTTGTTTACAACACTCAACATCCAATGAAGTATGTAAAATTAATTCCCCTTAAAGTAAATCTTTTCACCATAAAATATAGAATTATTTCCTCTATTGGTTGTAAAA
The DNA here is from genome assembly GCA_030562195.1 of Nipponacmea schrenckii. Classification (NCBI taxonomy): domain Eukaryota; kingdom Metazoa; phylum Mollusca; class Gastropoda; family Lottiidae; genus Nipponacmea; species Nipponacmea schrenckii. The sequence goes on along the minus strand of CM060203.1, from coordinate 4,336,029 downwards.
CTGACACTGTAAAAGTCTAGTGTCTTAATCTGAACTCCTGTAACTGATCATATTTAATTCAACTTAGATGGACTATTATTTAAGAAAGATTAAACCCCCAAACTGTGTATAAAGCCAAAGAAGGGACATTGCGTGGGCGTTTTCATACTTTATCCCTTATCAAATCCCGATTGCCTTCTAAAAGCTAAACTATAACTGAATATAAACCAAATTGGTATCTGACACTGTAAACTATGAACAAATTAATTCGCTTTCACTGGATGGAGGGACTGGCGTGGTTAAAGCCTCTAGACTTCGAATTGGGAAAACAAATGGACCCAGATCGCTACAGACTGGGCATTTGAAAGACAGACATAGTAGATAAGGCCAACTGGCAAACTGCCCCTCGTTGTTCTGTATGTGCTTGAAACAGCAATGGACTACAAATTATCACGACGAAGATAAATTTTCTATGCATCCTCATGAACTCTTTATTACAGGTCAACGTCTTTATTCTCAATCATGAACATAAAGATAAAAAATATTATATTAAAAAGGACACTATGCGTTTGATGTGAACTTGTATGGAAAGAGCCAGTCATCAGGTATGTTTTAAAGATTGTCGTACCTAAGATATTTGAGTATCCCCACTGTGGAACAAAATAATTTTGTACAGGATCTATGGATCTATCGTGACGTAAGAGATCGGTTCAGACTTCCATCAGGTTCTGTACATATTGTTGTACTCAAAACCAGCTCTGTGCATATTCTAATACCTTTGAAGGGATTGGTAAGTTTTGACTCCAGTTACTTTTACACTACTTTCTACTGTGACAAAATGAAGCATAAGTCAGCGCTCACTTACCTTGTCAATTATTGTTCTTTTCAGCCTAGTTGAAGATGACAGGGGGTGTGAGTGTAGATTTAGATGAGGTTTTAACGGTGACTGGCTATAAAGGGAAATACCAGATAATCCAAAGCATCTTTCTGCTTCTCGTTTCTTTAAGTTGCGCTTATCCAATTCTATCTATCGTCTTTATAGGTAAGTATACGTAAGATTCAGATGTGTTTTTCAGATACCTTTATTGCTCAATACCTTTTTTGTACATCTTTAGAAATTGTCAAAGAAAACCGCCTCCTGAATATAGAACAATGAAAGCCAATTTGGTTTATTTAATCTCTTTATTCCAAATGTTTTCTGAAGACCTTGGTAACGAAACATGCTTTGTCCTGTATGCTTTGCAAAAACAACTTTCTACGATAAGGTTCCTATTTCCTGTTAGGCTACGCACCTGAACACAAATGTGCCCAGTTGTCCAATGGAACTGATTTAACCGACTTTGGAGTATCGGAAGATGATGTGGTAGATATTGTCTATAATCAATGTAGTATTGATATCAAGTCTAATAATTCTGGAGTTACCTCCCTTACCAATATAAAATGTATCAATGGTTATGATTATTTTGTTGGTCACAGAGATATATCTATAGTGTCAGAAGTGAGTATCAATTTCTTTTTTAAAAATAGAGGCAGAACAAACAGCCATTGAGAAAATTCAATCAATTGAGACAAAACCCAGGCACCTGTTTCACAAAATTTTAACAAAGGTACTATCAAGATTTTAAGAAATACAGGACCTGATTGGTTAAACAAAACTCAATTTTAGTGATAGATAAAATCATCCTAAGTTAAGTTTTCGTGAAACAGGCTCCAGTTCCAATGTGATACAGGATGTGCCGGCAACAGTTTGAAATGGAATAAGTACACTACACGAGGGTGCAGAAAAAAAGGACGTCAAACCTCAATAAATTTGATGCTGGGTTTTTCAGTGGGATTTGGTATGTGGTCGCGCTGGGTTAGCAGAATTGAGTCAGACAATGTTAATGTTAGGACAGGGAGTAGGCGCTGTTGTTTTCACTTCATTATCTGATAAATATGGAAGGCGACCTATGCACCTGGTGACTCAGGGAGGTTTACTTGCTTCTTGTATTGCTATCATCTTTATCAACAATATTGGTGGATTTATAGTTTTACGCTTTATTGTCGGTGCTATGCAACAGGTCAGTATACAATGTTAGTTATTTTAGCACATGTATATAGTTCTACTGCTCGATACAAGATATTATATGTGTGCTTATAAAAAGATATTTTATGTGTGTCTTTAACAAAATTTATATGCGTGCCTATAACAATATTTATATGTGTGCCTATAACAATATTTATATGTGTGCCTATAACAATATTTATATGTTTGTCGATAACAATATTTGTATGTGTGTCTATAACAATATTTATATGTGTGCCTATAACAATATTTATATGTGTGCCTATAACAATATTTATATGAGTGTCGATAACAAGATATTATATGTTGTCGATAACAAGATATTATATGTGTGCCTATAACAAGATATTATATGTGTGTCTATAACAATATTTATATGCGTGCCTATAACAATATTTATATGCGTGCCTATAACAATATTTATATGTTTGTCGATAACAATATTTGTATGTGTGTCTATAACAATATTTATATGTGTGCCTATAACAATATTTATATGTGTGCCTATAACAATATTTATATGTGTGCCTATAACAATATTTATATGTGTGCCTATAACAATATTTATATGAGTGTCGATAACAAGATATTATATGTTGTCGATAACAAGATATTATATGTGTGCCTATAACAAGATATTATATGTGTGTCTATAACAATATTTATATGCGTGCCTATAACAATATTTATATGTGTGCCTATAACAATATTTATATGTGTGTCGATAACAAGATATTATATGTTGTCGATAACAAAATTTTATATGTGTGTCTATAACAATATATAATATGTGTGATAATACAATATTTACGGTATATAAATAACATGATATTATATTTACTTTATATCAATGACAAAATATTTACTGTATATCAATAACACAATTTTTACGTTATATCAATAACACAATATCATATTTCATTTTTATAAATAGCATTATATTTACGGTAATTCAATAACATGATATTATATTTACTTTATATCGATAACGCGATATTTAAGGTATATCAATAGCGCGATATTTACGGTATACCAATAACACGATATTTACGGTCCATCAATAACATGATATTATATTTACTTTATATCAATAACACGATACTTGCGGTATATCAATAACGCAATATTTACGGTATATCAATAACACGATATTTACGGTACATCAATAACATGATATTATACTCACTTTATATCAATAACGCGATATTTACGGTATATCAATAACACGGTATTTACGGTACATCGATATTATAGTTTTTATCAATAACACCAAGTTATATGTTCATCAATAACACGATGTTATAATTTTATCAATGACACCAAGTTATATGTTCATCAATAACACGATGTTATAATTTTATCAATAACACGATGCTATAATTTTATCAATAGCAAGATGCTAAAATTGTATCAATAACACGATGCTATAATTTTATCAATAACAAGATGCTTCAATTTTATCAATAACACGATGTTATAATTTTATCAATGATACGATGCTATAATTTTATCAATAACACGATGTTATAATTTTATCAATGACACGATGTTTTAATTTTATCAATAACACGATGCTATAACTTTATCAATAACAAGATGTTATATTTTTTTATCAATAACACGATATTGTATAATCATTTATTTAATGTCATATTTATGTATTGCATTAACCATTTGCTTTATAATTCTTCCTGGATCTATTTCAGGCTGTAGGATTAACTGGGTATGCCATATTTGTGGAGATGTTCGTCCCTAGACTTAGACCACTTGCTGGTTGTTTTGGTGGACTATCTTGGACTTTAGCTGTGATGTCTTTAGCTCCATTAGGATACCTATTACAACATTACTCTTGGAGATATTTCCAAATTGCTTGTACAATCGCTATGTCATATGCTGTTTTACAAATTTGGTAATTAAGTCTTTTTTTTTATTAAAAAGTTTTTAACGAGTCGGCATTCATTTGATTAACTTATTTGCTGGTTGTTGTTATTTGAAAATATTTACATTACAAGTCTCGCGTCGAATCTATATTTTCACAACAACACATAATGACTCATGTGGAATGCAACAATCAAAGTAAGAGGCCAGACATAGTAATATGTATCATTTGTATGACATCTTAAACCGTCTTCTTCTCATTCCAGGCTTATGGATGAATCACTTCGCTGGTTGGTGGCAAATAACAAGATCGAAAAAGCTGAAAAAGTAATCAAACGTATTTGTGTATTCAATAAAACAGAATTTTCAAAATCCAGATTGGTGTTTTATGAACAATTGGCAAAGGCTAAGAATAGCAAGAAAGAAAAAGAAACACTAATGACTGTCCTGATGCCTGTCAATGAACTGTTAGAACTACAAACTGATTCTGACCCTGATAACAAAGAAAAACCTCCACTGAGTGAAATGGAGAATAAGGAAGAAGCTCAACCACTTATTCATGACACAAACCTAAAAACTAATACAGAATCTAATATCAAAGATAACAGTCTGGATTCTGAAGTAATAAAAACTGAGAAGAAAACGAAGAGTGAAAAATCACCAGACGAATACACAGTACTTGATATTTTTAAGTATTTCGACATTTTAAAAATAACGGCGATACTCTGTTACATATGGTAGGTTAAACATCGTATACGATTGATTCTATTTCAATATACATAGAAATTTAAAATTATTTTTAAAATTGTGTAAATCTATATTTTGACTTTCTAGAATCCGTTCCATTCCTTTCTCATTTATTTGTATATTTTCAGGGCGATAAACAGTCTGACCTATTATGGATTATTTTTGACGTCTTCAAGTCTATCTGGTAACAGATTCTTCAATTATTTTCTCAACGCAGTAGTAGAACTTCCAGCCATGATTTTTGTTTTCTACGCTTTAAAGAGGTGTGTAACACATCTGAATTTTCCCCGATTCAACCTGAAAAAAGTCGAAGCCGGAAGTTAAACCGCTAATTGTCATCCTGATCTAATTTTTGATACTGCAAAGTAACAATGTTGTTATCGAGATCGTCTTCACTATGATATTCTGTTTCAGATTTGATAGGAGAAGTGTGTGTGGTAGTTTCATGATAATAAGCGGAGTCGCTTTAATATTATCAGTTATCATAATAGCAACAGTTGGTAAGAAGAAGTATATTATTCTAAATAAATCTCACCAACTCTCTTCCATAATAGCAGATTTGACACCCACCTGTCCTAGCTACACTTATATCTAAATCGGAAGTAGTTTCTGTACGAATTATATGCTTTAATATAGAAGTTATCAAGTTACCCTGAAGTCAAGTATGACAAGTCAGTTATCATATCAACAATGCCTTGATTTAACCTTTGGCAGGCAACAGTGGTGTGTCAGACACCAAGCGTTGAAAACGTTCAATTTAACTTTGAGTATGTTAATGATTGAGGACCTCTGTTAAATTAATGTTGTGGTATTAAGGACACACCCCGATTGTCAGTATGGATTCCAATTATTATTTATCTCTAATTTTCAAAACACAAATAAAAGCACATTTTAATGGGCAATATTGGATTGCATGCTTTTATATTACAGGCGATACTCCTGCTGGTTCAATGTCAAGTGTTGTATTTTCTTTAATCGGTAAATTCGCAATAACAGCTTCCTTTAACAGTTTGTTCATCTATACTCCCGAGTTGTTCCCAACCAATATGAGGTAGATATTATATTGGCTTCTAATAAAAATCCATGTTCCTAAAGCAACGTTGGTTCGTGTATATATCCAAACGTTGCTGAAGGAACATGATAAAAATCAAGATTACCAGTAAATGTATTACTGTACTATAGCTTTGATAACAACCAAAGATGGCTTGAGTATAGGAATAATTGAGAGATGTCGATTTATCTTCGTCATTTCAAAAAAGATAACTTATAAGGAAAGGCATTATACACCCACTGGCAGATTTGATTTTGAATGAAGAAAAAATAACATTTTGCTTTATAGTAGAAATCACCAGTATGAACTATTCAACCTTCAGTCATACACTTCTTTGAACATTCTTGGACGATAAAGAACAAAATCCGTCAAGACTTGTACATCTTAGAGCGTTCACAAGCTAAAACTCGTTTATGTTATACTCTATTCCTGAATTGATATAAATAGGTTTATTAAATTCATCAATACTAATGCTTTTGTTCAATTCTTGTTCTCTGTTTGGTAGACTTTGAAACATTTTTTTTTTTTTTTTGCAGAAATGCCGGAATCGGGGTAGCTTCATCGATCGCGAGAGTTGGTGGAATGTTGGCTCCATACTCAAGTTTATTGGTAAATATATTATCAAGATCCTCACCTCAGCTTTATCAGCCAACTTCATTTTAATTTGCATCATTTAACAACATTGTCAATAACCATTGAGATCCTTCAACATCATTATCAATATGAACCATAATCTAGAAGAAAATTATTATCAGCAAACATCATCATCGAGAGGAATCTGTATAAATCATTATCATTATAAATGATCTCATATTAAACCAACATCATAATAATCAGCATTATTAGAATAATTATTAATATGAATATGCATTTATATAAATAAATAATCGACATTAATCGAATGCATTATTAATAAGCAACATTACTAACCATCACCATAATTAATCTTCATCAATATTTATCAAGACCAAGCACTGACAAAATCAGTGGAAAGTTTTGACCGAGACTGAAGGAGAAGGATCGGCCATGGGTAAATATTCAAACTGCAGCTCAAATTTGCCTCATAGGCTATTGCAGACATTTAATTTATTAGCCGTTCCACCATCTATTAAATCTATATTCAGTCTGATGTTGTGATCTGGGGACCAGGTGTAGTATTTGGTGCTGGGTGTCTGTTAGCTGCTCTTGTGATTACTTTGTTACCAGAAACTCGAGGTCGACCATTACCAACTACTATAGAAGAAATGAGAGCTTGGAAAAATATTAAATCATCTACATTTGAACTATCAATAAAATGATCAGTTTCCTTTGTATTGAGTATTCAATTTATAACACACACTAAATCGCCTGCAAGGGTGTTGTATGCAAGTTCGGATATAAGTATCACTTGGTTCAGGCCCTCGCCGTCATATTGCAAGATCATGATTATAAGTATATAAACAATCCAGGGAATGGCAATCCTAGAAACAAGGTGTTAATTTACAAAAGGGCTTTTTGAAAACAAGATTTATACTTAATTAAGAGACTTAGGATTCGGCTCTTCAGTAACCTTCGCAGTACAGATATGGCCCAATATGTAACACCTTGTATTAACAACAATATGGGGTGTAATAACAGTTTGATATCGATAAAAGAAGTGGGGTTAACACACGGTTAAGTTTATTGACCAAATATGTTGATAATTGATAAAATAAATATTTGTTCAACTCATACTAATTAAAATAAGTAGAAATGTAAAATTTATAACCAGAGGCCCCTTGCTTAAGTTTTTCGTAGTTGTTCTTATTTGATGTCCTTGTCTCTTTGACTTCATCTCATTTTGCACTTTATATCAGAAGCTTCGAGAGCCATCACAAAAAATGAGTAGGCCTACCTTAAAATAGATTATTTGAATTTCTCAATCGGGTGAGTTTCATGCTTTAAGTCGATGTCTTATTCAAAGAAAGAAAGAAACAACTAGCCTATATTTTACAAGGATAACAACTTAGGTTCACAAGTCCGCCGTGACAGGGTTCCTACCAGCTGGTCCTTGGCCAAACCTCTTGGCATTGATCTTTCCCGGATTATCCGTACCCATTAACAGCTGGGTGGACTGGAATTATGAGTGAAGATGACCTATTCAAGGTCATCGGACTATCACACATCGATCGAGATTAGAACTCACGTCCGACCTGCATGATAATTAGTTCATTAAAAAGCTTTCATTTGGGGAGAAAACAATCCTATAAAGCTCAAATCAAAAAGTGGTCAAGTATAATAATCGCTTTTCAGCTATTAAAGATCAAGATATTCATCTTTGTAAGATAAAGGAGTAGGCTACATGGTTATAGGTGTTTCTGTGACATTCGGACAAACATTGTTGTCGAGACAGTGGAAAATCTACTTCAGTAGACGTTAAATATTGTAGGTAGCTTCCGGGCACAATGCTTTGTTCATAGTACCAAAACATGATATATATTTTATGATATTTTTGGAGTCCCGTAATAAGTGTTTTCAAGAGTCGTCCAGGTGTAGGCTCTCAACAATGAACTAACTCCTTTGCACCCACAACGGGTCTGTATCAAATAAACAGTTCTTATAAAAGTAGCTTATTTACATTACATTCCTTTGAGGTCGGGTAAAAACACAACAGATTCAAGGTTCACAGTGAGAGAAGAAATTTGTACCAAAGTGAGAATAAGAAAACTGTACCAAAGTGAGTTATATGAACTGTACCAAAGTGAGAATAAGAAAACTGTACCAAAGTGAGTTATAAGAACTGTACCAAAGTGAGAATAAGAGCACTGTACCAAAGTGAGAATAAGAAAACCAAAGTGAGTTATAAGAACTGTACCAAAGTGAGAATATGAGAACTGTACCAAAGTGATAATATGGGAACTGTACCAAAGTGAGTTACATGTATAAGAACTGTACCAAAGTGAGTAATAAGAACTGTACCAAAGTGAGTAATAAGAACTGTACCAAAGTGAGAATAAGAGAACTGTACCAAAGTGAGAATAAGAGAACTGTACCAAAGTGAGAATAAGAGATCGGTACCAAAGTGAGTAATAAGAACTGTACCAAAGTGAGAATAAGAGAACTGTACCAAAGTGAGTAATAAGAACTGTACCAAAGTGAGTAATAAGAGAACTGTACCAAAGTGAGAATAAGAGAACTGTACCAAAGTGAGAATATGAGAACTGTACCAAAGTGAGTATAAGAAAACTGTACCAAAGTGAGTAATAAGAACTGTACCAAAGTGAAAATAAGATAACTGTACCATAGTGTGATAAGAGTTGTGCCAAGGTGACACATAAGAACTGTATCAAAGTGGAAAAAGAGAACTGCATCGGGAGAGAGATAATAAAACTGTACCATATTCAGAAGAAAAGATAAAGAAACTGTACCAATGTGACACATAAGAACTGTACCAAAGTGAAAATAAGATAACTGTACCATAGTGTGATAAGAGTTGTGCCAAGGTGACACATAAGAACTGTATCAAAGTGGAAAAAGAGAACTGCATCGGGAGAGAGATAATAAAACTGTACCATATTCAGAAGAATAGAGTAAGATAAAGAAACTGTACCAAGAGTGGGATAAAAGACCTGTAAGATTTAGAGAACTCTAAGAGAATGAGATAGGATCACTCTGGGGGAAAAAGGTTACATACGCAATAGGTGGAAGAACGTTCTAGATATAAGATAAATATACAAATAAATTTCTTGTTAAAATAGTGAAAAGTGTAATAACAAAATAAATCTAAAGAATCATGGAAGAAGAAGATGACTTGGGTATGAGAACATTCCGATGTTTTAGTGATTCAGTGCTAACCAAACCAACATATAAGGTACAAGGAGAAATCAGACCAGCTGTACCAAAAGATGCTTCCTTAGAAACCGTTGGATTAACCACACTCGTGGATTATGTCCCAAACTCTGATAAATTGCCCAAGGGGTCAGAAATTCATCAACAGATTCTGCAAGAATTAACCAAAAAACCTGAAACAAACAGTCAACAACCTGAACAGATTTTAGAAGTATCTAAAAGGAATAAAGATGTTCAGCCGAAATCGAATCCAAGACGTCGAGCAGTCAGCTATTCCGAGACTCCCCAAGTAATTGTACCAAAAACACAAAGATCACACCTAGTTCTCAGGAAAATTTCAATGTCTAATAAAGTGGCGTCAGTAAAATCACCAAGGCAAGAAGGATGCAAAAAATTACAAGATCTTGACACTAACTCTAAAAGTTTGCCAAAATGGAACTATTTTTTTAATAAGGATTCTGATGGTAATTTACACTTCTGATTTTGATGAAGATCGTTTAGCCAATTGTGGTTCAACAAGAAGAAAGATTTTTGCATGGAAAAACCTGGTCGCTGGTTTAATATTGCGGATTATTGACAGCTGAAGTACATGTATTTCACTTCATCAAGACTAGCAGTTACATATCTCTATTCTCTCTCTAGTGGTTGACATATCGAATTTCTAGGTATCTTCTTTTCGTGTTCTTTAAGTCGTCAGATAGGGCACAAGTCGTTGCCGAAAATAACGTAGTGAAGCATGAACCTGATATGAATAAAATTTATTAATTTGTTGAGGTAATAATTTACATCTTACCCTACTTATATAGTATTAATGTAATAGATGTTATGAGTCTTCTCTATTTACCCATTTATTAAACGAATGTATATAACTATTTACTGGGAAATATGAAGAACAATGTAAACTAACTTATTTATAAACCATAATTGAGGCCATTAATTGCTATATTAATATGGTGGCTAATTCAGGAAATTGTTTAGCTTTTTACGTCGTCTGTGTTGATACTGCGTTCAAATCAAGATTTACCATTTTGTTTGCACAAAACACTATGAGAGCTAAAAAGTTTCTTGTTTCAAAATATTGGGGTGAATCAAAACCAAACATAGACACTTATAATCAGGTTGAAAATGGGATATTCATGGGATAGAAGTACAATGCCAATCTAAATTGGTTTGGCCATCGATTAAATTACTAAAGCTAGAAATTAATGCGCCCACAAATTAATGCGACATGGGGTACAGAGACTAAAATGCGAGTACAAATTAATGCGATCCGCGATAGGTGTCGCATTTTTTAATATCATCAAAATTCTAAAGTGCTTAATGAATGAAGACATGAACAATGATCAAGATTTTATCTTTAAATAGTCAAGTGTGAAAATCTTTTGTTTTTTTAAGTCATCAATTACTAATCAACTTCAAATTTAGAGATAATTACCTAATTACTTAATCCCGTATAGTCTCAATTTAAATACTATATATCTAATATATATCTAATGTCAGCCATATTTGACCTCCATAAAATTCACTTGAGAATATGTATTTAAAAATGCGGATGCAAATTAATGAAATCGCGGATAGGTCGCATTTAACGCATTAATTTCTATCTCGCAATAATTTGTAGCCTTACAGTACTCACAATCTGAAGTTTCCGCGCTACTCTGTACATAAAACGTACTATACGTAATACAAACTGTGTGTTAACTCTTTAAAAATTGTGTTATATTAAATTGATGAATACAACGTGCACTGAAACTCCTTTACAAACATCAGTTTATTTGTTATAGTTTCACTAAATATTACTGAAATTTCCCACCAATACACATACATATCAATATACGAAATAGGAATTGGCCGTTATCAGCTTCCATATAATCATTATGGTGTTATGTACCTGTCAAATGTGTCTATTGAATTAATTTCCCTGGATAATACATTGACAAAGTATCGTCTGTCACTGCAGAATTACATAGTATTAGACAATGGCTCGTGCTATTTATAAATTCAATTCTCTTTTCATCATAAAACTGGCTTATATTCCCCGAGAAGTACATTATGATCATAGAATATAAACTCTGTCAATTCAACGTCCTTCTTCCATAATAAAGGCGTATCTCAATAAACTTATACCGTCGATAGGGCGAAAAAAACGAGTAAGTTACTGATCTCTCGTCAGATTCATAATTCGATATTCCCACAACAATACAGCACTGAAAGCTTTTAACATCCTTAGTATATGAGAGATTACCGATAAATAATAAATAAAGATAATTATTATACTTAATGACGGAATTATCCCTTCAAATCAATGTATAGAATTTCAGCAGTGTAGTAGTTCCAACATCGACAATCTACAACATGGCAAAAAGCACTGTTTCAAGGTAAGTGAAAAAACATTTAAAGTTACTAGTATTCATTCTGGCTGATCGTGTATTCTCATATTTCTTCAAAATATCTATATGATATCTTTATTTCTATATTCGATTTGAAATTGAAGGATATTGAATAGGGTTAATTTGCTATTTGACCAAGAAAGTTCGAGTGAATATTGAATTTGAAATACCTGGATATTATATTAATTGGTATTTGAAATTGTGAATTTAAAATTACAATTCTATTAAGTTTGTTATAAAGAGGGCAAAGGGTAAGTATGGACAATTTTCATTATCGAAATGTTATAAATCATACCTGAAAGTTACTATTTAATACCTATTAAATTATATAATATTATTTACATCCATGTATCACTTTATTTAACTGAATTGTTTTAAAATGGATAATTAAAAAATGTTATAATAGAACGTAAATAATCTCTATTTGATATATTTTAGTGAGGATATCAGTATTGAACTGAAAGGTGAGTGAAACTTTATGCTTGTTCAGTATTTGGCATTTTATGTAGGACAAAACACGTCAAGAGAGTTTTTATGTTATAAACCGACAAGGAAGCATTTCCTGTTAAATTTGTTTGGGTACCAATAACTAATAATGAAATAAGGTTCCAATTGCATTGCAAGCTTAAAAAGTATTTTACATTGTATTTATCTGCACTTTAATTTTTCAAGGTGAAGATAATGAATGCTTTAAAACAGAGATTCAAGATATAGTAACAGATGATGATAAAATGAAACATCAAGAAGTTACTGCAGTTGATGATGAAGAAGAAGAATTTATTTTATCAAAGGTAGGATGTTTTGAGAGGATTTTTATTCGGGTAATGAGATTTATGGTACCAAGTTGCATTGAAGCAAAATGAGAACCCAAACGGAACTTAAATTGTTAATATTATCAATATAACTAGGCATAGTTTACATGTATCCATTTCTAATGTAAGTAATTTAAGTAATGGGATATTCATGTAATATTTGTTGCGTTCATCTCTGGGTTCAAGCATTTGACATTTGACAGTCTTATACGACATTTAAATAATGGCATTAAACACAAAATTCAAATGATGACTAGACAAAACAGGTGTTATATTTTTTAAATACTTCTTAAAGGGATATAAACACTAATCGTTTAAAACATAATAAATATATCCAAAGTGTATCAAATGTTTAATAAATATTTTGAATATAATACAGTTAAAATAAATATAAATTTCGAACTACATGTATATGTACTGTATAAGATAGCTTGCCAGGCAAGGTAATATACGCCCACTGGCAGCATTTATTTCAAATAAAAACTTTTCAGTAAGGTTACAATAAGTGGAATGAAATATTCAACCTTGCACCATATATTTTCTTCAAGGGTCTCTAGTTTCATTAAAAACTGTCAAGAATTGTACCTAATAACAACTCATTAAATATTTTTCGGTATTTTTGTGATTTGCAATAGGGTTCACCCTTAATAATATTTTGATATTTTTAATTCTTAATAAGGCTCATCCTTGGTTGTTATTAAACAATTTCAGTGAGCTTTGTCAAAAATGAATGTTTAGAGTGTTCACAAGCCAAAAGTTGAAAGCGTTTTTGAAAACAGGCGCAATAACTGACACTAAATATTTTTCGATTTATCTGATTTTCAATAGGGTTTATCCTTGTGAGAAAACAAATACTAAAGCCAAGTTTCATCAAAATCCATTCAAAATTGTTCTTTCTAGAGTGTTTACAAGTTAAATTGAACGAGTTTTCAAAAACAAGGGCAATAACTTGTACTCAATATTTTTCAATTTTCAATAGGGTTCATCTTTGGGAGAAAACAAATACTCAAGCCAAGTTTCATCAAAATCCATTGAAAATTGTTCTTTCAAGAGTGTTTACAAGCTAAAATTGAACGCGTTTTCAAGAACAAGGGCTATAACTGACACTAAATATATATCGATTTATTTGATTTATGATAGGGTTCATCCTTGGGTAAAAACAAATACTCAAGCCAAGTTTAATCAAAATCCATTAAGAATTGTTCTTTCTAGAGTGTTTACAAGCTAAAATTGAACGCGTTTTCAAGAACAAGAGCAGTAACTCATACTTAAAAAATTATCGATTTCGCTGATTTTCAATAGGGTTCATCCTTGAGTTATAACACACTCTCACACCAAGTTTCATCGAAATCGGTCAAGAATTGTGCCATGTAGAGTGATTACGAGACAAAAATCGAACGCGTTTAAAAGAACAAGGGCAATAATTCATATTAGATATATTTTGATATTTTTAATTTTCAATAGGGCTCATCCCTTGCGATATCAAACAATTTCAGTGAGTTTTGTCAACATTGGTCATGAATTGTACCTTCTAGAGTGTTTATTAGCCAAAAAGTTAAACGCGTTTTCAAACACAAGGGCAATAACTGACACTTAATATATTTCGATTTATTTGATTTTTAATAAGGTTCATCCTTTGGTAAAAACAAACACTCAAGCCAAGTTTTATCAAAATCCATTAAGAATTGTTTTTTTCGAGAGTGTTTACAAGCTAAAACTGAACGAGTTTTCAAAAACAAGGGCAATTACTAATACTAAATATTTTTCGATTTAACTGAATTTCAATAGGGTTCATCCTTAGGTGATTACAAATACTCATGCCAAGTTACTTCAATATCGCTCAAGAATTGTGACTTGTAGAGTGTTTACAAAAATCCAACACATTTTATAGAACAAGGGCAATAATTCGTATCAAATATATTTCGATATTTTCTATTTTCAAAAGGGTCATCCTTGGGTGATATTAAACAATTTCAACAAGTTTTGTCAAAATCAGACAATAACTGTGCTTTGTAGAGTGTTTACAAGCTGAAATTGAACGCGTTTTCAAAAACAAGGGCAATAACTGATATTAATTTTTTTTTAGATTTTACTGGTTTTCAATAGGCTTCATCCTTGGGTGATAACAAATACTCAAGCCAAGTTTCATCAAAATCCATTAAGAATTGTTCTCTCAAGAGTGTTTACAAGCTAAAATTGAACGCGTTTTCAAGAACAAGGGCAGTAACTCATACTAAATGTTTTTCGATTTCGCTGATTTTCAATAGGGTTTATCCTTGAGTTATAACATACTCTCACACCAAGTTTCATTAAAATCAGGCAAGAATTGCACATTGTAGAGTGTTTACGAGCCATTCAAGAACAAGGGCAAAAACTCATACTCAATTTTTTTCGATTTCGCTGATTTAAAATAGGGTTCATTCTTGAGTGATCATAAACACTCATATAAAGTTTCAATTAAATCCGTCAAGAATTGCACCTTGTAGAGTGTTTACGAGCAATTGTGGACGGACGGACGGACGGACGGATGTGGGTGACGACAATATACGCCCCCCATTTCATGTGGGCGTATAAAAATAGGTATAAAATACACTAAAATATTAGTTAAAACAAAATAAAATGAATACTATTAAAAACATGGAATATACCTTAGCAATGAAAAGATGTGCATCTGTGTGTCTATAACATAGTTTATAAACCTATGCCGGCAAATCTCTTTGATGTTGATGGGTAATTCTTATCGCGGAATGACCTCTCAAAAAGCTTAAAGTCGGGAGCGGCTTTGATAATGCATAGGGGAATTTGGGGTTAAACTTGCTGAAGACAGGTTTTTATTCTGTTGTAAAAACCTTTAACCTCTAATAAAATATATCAGGTCTAACTTGTACAATAAAGAAACACAACGTACATAACACAGGCGTGTTCGATTGTTTTCTCTGAAATTTTTTTTATTCTTTTTCATTTTCAGTGTTTATTTTTATTTTTATTGTAATTATGTAAAATAGAAAAAAGAAATGGAAAATTTGACGGTTTATAAGTTCGATAATGACCTCGGTCGCGTGTTTACTGGGATATAGAAAAACCTTGAGTTCGGGTTGAGTTCGGGTTTTTACACGGCTCGACTTCTCTCTCGCGGTTTTTTCTATATCCCAGTAAGCACTTGATCTCGAGTCATTATCTTATACATAATACATTCGGTCTTTTGCTTAATGCAGAAAACCCAGTCTATCTCCCCTCTAAACTCAATATTTCGGGTATATATTTGCTGACCCATAGAAAAAGCTACATTGCTTTGTTTTAGACAGTGTTAATGCACGAAATTAGTGTTTAACTTATTATTTTATATATGGGGATATGGGGATATGATTGGTTTTTTTGTTTGAGACAACTGTTATCTGTTAACACCATAATCTTATTCTTCTTTTGACCTACTATAAAAACACTCAGATTAATCCAGTGTTTAGGAATTTGTTTCGCCTTCAAAGAAACATGTTTTTATCGTATTCAACAGTACTAATTTACTCACATCAATTGAAGCAAATCTCTAGTATGTATAAAGACAATTAAATACAATATTTTCAGCTCCGAGAAGTTGTCAGAAAGTGTAACGTTGCAGACCCTAACAAAAGACCAACAGCTCAAGAAGTTCTTACGATCCTTACCTGTGAGAAGCCAAGTAAATCAAATTAATAATGAATTACTGATATAAATGTTCCGTTTCGTATTGATTTCTACAGTACGTCCACTTTTCAGCAGTATTTTAATCAAGTTAATAATCATAATCTGGTTTAAAATGATATCTCTTATTTGCACCCTTTGCTCTTCTAACCCGCCCATAACTGGCGGAGTTCATTGTTGTTTCAATTTTATTTCAAAATAGTATTTGTTAGCACTAATAAATATAAACAATATTTCACAAATATACATTTTTTTTCTACTATAGCGTCATGATGTGAAAATATTCTCTCCATCAACTTGTTAAACCACCGATCTCTTCCAAGAAAATTCTAATGATTACAATTTCTGATTACTTATTCGTCAAAATCTTTTTATATTTTGTCTTATTCTTAAATAAATGCATGGCATATCAGCCTGGCTTTAATTTATATACAGTAGTATTAAGTATTAAGTATTTTTGCCTTTGTCAAATTAAAACAGTCAAAACTACAAATATGGAACATTTACAATTTTTCTGAATATGGTTCTTGTAGTAGATCGTTGCTGTTAATATCGTCAGTAGAATTGCTCTTTTTTCGTACATCCAAGAAAGTCAAATCACTGGAGTTTTTTGGAGTAGATTCGGAAGTCTTGGTTCTGGTATTACTAGATTTTCCTTTAGATTTCAACCCACGACAACACAGTTGTTTCCAGTAGTCACGGACATTCTTATCTCTCAGTGTAAAGAGTGCGAATATAAAGAAACCTTGTAGAGAATTGACGATGGTAAATATATACTGAAATGCTAATCTGGCGTCTGATATCGCAAGGAAACCAAAAATCCAACTCACTCCTAATAATGAAAAAAAAGATAAGTTAAGTGGTGGGAGCTTCATTCAATGTCAAGTAATAATCCGAGACTTGTTGACAGCTTCACTAATAATCCGAGACTTGTTGACAGCTACTAAGCTTGTGATATTTATTTTTTAACAGGAAGACTTTAGGCCCTGTTTATATGTAGCAGGCTGGCCCGGGTAGACGGGCTGGCCCGGACAGGCGGGCTGAAAAACACAACCGTTTATATGTACTCGGGCTGAAATTTCCAACGTTTACATGACAGCGAGATGACCCGTTTAATGACATTCATAACTATTGCGTCACGATGATATTTTAACAAAATAGCGGTTCAAAAGAATCCTCGTAGAATTTGCAGAACCATTAACCTTCTCCTGGCTGTATTTGGAGTTTTATTTGCTCATTTAAATGTTATTTTAGGCGCATATAATCAGGAGGTTTTGAAAGTGGGGGTGTGGGAGAGATTTGTGCCCGAATCTCGGACTCTGCCCGAATTCTACTACCCGGTGATCAAATCCGAAACCTCCATGAATCCTAAAGTGCCCGAACAACCAAGGTAAATATCACCAGCCTACAAGGCTTCCACACGAATATCTCGATATTCGGGTATTTTGCCTCAATAGAATCTAGGGTTTCGGGCAGGAATCGGTTCCCGGCAATATTAGTGGGTATTTTTTCTAAAAAAAAAAAACAAGAAGACTCGGGAACTTTCAGTGCCCGAATATGTCGAGAATTTCGCCCGAATATGATCGAGCCGAAAATTTGCCCCCCCCTCCCGTACGCCTATGTATATAATGTCTTACGCCAACAACAAGAACAGATCTTATATTACTCCCAGTGTGAGGGTATCTCGATTGAAAACTTAAAGAGAAATAGACAGTGTTCTTCTCTTGGGTCCAACAAAACTCTTTTTTGACAGATATTCATTATTTGTCTCTTCTTGTTGTTTTTACACGACGACATTTTTTTGTTGCTGTGTGAGGTGTACGCATGCGTCATAGGTAGTAAGCCCAGGCTGAATGATGAAAAATTGTATATATGAGCATCGAGCTGGCCCGATATGCCGGGCTCCCCGGTTCAAAAAGCGGGGAGCCCGGTTGTCCATATAAACATGAATATCTTAAAGCCTAAGGCCCTGTTTATATGGAGGGGCTGGCCCGGGTGGGCGGGCTGGCTCGGTTTGCCGGGATACTCGGTCGTGACGTCATCCTCACACTTTTCTTTTGATTTAAGATATTCATGTTTATATGGACAACGGGCTGGCCCGCTCTACCGGGCTCCCCGCTTTTTGAACCGGGGAGCCCGGCATACCGGGCCAGCTCGATGTTCATATTAACAATTTTTCATCATTCAGCCTGGGCTTACTACCTATGACGCATGCGTACAGCTCACACAACAACAAAGATAGCTTGCCAGGCAAGGTAATATACGCCCACTGGCAGCATTTATTTCAAATAAAAACTTTTCAGTAAGGTTACAATAAGTGGAATGAAATATTCAACCTTCCAACCTATTTTTTTCTAGGGTCTCTAGTTTCATTAAAAACTGTCAAGAATTGTACCTAATAACAACTCATTAAATATTTTTCGGTATTTTTATGATTTGCAATAGGGTTCACCCTTAATAATATTTTGATATTTTTAATTCTTAATAAGGCTCATCCTTGGTTGATATTAAACAATTTCAGCGAGTTTTGTCAAAAAGGAATGTTTAGAGTGTTCACAAGCCAAAAGTTGAAAGCGTTTTTGAAAACAGGCGCAATAACTGACACTAAATATTTTTCGATTTATCTGATTTTCAATAGGGTTTATCCTTGTGAGAAAACAAATACTAAAGCCAAGTTTCATCAAAATCCATTCAAAATTGTTCTTTCTAGAGTGTTTACGAGTTAAATTGAACGCGTTTTCAAAAACAAGGTCAATAACTTGTACTAAATATTTTTCGATTTTCAATAGGGTTCGTCCTTGGGAGACAACAAATACTCCAGCCAAGTTACATCAAAATCCATTAAAAATTGTTCTTTCTAGAGTGTTTACAAGCTAAAATTGAACGCGTTTTCAAGAACAAGGGCTATAACTGACACTAAATATATTTCTATTTATTTGATTTATAATAGGGTTCATCTTTGGGTAAAAACAAATACTCAAGCCAAAGTTAATCAAAATCCATTCAGAATAGTTCTTTCTAGAGTGTTTACAAGCTAAAATTGAATGCGTTTTCAAAAACAAGGGCAGTAACTAATACTGAAAAATTTTTCGATTTCGCTGATTTTCAATAGGGTTCATCCTTGAGTTATAACACACTCTCACACCAAGTTTCATAGAAATCCATCAAGAATTGTGCCATGTAGAGTGTTTACGAGACAAAAATTGAACGCGTTTAAAAGAACAAGGGCAATAATTCATATTAGATATATTTTGATATTTTTAATTTTCAATTAGGCTCATCCCTTGCGATATCCAACAATTTCAGTGAGTTTTGTCAACATTGGTCATGAATTGTACCTTCCAGAGTGTTTATTAGCCAAAAAGTTAAACCCGTTTTCAAACACAAGGGCAATAACTGACACTAAATATATTTCGATTTATTTGATTTTCAATAAGGTTCATCGTTGGGTAAAAACAAATACTCAAGCCAAGTTTTATCAAAATCCATTAAGAATTATTCTTTCTAGAGTGCTTACAAGCTAAAATTGAACCCGTTTTCAAACACAAGGGCAATAACTGATACTAAATATTTTTCGATTTAACTGAATTTCAATAGGGTTCATCCTTAGGTGATTACAAATACTCATGCCAAGTTATGTCAAAATCGCTCAAGAATTGTGACTTGTAGAGTGTTTACAAGGCAAAAATCCAACACATTTTATAGAACAAGGGCAATAATTCCTATTAAATATATTTCGATATGTGCTATTTTCAAAACGGTTCATTCTTGGGTGATATTAAACAATTTCAGCAAGTTTCGTCAAAATCGGTCAATAACTGTGCTTTGTAGAGTGTTTACAAGCTAAAAATTGAACGCGTTTTCAAAAACAAGGGCAATAACTGATATTAATTTTTTTTCGATTTTACTGGTTTTCAATAGGTTTCATCCTTGGGTGATAACAAATACTCAAGCCAAGTTTCATCAAAATCCATTAAGAATTGTTCTCTCAAGAGTGTTTACAAGCTAAAATTGAACGCGTTTTCAAGAACAAGGGCAATAACTCATACTAAATGTTTTTCGATTTCGCTGATTTTCGATAGGGTTTATCCTTGAGTTATAACATACTCTCACACCAAGTTTCATCAAAATCGGTCAAGAATTGCACTTTGTAGAGTGTTTACGAGCCATTCAAGAACAAGGGCACAAACTCATACTAATTTTTTTCCGATTTCGCTGATTTTCAATAGGGTTCATCCTTGCGTGATCAAAAACACTCATATTAAGTTTCATCTAAATCCGTCAAGAATTACACCGTGTAGAGTGTTTACGAGCAATTGTGGACGGACGGACGGACGGACGGACGGACGGACGGATGTGGGTGACGACAATATACGCCCCCCATTTCATGTGGGCGTATAAAAATGGCGTCGTGTAAAAACAACAAGAAGAGAAAACTTGGGACAAATAATGAATATGTGTCAAAAAAGAGTTTTGTTGGACCCAAGAGAAGAACGCTGTCTATTTCTCTTTAAGTTTTCAATCGAGATACCCTCACACTGGAGCAGAACGTAATACAAGATCTGTTCTTGTTGTTGGCGTGAGACATTATATGCATAGGCGTACGGGAGGGGGGAGCAGGGGCTCGGCTCGATCATTTTCGGGCAAAATTCTCGACATATTCGGGCACTGAAAGTTCCCGAGTCTTCTTGGTTTTTTTAGAAAAAATACCCACTAATATTGCCGGGAACCGATTCCTGCCCGAATCCCTAGATTCTATTGAAGCAAAATACCCGAATATCGAGATTTTCGTCTGGAAGCCTTGTGGGCTGGTGATATTTACCTTGGTTGTTTGGGCACTTTAGGATTCATGGAGGTTTCGGATTTGATCACCGGGCAGTAGAATTCGGGCAGAGTCCGAGATTCGGGCACAAATCTCTCCCACACCAACACTTTCAAAACCTCCCGTATATACGCCTATGATTATATGCGCCTAAAATAACATTAAAATGAGCAAACAAAACTCCAAATACAGCCAGGAGAAGGTTAATGGTTCTGCAAATTCTACAAGCATTCTTGTGAACCGCCATTTTGTTAAAATATTATCGTGACGCAATAATTATGAATGTCATTAAACGGGCCATCTCGCTGCCATGTAAACGTTGGAAATTTCAGCCCGGGTACATATAAACGGTTGTGTTTTTCAGCCCGCCTGTCCGGGCCAGCCCGTCTACCCGGGCCAGCCTGCTACATATAAACAGGGCCCTAGTAGCCTATCGGTAATGGGAGCACGTTATCCATGAGAAACATGACAATCACAATATGTACTCTGGTGTGAGTGATGAAGGATTGTACCACAAATAACAAAAATTCTGAGTTCTGATTGGTCCAAATACATGGGGTTTAATAGGAATTTGACATCATATCTTTGCAATTTGGCGTATTAATTTCAGCGAACTCGTTACAAATCTTGTTAATGTTAAATGATTAAAAGGATGTCTTCTTTTCATTCGATAGCGCACGTGCAGTTTGTTGTTATGTGCGTCATACTGCACCTAACGTCATAAACCCGAATAACCCATGTTCTAAATTATCCATAAAATAGAGTCCAGGAACAAAATAATCACAATTTGTGGTACAATTCCGATAAACGACTTTCTGTTTTAGATTTAGAGGGGGGTTTATTCGATATTTAACCAAATAAATATCGAATAAACCCCCTCTAAATCTAAAACAGACAGTGTTTATCTTCTAATTGTGATATCAAGTTAAATACTGTATATAACTTTACTGATTCCACACATTCGTCGATAAATGGAATTTGATTATTGTCTTTTATATTTTTAGATTATTTTACACTGATAAAGGTATTAAAAACATAGATTTTGTCTTTTACAGAGGTTAAAAAGAGCATTAATTCTTTGTATTATATGTGAACTTGTAAATCTTGTTTCATCAACTCATATTCATTGGAAGACTATCCTTATTGTTATTATTTAAAACATAAACAGTAAAATTTCACGTTAAGTTGTATGTGGCAGGAGAATACTTTAACGTGATTATAATAATATTAAATCTATATACAGACCTAAAATGATGAAACAACAGAAGGAAGCTCTAATATTGGTAAATGTTGATCTGGAAGTTGATTGTGAACTACTAGTGTTGATATCCCGTCTATTACATATACTAAAAGTTACCATGATGTATATAATAATATTAGCCAGTATAATAACACCAACAGGGATAGCGAATCCATAATAGAACCCAGTTAATGACATCCAACAACTGTATAAAATAAAAACATAAATATGTAATGAATAAACACACGTTGTCAAAAATATCATCCAAAGAATGGTAAAAAACGAAAGTAATAATTGTAAGGAAAAATAACAAAAATTATGAGTAACTACCAGATCAATTCG
The DNA here is from genome assembly GCA_030562195.1 of Nipponacmea schrenckii. Lineage (NCBI taxonomy): Eukaryota > Metazoa > Mollusca > Gastropoda > Lottiidae > Nipponacmea > Nipponacmea schrenckii. The sequence continues at coordinate 4,313,218 of CM060203.1, read as the reverse complement.
GGGCCTTCTAAACAAATCGGTCAAGTTTATTGAGTGTATTTCTAATAAAGCATAAATTGGAACAAAGAATGGCTCAAAACAAGCTACCACAGAATGAAAAAGAAAGCTAGAAATTTAAAAAATGACCAACTTACTAAGTTTCGCCACCGTTGTACAGCTCAATATCAATAGCTAGCATAACAATAACCGGAACTAAAGGTAGAACTGTAAACAGAATATTATTTTTATCGACATAATAAAACTCTGGTTACCGATTGTAAGACTCCAATTAAAAACCTCTTGGCTCCTTCAAACTCCTATTACCTCACTATCTTGGTGATTTTATTATTAGAAATTGTTTTGCAGACTCTGTATATTTCATGCATCAAAATCTATGAAATCGGCTCACTTACCCCATGCCGGAATGGCAGTCTTCCACATGTAGTTTTCAAAATAGGTACCAAAAACTTTGACAAACAACAAATATTGCAGGATACCTTCCATTAACATCCACATAAAGGAGGCTAGTATGAAATAATGAAGTAATACGGCAACAGCTATACATCCACCATGGTCATCTGTTTCATTTATTCCCGCCAAAAAAACAATCCACGAACACAACATGGCCATGGCCAGATTAAACAGCGTCTGTTGTGGCCTCCCTTTACGCAATTTACTGAAATAGTAATGTAATGGAGTTTATCGTCTTACTGTTCTGCCCTAGATTGTGTTTATTAATGTAAGCGATGATGTAAAACGACTTTTTGTAGTCTCTGGTGGACCTTGGTCCAAGACGTTCTTCCATGTCAGCTCTTTTGTCTAGCTTTAGATAATCGTTCATTAGTTAAGATATAACGCTATAATGGCCTCATCGATGGTTACTGACAATTAAACCTAATAGAACCAATGACAGACAGGTTGCTGATGTGTAAAGGAACGATTTTGGAAATTGACATTTAAATACTTTTAGTGATTAGTTATCTCCCTTGAACTGACTAAATTAAGTCCGTGCTATTTTATAAAAATCCTTTCTCCCTCCCTACTGTATGGCAAATTTTATCATATCGTGCAGCTATAGTTTAATTGCATTTGATTTTAAACTATCAGCAAAAAAAAGGTATTAAAATGATGGAATGGAACCAAAAAACTCACCTGAATAATAGGAAGGAGAGAACTGTTAAACTCAATCCTATTATAGATAAAGTTAATCCAATAATAGTAATAATACTTAAAGCTAAACGATGGATTTCTTCTATCAAAATATAATCCTGGCCATAATAGTCCTGAAATTAAGACACGTAATCTATTAATATCGACATGTAGGCTAAGACAAGTTGCAATTGATAGAATTATCATATACCATAGGCCTATCTGTTCTATAGCCTGGGTTTTCAACCTTTTTTGGGTGGCGTCCCTTATTTTGATTTCGTTTGGACACGCGTCCCTATCTATTTTCAAATTCACCTACAGCAGAGATGTACGAAGAGTCGATTAGTCAACAACCATCAGATGTCTCGTCGATAAAGATCAATGAAATAAAAATGTTATATTTATGCAGTTTAAAACAATTTTTTTTTTCACAAAGTTCACAACTTTCAAATATCGTGTTAACTAGTGAGAAGGCTGGTCTTATTTTTTATCGGCTAGTTGTGTGATGCCAGGGTCTGTTTCCGAAAGACACACCCGAATGTATTTAGTGACTAACATGGAGTGATCATGCACGTCCCACTTTAGGGTAATTTTCCAGGAAAGTGAATCTTATGACCGCATCATGTAAGCAGTCGGTGTCTTTATTCCTCTGACAGCACCGATAGGTAATTTTGATTTTGTAATATTTTCTAGGGACGTGGAACAAGCCCGCGTCCCACTCAAAATCGTCAAACGTCCCCCAGGTTGAAAACCTAGGTTCTCCAGCTATACTGATTTACAATTTACGAGGGAGGCATCTAAACTGGAATGGCTTTGTATAGATTTCAGATTCTTATCTTAAATCTGACAAACTAAGGGAAAAATGGGCGCTCAGGCAAACAAAATGCGTCAAGAATTCTAACGTAGAAACCAATGGCGATTCCACACCATCTTCCATGGCTAATCTTAACATCAAAACTTACCAAAAGAACAGCAAAATTAGTTAAATGATCACAAATACACACATCTCGCCCACTGGTAGTATTTTTATATTCACACCCTTCTGATGACCACTGCCCAGCTTCAATGTTCCAAAACGCACAAATACTAAAATTTTGTCTAACTTCGGTTTGTAAAGGCTAAAATAAAATAAATAAATGGTTCACATCATTAGATTTTCATGGCATCTATAAACAAGAACATGAAAAAAAGATAGCTTGCCAGGCAAGGTAACATACGCCCACTGGCAGCATTGAATTTGAAAAATAAATTGGGTAATTACTCAAAACCATTCACTAAATGGATATTGAAGTCAAGGGCAAAAACTCAAAAACTGTTCATGGAAAATCGTCAAATTAAAACTTGACCGCCATCTTATCTATTTCAATACTCATACCAAGTTTCATCAAATCTATTAAAAAATTGTAGCTTATTTTGCACCCACAAATATTTTTGACGCAATATTACTAAGTCAAGGGCAATAAATCAAAAACCATTCGTTAAAAAAGTCGGAAATTCAAACTTGACTAATGTCTTATCTATTCTGATGCTTACACCAAGTTCCATCAAAATCTTTTGAAAATTAAAGCACTCTCATTGAAACCACAATAGAATCTTGACGCAATTTCACAAAGTCAAGGGCAATAACTCAAAACAGTTCATTGAAAAACTGTCAAATTCAAAACTGACTGAGGTCTAATCAATTCCAATGCTCACACCAAGTTTCATGAAAATCCTCTGAAAATTGGAGGATTTATTGCATCGAAACTAAAATTTTGACAAGATTTTACTACATCAAGGGCAATAACTCAAAAACTGTTCATCAAAAAAATTGCCAAATTCAAACTCGACTGTTGTCTTATCAATTCCAATGCTTACACCAAGTTTCATCAAAATCCATTGAAAATTATAGCTTCTATTGAACCCACAATAAAATTTTGACGCAATCTTACTAAGTCAAGGGCAATAACTAAAAAACTGTTCATCTAAAAACCTCAAATTCGAACTTGGCTATCGTCTTATCAATTCCAATGCTCAAACCAATTTTCATTTAAATACATTGAAAATTGTAGCTTCTATTTAGTCTACAACAACCATAGAGGCAGGGGCAATAACTCCAAAACCGTTTATCGCAAAATCGTCCAAATCGAACTTGACTACCGTCTTATCAATACCAATGCTCATACCAAGTTTCATTAAAATCCATAGAAAATTGTAGCTTCTATAGTGTCTACAACAAATGTTGACCGACCGACAGACCGACGCGTTTTTACTAAGTCAAGGGCAATAACTCAAAATCCGTTCATTCGATAATTTCCATTTTTGAACTTGACCGAGATATCATCAATATATACATGTATACCAAGTTTCATTAAGATCGGATAAAAACTGTAGCCTCTATCGTGGATACAACCCAAATTTGACGCGTTTTTACTAAGTCAAGGGCAATAACTCAAAATCCGTTCATTCGATAATTTCCATTTTCGAACTTGACCGAGATATCCTTAATATATACATGTATACCAAGTTTCATTAAGATTGCATAAAAACTGTAGCCTCTATCGTGGATACAACCCAAATTTGGCGCGTTTTTACTAAGTCAAGGGCAATAACTCAAAAACCGTTCATTCGATAATTTCCATTTTTGAACTTGACCGAGATATCATCAATATATACATGTATACCAAGTTTAATTAAGATCGGATAAAAACTGTAGCCTCTATTGTGGATACAACCCAAATTTGACGCGTTTTTACTAAGTCAAGTGCAATAACTCAAAAACCGTTCATGCGATAATTCCCATTTTCGACCTTGACCGACACATCATCAATATATACATGTATACCAAGTTTCATTAAGGTCAGATAAAAACTGTAGCCTCTATCGTGGATACAACAAATTTGGACGGACCGACGGACGGACAGGGGCGATGGCAATATACGTCCACATTTCCATGTGGGCGTATAAAAATAATAATTCATTCGTTGAACTGCAATCAATCAAGTCATAGGCTAAATGAATTGAAAAGAGGTTTTTCTTTTTACGCTGATAGCATCAATTTGCACCATTAAAATTTTCATTAGAACGTGGCAGTTTTTTTGCAATGATTTAGCTGATTATGGGGTTTCTGACAGTATATAGTTAAGTATAAGTGTAGTATATAAGGCATATAATACTCTTATTGTCAGTTTGATACTTTAAATCTCTTTAACAATTCAGTGAGTCACCGAATTCAATAATGACACAATGGATTCGGTTCTAAATATGAATTAACATGTTTTGACTAATATATAATTTTTGAAAACGTTTTTCGCTTTTTATATTAAAAGACATAATGAAGAATTTGTTACCTTGTATGGAAAGAAAACAGCGGTGACATAAGTATTGTGTAAATTAGTATATGGAATATCATTTACTAATAATGTAGCTGATATTATTTTACTGTTAGGTTGAAATCTGTTAGATGTACTATGTTTACTAATAAACAAGGTACTATCATTAAATAGTCGCATTGCTAGTCGAATTCTAGTTGTCGTAAACTCTAAAAAATACAAAATATCAATATTAAATATAAATTTCCGAAAAACTCTAAAACTGTATTACAGAAAGTATGAAAATGTGATAAAGAAGAAATAATTTATGCTAATTCAAATTTGCACAAGAGACCAGAGAGTTTTTACAATGTGATATACTTTGGTGTATATATCTATAAGGGTGACTTTTAAAAGCCAACCACCTAGCGCCGCCCACCGACCAACCGAAAATAAAAAAATTGCGCTAAAATGAGTATCTTAGATTTTTATAATACAAAACGAAACTATTCAATTTTGGAATTTTAATATGGAAGTCACCGAAATACCACCAAATTGAAAAGTTTCCTTTTGTAGTATGAAAATCTAAGAGACTTAATACTAATTTCAGTGCAGTTTGTTTTTCCGACCGGTAGGCAGCGGTAGGTGTTGGCTTTTAAAACCCACTATATTATATAATATATTAAGAAACTTCAAAAAGGCTAAAGTATATACAGGTTTGTATGATGCGATAGATGAGTTCTGACTATAAAAAGTCCATTCTGCTTACCGTTCGTTAACATCCTCACAAATTCACGATTTAAGTAAATCCCAATATCAGCCGTTGCATACACCATCTCATGCTCGTTAAAAAGTGAGTTCAATTCATCTTCTTTAAATGACTTGACTGGTCGATTCTTCCCGCCATTTGCAGATAAGCCAATCTGAATTGGTTTTCCAGGTTCTAAATCTCGAATTTCCAGTACTGTTTTCGAGGTAACGACGCTCAAAAAGTTATTACTTCCAGTAATTAGTTTCGTGTCTAACCGATCTAAAGTGGTTAAAATCCTGTAATGAGGAACAGAGTTAATTTGGTAAAATATTTCATAAATTTGGCCTACATCGATATGAATGTACACATGCATGACTTACATTGATACGTACGCTGGCTAGACCTAAATTGGTTAATTGATTTGTACACACTGATCTATATTGATCAATCTTGGTTTTTGAGCTCATCTACTTGACCTATATAGCTATCTTAGTTTCTCCCCTACTTGACCTATATAGATATCTCAGTTCCTCTACTTGACCTATATAGCTATCTCAGTTCCTCTACTTGACCTATATAGCTATCTCAGTTCCTCTACTCAACCTATATAGCTATCTCAGTTTCTTTACTTGACCTATATAGATATCTTAGTTCCTTTTCTTGACCTATATAGATACCTTAGTTCCTCTACTTCACCTATATAGATATCTTAGTTCCTCTTCTTGACCTATATAGATATCTCAGCTCATCTACTTGACCTATACCGATATCTCTGTTCCTCTACTTGACCTATATAGATAACTCAGTTCCTCTACTTGACCTATATAGATACCCCAGCTCATCTACTTGACCTACACAGCTATCTTAGTTCCTCTTCTTGACCTATATAGCTATCTCAGTTCCCCTACTCGACCTATATAGCTATCTTAGTTCCTCTACTCGACCTATATAGCTATCTCAGTTCATCTACTCGACCTATATCGCTATCTTAGTTCCTCTTCTTGACCTATATAGCTATCTCAGTTTCTCTACTCGATCTATATAGCTATCTTAGTTCCTCTTCTTGACCTATATAGCTATCGCAGTTCCTCTACTCGACCTGTATAGCTATCTTAGTTCCTCTTCTTGACCTATATAGCTATCTCAGTTCCTCTACTCGACCTATATAGCTATCTCAGTTTCTTTACTTGACCTATATAGCTATCAGTTCCTCAAGTCGACCTATATAGCTATCTCAGTTTCTTTACTTGACCTATATAGCTATCAGTTCCTCTACTCGACCTATATAGCTATCTCAGTTTCTTTACTTGACCTATATAGCTATCAGTTCCTCAAGTGACCTATATAGCTTATTCTCAGTTTCTATTTGCCCTATATAGTTATCTCAGTTCCTCTACTCGACCTATATAGCTATCTCAGTTTCTTTACTTGACCTATATAGATATCTTAGTTCCTCTTCTTGACCTATATAGATATCTCAGTTCCTCTACTTGACCTATATAGATATCTCAGTTTCGCTACTGGACCTATATAGATACCTTAGTTCCTCTACTTGACCTATATAGATATTTCAATTCCAACTATTTAAACTATATAGATATCTCAATTCATCTATTTAAACTATAAAGATATCTCAATTCATCTATTTAAACTATATAGATATCTTAGTTCCTCTACTTGACCTATATAGATATCTCAATTCCTCTATTTAAACTATATAGATATCTTAGTTCCTCTATTTGACCTATATAGATATCTCAATTCATCTATTTAAACTATATAGATATCTTAGTTCCTGTACTTGACATATATAGCTATTTCAGTTCCTCTACTTGACCTATATAGATATCTCAGTTGCTCTACTGGACCTATATAGATACCTTAGTTCCTCTACTTCACCTATACAGATAACTCAATTCATCTATTTAAACTATATAGATATCTCAATTTCTCAGTTAAACGACTTGACCTGTAAAGATTTCTCTATGCACCCGTTTGATCTATATTTATTTGTAAGAACATCGCCTTGACCTGTATCAATTTTTGACCTCATCTGAATTGCGTGTAGACTTGATCTAGATTGATTTGTAAGTTTTCCAGCCTGGCCTACATTGATTTGTCTGTTCACTGTCTTGACCTACATTTTTTTGCAAGTATACCTACCTTTTGGTAACATCAGAATCTTGATCAGCTATATTGAGGGTCGTGTAATCAGAATCTTGTATGTTGTTTATAATATTGACTATACCAATAGCATTCTGAAATGAAAGGGGCGTATAAATTATCTAGAATAGTCCTGGATGGTTATCACGACCTTTCACAATACATCAAAGAACGCAAGCACTAATGTCATGTTTTTGATTCTTGGCAAGGAACAATGAGAACTTTAGAGAAGGCGAAGGAATTAATCGCCCTCAAATGTTATCAAAATTAATGTGTTGGGGGATATTGGAGACTGAGTTAAGGCCTGTTTATACTGAGGGCGAACGCGACAGCGACCACGAACGCGAACACGAACGCGGTGTTCGCATTGGATTGCTTAACTTGATTTTAAATGAGGTCGTTTATACTAACGGGGAACACGAACCCGGTCGAATTTGTATTCGCGCGGAACACCGCGGAGATTGCCTCCAAAGCGAATTTTTAGGAAAAGACCGCGCGAACTATTTTCATCAGCCAATCAGAGTGTGAGGTCAAAAGCCACACCTCGCTGTGTCAGTTCACGCGTGGAAACTGCTTCGTCATGAGCTCGTTTCACCTGTGAATTACCGCGCGTACCGCCGCTTTTAATACGAAAGATGTTTCGTGCGGAAGGTCCCGCGAAAAGTCGCAGTGGCCGCATTCGCTATCGCGTTCGCCCTCAGTATAAACAGGCCTGTAATGTGCACAGCTAATATTTCCTGTTTGTCTTCTGAGAAAGTGTAATTCGCTATGCTGATGAATATTTAGAATAAGTATACGTTACCGGTCTTGTAATATTATTAAATTCTACTATTTTATCCAGAATAGAGGTAGTGTAACCTATATCTGTAGGTGTCAACGCATCAGTATCTTTAGTTAAATCTTCAACCTCAGGAATAATAGTATCAATGTTACTCGAATTAGACATATTCTGCAAAAAAAAATATTTTAAGTTAATCTGAAACCATTCCAAAACAACAGACGAGGAAATAAGATTGGTAAATCAGGAAAAAAATTAACCCATAACTGGCGTAGGTCGCTTAGTGTTTAACTGTATCGATCAAAAATAAAAAAGACACCGTTATCGTCAGCCGACATCTAGCAGACCATTTCGGGTCTTGTCTTTGTACTTAGCCAGTGTTAAATAGACCCAAAATACTGCATACCTTAGCAATCTCAGCAAGTTTAACTGTAGCTGAAGACGAACTGTGATCTGTGAATTGACAGTTTTTATTCAGCTGAAATGTGCCCCAATAGGCACCGTATATTTTATCACCTTCACACTCAACTTGACCTATCGGCAATTGATCTGAAAAACATCATTATCAACTGGTCATTTTCATTAAAGTCTTTTTTTGTATATTCCAAACACTACACCAGTAAAAATAAAAATATCTAGCGTACGCTATACCTACAGGATAAACACGCTATGCCAGTAGGACTAATATTTGGTGTATATAAAACACTGCTTTACCTACAGGATAAACAGCTGATGCATACACTTCTATTTCACTAGGACAAATATCTGGTGTATACAAAACACTGCTTTACCTACAGGATAAATGCATATCAAATACTACCTTATCTCGAGGACAAATATCTGGTGTATACAAACACTACTTTACAAGGACAAATATCTGGTGTATATCAAACACTACCTTATCAGAGGACAAATATCTGGTGTATATCAAACACTACCTTATCACGAGGACAAATATCTGGTGTATATCAAACACTACCTTATCACGAGGACAAATATCTGGTGTATATCAAACACTACCTTATCACGAGTACAAAATATCTGGTGTATATCAAACACTACCTTTCAGAGGACAAATATCTGGTGTATATCAAACACTACCTTATCACGAGGACAAATATCTGGTGTATATCAAACACTACCTTATCACGAGGACAAATATCTGGTGTATATCAAACACTACCTTATCACGAGGACAAATATCTGGTGTATATCAAACACTACCTTATCACGAGGACAAATATCTGGTGTATATCAAACACTACCTTATCACGAGGACAAATATCTGGTGTATATCAAACACGACCTTATCACGAGGACAAAATTTTTTCCCTGGTGGTTATATCAAACACTACCTTATCACGAGGACAAATATCTGGTGTATATCAAACACTACCTTATCACGAGGACAAATATCTGGTGTATATCAAACACTACCTTATCACGAGGACAAATATTTGGTGTATATCAAACACTACCTTATCACGAGGACAAATATCTGGTGTATATCAAACACTACTTTCCCCTACGGAAAAAAAGGACAAATATTTGGTGTATATCAAACACTACCTTACCTATAGGACAAATATCTGGTGTATATCAAACACTACCTTACCTATAGGACAAATATCTGGTGTATACCAAACACTACCAAGTCGTATATCTGGTAAGATGAACTCTTTTGTAGTGCCATCATCATATGTAAAACTACGCTTTATTTCTAGACAATGATCTGTTAAAAATAAAATGTCAGTTAATGCCTTTGTCTGTAGTTTTGATGTTTGTCATTGTATTCTAAACCACAATTACTTTAGTAGAGTCATAAAATTGTCAAATTTGGTAAGTTATATCCCTGTGCCTAATCAAATTATTAAGGGATCTCAAACCGTCATAAAGCTGTATTATATTACATTCCCGCTCCAGTGTCTTGCCTGAGATTCTTTCAGAAGAAAACGATTGGGGGCATCGGCAGTGTATATGTATGGTGAACTCTTACCTGTTGAAATAAACTTGATCAATTCACTATTTGAAATTGTCGCGATATTGTATGCCTTTAGAAAAGCTGTCTTTGCACTCTCTACAGTAATGCTTTGTGTGCCTCCAAGACTCCTGGGTGAATTTGAAGAACTTTCAAATACCTGGAAGTCTATAATTCTTCCATTAGATCTACAATCAGAAAACCAACTACAGTTCTACGTTCTCTAAAATCTGTATAACTCTGAATGTTTCAGAATTTTACACATGTAATATTCAAAAGGGCAATACAAACCAGCTAGCGTGCTTGGCAATGGTTGGGGTCAAATGTCGTGATAGTGTTCCGTGTAACTGTTACGCGATTAATTTTGTGTTATAATATAGTGTACTCTGAGTAATCCGACATATATCGGAACTGCAAAATAATGTCGGATTAGCGATTGTTTAGAGTGCACTGTATATTAACATGAAGAATGAGTTAAAATTTCTATTATGTGATAGTGTTATCACTAACACGAGATTTGACCTCACCCAATGTTACAGTAGTTCTGTGTCAACTGGAAGTGGTTAAATATTTATTGAACAAAGGATTTATTTGGTTGAATATTCTACATAATTATACAGTGCATTACAATGTTACCAGACAATACTTCATCACAAGAGTATGTAAATTTTTGGTTACCTGAAACGGTTAAGTTTAACAGTGGGGGATTTCTGCGTGCTGTTACCAAAAAAGCTCAGAATTGTTTCGACCTGATTTGACCTGGATCTCATCAAGTTGAAAAAGTTAGCTGAAACTTGGTTGACCAGTTTATCAGATAACTCTAACGAAGCAGCATAGGTTCTGGTTCCTTTATGAAGAGAAGTGAATATCGAGAAGTAAAAAGATGGCTGAATCTATTATGTTCTTTAATTTGGATTTTTTTTTTTGCACCTGTCCAAATGTGTATTAATTCCAATTGAAAATATTTGAATATACGAACCAAAAGTGACAAAAAATGTTGTCAAGATATTATTTAGTTCAAAATTCTGATCAAATGTCTAAAGATCTTTTTAAAATATTCATGTAGCGTGCAACTGAGCTTGTAAGATCCAATTTGTGTCATGTGATTGTGACGAGTAAACAGTTTTACTACTTACCACGATAGTTCAGATAGAATTTATTCGAAGTTCTCATAGAATTGGATTTCAGATCTAAGACTTCACACCAATAATATCCCAAAATGTCCTGATCGGTAAACCTGTTAGGCTGTGGGCCAGTTCCGTCTTCAAATAAACGTTCTGTGAGTGATCCATCCAGTGACAAAATTTGCTCATTGTCAAAATTATATGGTGCTAAATAGGCTCCATCTTTTACCCATTGTATAATTTGTTGTTCAGGATATGAATTGTCAAGCAAACATTTAAAACTTTGAGGGAGTTCTACCTCAATTTCTATTGAAGTAATTATTATTTCAGTTTCTCCATTTCTTATTGGAATTTCTTGTGCGTAAGAAGGAGGATTCAAAATTAAACTTGGAGTAGAACCTAAAGAAAGGAAACAATCATGTGTAAGACATTAACTTCCATCACCTTTTTCTGTATATATCTAGGTCGTAATTTTCCAACTTCAATTTGACTTATTACTGGCAACCAAGTTATCAGACATAAAATAAGACAATGAATCAGTCTGTTACAAATCGCTTGTATTTCTCAATTCGTTTTATTTACCCTAGGAACAAATAATTTTAATTCATATAATGACATCCAGAATTATTGTTTAAATTTTTTATTTTTATTTATTGCAGTTGTATTTAGTTATAGAGCCTCTTTTACTCACTGTTAAAAACCACCGCTTTAGAACATATATATGGAAGGTCACTCCAACAATTCCATTGTAAAGTACGATTAAATTCCATAAAATAAGAATTGCAGGATTCGTCTCTCCCATCGACCCAGAGATTTATTCTACCAAATCTACCTTCCTGTGAAAACCCTAAATGGACAAAAAATATTAAAAATACGTTTATATCTTTATATATACCTTTTACTTTTTCCATTGTAAATTCCGAATTAGTAAAAATTATACTTTTGTATGAACAATTGTTATTTTTTTAGTCTGGCAGTTTGTACGAGTATGAGATGATTTAATGTCATTTAGAAAGTGATGTTGCAACAATATTTTCGTTATTGGGATAACACTTTCTTGGTATGTCAGGCACCTAATCGCCAGCAATTTGCCGAGTGGTCTAGACGGTTGAAACGTATTGCTGGCGATTAAGTACCCGACTCTGAGATCGTTGGTTCGAAACCTGCTAGGGTCTCAGCCAATTTTCAGCACTAGAATCTCTGTGCTATACCAAGAAAGTGTTATCCCAATAACGAAAATATTGTTGTACGACTATCCTTCCACTTATAGTCATGTAAAATATCATGTTGATTAACAATAATCTTCATTACCCTTTGAGTATTCATGTACTAGTATATAACAGTGTTATATTCTTTTTATCAGTAACCTCTAAACCTTCAACCTAAAGTTCAATACTATAAATAATCAGACAAACAAGTATCGTAAGAAAAGAAAAATACTCACATTGTCCGTAAAGAGGTGAATTAATTATTTGAAAAGCCCTTTGTTGATGCACATCAGTATGTACTTTCATTAGACCACCGCCCTGCCCCTCGCATGATAATTTTGCTGCCCCATAATCCATGTATACCTCATGAAAAACCTTATAACATGTACCTAATGACTCGTTTCCCAGCCATCCTGTCGGACAAATCGACGCTGAAAATGGAGAATCAGAAAAAGGTGATTGAAAAATGACTAATAATCACTTTGTGAAAAGATATTCAATTATACATGTTTAAGGCTTATTGTGAATAATTTCCTTAAACGTAGCGACCTCGTCTTAGATATATCAAAGACAAAAGAAAAACAAACAAAAAGCAATTCAATAATAAAAAAAATGACTAATGAACAAATAAAAAAATAAAGAGAAATATAAAATAAAATCAAATAAATAAATAAAAGACAAAAACAATCAATAAATACCAGTTGAAAGTCTAATGTTCTCATTTTTGGGGGGTTTGGTACACATAAAAGGCAGCTTTTGATCAGTGCAGTTAATTAATGAGGTCTGTCGAGGATTACTTTGCCTTCTTGTTCGTACGTTTGGAAAATCAGACAAATAACTACTACAGCCGGTATCATTGATATTTATATCACTGAAATATAATGATATACTAATGTGAATTACTACTAGTATCTTACAGGGTTTAAAATTTCGTGAAAAGTGTGATTTCTTTGATGTGTCAACAATCTTGTTTGTTCGGGATCCAGTTTATCCACTCAGTTGTATATTGTTTCATATATGTACTGTTTATAAGTTGATATTATTTAGATCAACATATGACCACAGTTAGTGACTAGTTTATTTGAGTTACTGCGATATCTGATGTTAAAGGCTACTGTAATAAACCATGAACCTGTCTCATTGTTCATATTATACTATATATACAGGTATATAAACTATTCTTTAAAATACACAGCCGAAACCTGTTTCCCAATCCAAACCCTGTTCAAATATGAATAAAATTTATCACAGATCTTTATTATACTTACAATTGCCTGACAGTTAGAAAAGTTTTATCTTCGTTCCTGGCCAGTCTACCATATTTCACTAGTTCCCCCGACCAACCTTTTTTCTCTACAACAATAAATAGTAAAACTGTTAATACCATTTGATTTTAATATTGAAAGGTTTTGATTGATTAATGTAATTTAATACACTCAGTGTATTCAACGTTTAATACACATCCTAAGTCAAATAACAAGAAGTTTTTTAAATAATAAACATAGGAATTAAAACAGAATCATTTTGCATTTTTACCAGTCAATAGGCATAAAAACTCAAAGCTAAATTGGTTTAGGTTGCGATTGTGAGCAAAAATTAATGCTTAGTCAGCAAACCGATGATATACATGAATTAGCAATTTTACTGCCCCATAATCAATGTATACCTCATTAAATAGCCTTATAACAAGTACTAAATGACGCGTTTCCTGTCGGACAAATCGACGCTGAAAATGGAGAATCAGAAAGAGGTGATTGAAAACTGACTAATAATCACTTTGTGAGAAGATATTCAATTATACATTCACCGATGATATACATTCACAGACCACTGCTTCTACCTAGTACATCTGAAAAATTTCTATAGATTTAAATTATGTGCTAACATTGAACTAAACAGGGGACCTACCATAGCTTGAAAGGAAGCCTTGGTATCCATTTCGTTCTTCTTGTGTCATAATCTTTGCTTGGTGTTTACGGCAGAACTGACTTGCTTCTGGCCAGGTTGCTGCTGTACCAGCTAATACACATAAACTATTATTAAGTTGATTATATCTCCATCCATAATCGCAACCAGGATCTCTATCACCTGATAAAAACACCAGTTAAAGGTTAAAGTTAAAGTTTTCCAGTTTTCAATCCAGCAATTCCACTATCACCAAGCGTTTCATGACGTCACCATCGCAAAGGGTACTACCGGAGCCCATATAGTTTTTGCTGCTACTGATAAGGAACCTTTGTGTCGTCATTAAACTCTTTATAGCTTTATAAGAGTGGCAGCAATCACAGACGTCTGATTGAAAATTGTAAATCGATGCTAAAGGTGTTCGGACACATATAAAACCTCGATTAAACAGTAACACAATATTATTCAAATGGTCACTGGTAAAGTTAATTATACAGTGTAATTATATAGTGTTACACATATTCTTACGAACCCACAGCCTTCAACTATTTGCTTTGAACAGATTTCAAACTATTGATGGAATTAGAAATAAACAGATTTAAAATAGCCAAATTTTAACACAGTTATTTTGTTATACGTTAGCTTAAAGCCAAGTGTAAAATTCCCTTCATGAATCAATCTTAATGTCGCTATGATAAAACATAATACAACTTACTGTCAACTTGCTCACTAACTTGAAACACCACAGAAAATATAAGAAAATTGAGTAGGCAGTAGTTCATGTTGAAGCTGAAATTGTATAGTTAATTCAGTTAAACGAATAAGGGTAATGCTTTTGTGGTTACCCATTATTGTGGTCTATGCAAATAAAAAAAAGATCCAGTATAATTATGGGTATAATGTCATAAAAGTTAGGAAAACGTTTAGAACAAATAAACTACAATAAACTTGTGATGCACGTTATCTTTTAATCAAACCAAGCAAGTAAATCTAGAGACGAAACGAGGAGCTCCATAACCAATTATTTATTATGCAATATTTTGTTACTTTTATAAACCGTACTTTAAATGCCGTACTTTCAACTTTGAAATACGTCGTTGATATGGTAGGCAGGAATTTATTAACTTATTTTGAAGTGTACTCGACTTTGTGCAAATATCCTGTTCAACATTGTAAATAATTTTCATTTACAATTTTCCCGCATCCTATAAAACTTTCATACATTAACATGAACTTAAAAGTAAAAATTCGTTAATTTAATAGTGTGGCACTTTTAGATGTTTAAATGACTTCACGTTGTGATTATACGCCCACATTAATCCTGTCCTGTCGCTGTCCGTCTCTCCGTTCATAATTGCTTGTGAACGCGATAGAGACAACAGTTTTCGTCGGATTTGACTGAAACTTGCTGTAATCATTTATATTGATGAGATCTCGGACAAGTTCGAATTGGCGATTTTTCGATGAACGGTTTTTTAGTTATTGCACTTATTGCGTCAAATTTGATCTAGGTAGACAATACAGTTTTTGTCTGATTTGAATGCAATAGAGACTAGGTTTCATCTGATTTGAATCAAATTTGGTGCGAAACTTGGATTAAACCTAAATAATGCTAGAGTTTCTGCCTATGTTAAAACAGAAAATATATTTCAAAGTGGGCTTGCTAGGCAACCGCTTGTATTTTCTTTTATTAGGTATAGATCTTCTAAAAGGTGGTGAGAGAGATATCGGAGATTGGTGGCAGCGAATCCCCTGTTCTGGCTGTCGGTCTAGGCTTGACAGGCTCTCTAATATCAGGACCTGGACCCTGGATGCCAAACATGTAGGATATTGGCTGCTGTAGCTCAATGCAAGCTGTTCAATTCAAACATGCATGAACAGTCAGCATTAATCTAGATTAATAATCCAGGACACTCTCTCATCATCTTTTACAGTGAAAACAATAATACAATATCTATCTCAGTTTAAACTTCTAATACCCAACATTGAATAGGTGCACCGAAAAGCTAAAACACATTTACATAGGCTTATAATAAATGTTGTCTTTTAAAGTGTTTAAGAATTAACGGCAGGTATATTGTAAAGCAAAACTTTCAGATAAGCTAAGGGATACGTTTTTTTGTGTAAACGTTTCATAATTTGAGCAAAAAAACATTTTTAAACCATCGAAAACATCACCATGCCCTTAAAATAATTGTGTTTCACGTTTCAGAGTATGGGAATTTAGGGTATAGATTTCGTAATCTATATTTGAAATAATACACTATTTTGAACATGAAACGGTCAATAAATCATAATATACCATATTATAACTATTAAAATGATCAATCTATGAATATGTCTGTACGTTCATGTAGAAATAATTGGTAAACTGTGATTCAGAAGTATCACCTAGTGAACAGACGAATTGTAAGACGAAGTAAAAATATCGGCCAACTATAACATTTGATACAGAATTCTATTAAGTATAAGTTTTTTTAAAGTAAAAGCCAAATGTGAAATTTACCTGAACGCTGGGTTATATACCTATCCCTTATTAATCCATTATAGAATTTAACACAATATAATCTGTTTTAAGCTTATTGCCACCTTCTTTCCATATGAATTCAGGTATGAAGTGGTTTTAACTCGGTAGTAGTCTATAAGCTATAGATATGCACCTCAATGGTAACGTATCCAGTGAACTGGGACATAGTAAAAAGGACGCCACGGTTAATGGTAGATATTTATCCGTGATCAATGCTTGACTACACTTGGTGAATAGAGTTCAGCTATTTCGTCCTTTTGGGGTGTTTTAAAGAGATCAATCATACCTTAGTCTCAGAACTGGTATTTCAGCCAAGCTAATACCACTAATAATGTTCACCGTACCCATGTGTGTATGGAATTATCCACCTTTGTTTAAAGAGCAAAATATAACAAGTCGCCATTTATTACGATATATATTAAAACGATTTATAAGTAAAAAGATAGTTTGGGGTATTTTTAACAAATTTCGTGCATTTCTAGTTCAAGACTATTTACATAGAATCAACACTCAAACCAACCGTCTGTATGTTTTAATGCTCTATGAGCACCACTTCATAATATTTAGGTTGCCCTATTCTGCTTAGAATAAACTTCAAGCATTCTGTTGGTTTTTAAAGACGTTCTATATTTTGGCTGTTGATTGCCAATTTTTATGAATGCCACAGTCGTGATTTTGCTGAAATCATGTTAAAAATCAGCAATAATTTTAACGAGCCGGACTCAAGATCTGAACTTATTAGTTGATATATGATTTATCTTTTGATCTAGATGTGCCACACAGAAAACTCTTCAATATATTTCGGATTATAAATCTACACATCTCCCTGAAGACACCTATAGCGGGCTGTGTTTTCCTATTAACCATTACCGTGTTACAATCATATTACCTCTACTATCACCCCTTTAAAGTGTTTTTATTCAACAGTTTATATAAGAAGGTTCTGCCCAAAGCACTTTAATTTCACATGATTTAGATGAACAAAATTTAGTACGAAATACCCGGATATAGTCTTGAGTCATTGTCACACGAAATTATAGTATCCAGTATAGTTTTACAGATGTCAAAGGCCATGAATCACCATTTTCGGGGTTAAATCGGGTCATGTTTCTGAGACAAAGGACGATTTGCCAGCTTGTCCCTTTAAAGAAAAACTATACCTTTGAAAATCGAAATACAATTTTAAGTCTCAAACTATGTTAATAAGAGTATATTATTAATTAGTTGGACTTGGTGTCATGAATGAAAAAATAGAATCTCTGTAACACGATGCCATGCGTGTTTCAAACTTATTATCGTATTATAGGATTATAACTAAGTTTTATTCTAGTATTATAGTGAGATTCTGTCATAGTTTAGACACAAAATTTCCATGTATGACCTAAGACTCATTTTTATATATTTTTGTGTGGTATTCCAAGAGTTAGTATGCCTTTAAACAATGGTAAAAAACATTCCCATCACAAACAGTTTTCATTGGTAGAAGGATTAACATTTTACGATTCAATAGTAGATAAAAGATGAATGAATAAACCCAACCCTTCAGATTACTGTGTATGTATATATAGATTTTCGTACAATGTATCAATATGTGGGTAGCTGCAACTTCCACCCATATGATTCGATGATATAATTGGCACCAATAGTTCAGGGTCATAATTTATTTATCAAATAATATGTACAGATCAACAAAAGTATTGTTTTGTTTAAATGTATAAGTTTCCGATTCTCAATTTGATCTTTCACATTGTCTTGACTTGCCCATCTTTTCATACTTTTGTCATCCTAATCGGTTCGATGTTCAACTGAACACAATATCATTTCAAAGAAAAAGTTCAACTAAAGCCTAATGAATTGGTATCTAGTATCTAGTATCTAGTTGACTTATCAGTATTTAAGCTAATAAGTCAGAAATATAAGAAGCGTCTGTATATATTGCTGATGAAAAAGACTGGAAATGTTACAGCTACATGTATAATAATGTTATAACCAGAGTCTTTTGGTTATTGGACCGGATATTCCCATTTCCTGCTCATTGGATGATAGGTCAATTGATTTGAAGTAGTAGCGTTTAAAGATGCTAGGCCTATAGGATGTTGTGGATGACTAATATTGTGAATTATAATTATGTAGTTTTTAGAAGTGCACCCGGATGTTATAAAACACACATATGGGCATACCCTAAAACCTGATACGAGATATCAGATACGAGATACGTGTTTGATATGTGGAATGGCCTTTGTGGCAGGGTTTTTCATTGACTGTTCTGTATCAGTTCAAAGACCTAACCATAGATATCCTATAGGGACTCAGACCAGTAAAACATTTTATGCTAATGATTGTAATTTGATGTCTGAAATTGCATTTTCTTTCAGAATTTCTGAGATAATGAGAAATTTAATTGGCGGAAGGTTATTTCTAAAAAATAGTGGTTTTGTGTGCAGTGACAGTCAAGCGGATGTTGATAAAATGTAGTGGTTTACTTTCATTTTGTTTAGTTCAAAATTTTCATGGTCATGCTATATTGAAATTTTGTACAGAAACCAAGTATTGGCCAGGCTTTCATGTGACATACAGGAAAGCTTTCAAAGAGATTTCTGGAAAAAGTTATGGAAGGTTGAATTTCGTGATTTAACATTGAAACAGATGGCAAATGAATTGGCGGACTGAGTCCATAGGATGTCTATGGACCTAACTGTAGTGGTTACGTACAAAGCCAATAGATAATAAAAACATTCGAAGAAACGAAACTAATAAGATACGAACGAAAATTAGGTCTATATTTTAATTGGACTGAAATTACGTATTTCGACTTTGGTCGAAAACGTATAGTAATCGTTCGGATTATTTTTAATTTTTTTTTTTTAATTATTTATTTATTTATTTTTTTTTTTTTGCGATTCTCGGATGAGTCTGCAGACAAACTGGTAAAAGGTACAGAAATTCTAAATCTACAGATGATCTTAGAATGATTTCTATTATCAAATAAAACAAAACCGGTGGTCTGGACGGTTGACATGTATTGCTGGCGATTAGTTGCCGGACTCTGAGATCGCTGGTTCGAAACCCGTTCGGGTCTCAGCCAATTTTCAGCACGAGAATCTGTGCTATACCAAGAAAATGTTATCCCAATAATATAGTTTCCTGTATTCTGTTTTATAAAAATGATCGCAGAGAGACCTCGTCTGTCATCCATACTAATATTGAAAGTTATACCAAACTGGCATCTTTCAGGTATACTAATACTATTGACTCCTATAGAATTATACAAATAGAAGAATGAAAATATACGTTCAATAAAAGGTTAAAACAAGATATGATGTGTTGTAGAAAATTAGATTTAAAGGGGAAGTAACCAAATTTACTGGTGGTCCAGGCCAACGTAGTTTCTTTTGTTTCCATGAATAGAACTTATTATACATAAATATTTTGATTAAATCAAATTTATATGTATCTTACTATCTATATATTACTTTATATAAACACACTTATTCCTTTTCTTATTTATTTTTCTTTTTAAAAGAAATACAATATATTCATATGTTTTAACAAATATTGCACAAAAACTTAACAATACTCTTCTTGGGAAGCTTCATTGTAGCCATAAATTAAAAAAGAATGTACATAAAAATATACAAATTTTGGGAATAAAAACTTACTCCCAAATTTCCTAAATGGAAATTTGTGCCATTCACAGCTGTCCATTTTCTAATATAAATATAATATTTTGTATATAATTTGTAAGGAAAAGTTCTTTTGAGTTATCAGTAGAAAGAATGTTACAATATATACATAAAATACAATCAAGGTTAGCATACAAAGGAATTATTTAATTTTTTGAATGGCACCATTTTGTATTATACTAGTAATAAAGCAAGAGGGCTTTCATATTTCAGTTTTTAAGATAAATCCTTAAATAAAGATATTATTTACCTAAATTTGCCTTAAAATGTTTTTAGCATATATTTAACAGTCTAACTATTTCTAGCAATCACATCAACTACTTTACAATCTAAGACTTATTAACATAGTAATTTAACAGGTAAAAAAAACACTGCCAAAATATACATGATGAAAATTCTTTTACAACATATATTTATGAACAATTAGACAAGTTTATTGAGATTCATAATAACATAAATTATTCAACCGCCAGGCTGCAATTATTATATTTAATTTCTGGTTAAAGATCTGATGAAAATAAGTCTAAAAAAAACTATTGGAAATATTTTTCAAGGACTGTATTGAGAAACAATAAAGGAATCAAATGCATTGATTGATCATAACATGTAACATTTGATTAAAAGATAAATTTCTTGGTAAAAATATCAAGGGGTTTGCAAGATACGGCAACAAGACTATACATATATAGCTATATATTTGGAATGCATTTCTTAAATGCTAACTATTTAAATATAAAAATATAGATTTCATTTTTCAAATTCAGTATTTTTTGTTAAAAAAATACATCAAAGTTTTTAACTTTTTCAGATCAGTTGTTTTAGCTAAAAGCAACATCTAAAATTGTCAATTCATAGTATTTTGTTCACTATATTGAAACACATTTGTACAAAAATGTATAAACATTTGGATTCATAGCCTTTTAAAGACAAATCATTATCACCCATGCCACAGTAATATCTTTGATTGACACATTTTGGCACAAAATTCTATATTTCAGTATAAATATGCTCTATAATCAGTAACCCCCAGAATTTTCAGGAATTCAGGAAACTTCATACTTGTCACTCAATGGTGAACTGTATGTTAGTAAGAAATAATATCACTGTTTGGTTGAACTGTCATGGCACCAAAAGTCTTTAAGTCGGTTCTTGAAGTTGCTGTGTCATTTCATCTAGAGATATTTTCATACCGGGAGTATCATCACTATCTGCTTCGGCCAGAGTGACCATCACCATGTTTCCATCACTACTTTCATTGTGGACATCTTCTTCTTCAACTTCTTCTTCTTGAGTTCCTACAATAACAAGAGATAAATATTGGATGAGAAGCACAGAATGCCAGATTAAAACCTACAGAACATATTGTAAGCACCATTTTGTTTTAACTACTGTGGGGTATTCATTATTCTTTCATAAGTTATGACACAGTGGTTGGGAGTATATATCATATTGATATTTCTTCAAAAGAATGTTAAAATAGAGACTAAGACTTACCTTCCTCTACCTCCGATTGATTTACTCCAGGTCTTTTATTCTGATGGGTTTTAATATGTTTTGATAAGTGATCACTTCGCATAAATCTTTTAGAACACTGAGGACATTCAAATCTTTTTTCTCCTGTAAATATTACAAAAATCCTAACTTGTTAAAATGGAGTTTTAATGCCATGCATGCCATTTCCTCTTAAGATATTTGATTTAAATTGGTAACCAAAAAGTTTTTTTCTTGCAGCAAGTTATAAGATTTCTTATGATTTTATTAAATGATAAGTCTGAAAAACACATACTGTATTGGTCAATATGATAGCCTGTGTGTTCTAGGAAGGTCTAAATGGTTTGATTCATAATCATCTATATATGTATTTTTGCCAATCGCCATAATAATAATTATTTACCTGTATGTGTGCGTTTATGTCTCTGTAATTCATCAGATCTAGTAAATCTTTTACCACAAAATAACCAGTTACAAACAAATGGCCGTTCTCCTGTGTGCCATCTAAAATAGGTAAAAAACTAAATCTAAAGATTATGAAAACCTATATTTTGATTTCTTACTGTCATAGGACAATTGACTAACTTAAGTCGGTCAAGTCTGTAGAACATACAGCTTTAGTTATTTGATCTTCAAACATCATATGAACTTTTCCATCCATAAACCCCTTTTGAAAACTTGAAGGAACTTCTCTGTTCAAATGCCAGAGAAATTTTAGACAAATGTTATGTTCTAATAATAACCATCTGAAGATTTCACTGACAAACTTGTTGCACAGATAGTGGCATTAAAACACACTGCAGATTACTTTACCTTAAATGAGCTCGTAAATGTGATGTTTTACCATAAACTTTATTACAACCAGGCATATGACATATATGTTGTTTTCTTTTATATTCTCCTGGTGTTCCAGTACTACTTCTACAATTATACAAAACACATACAAAATAACAATACACATACCAATATAATACACATACAAGATAATAATCCCTGGTACACATAAAAATAGTGAGGTTTCGCACTGACTCGAAGTACGAGCACGAAATGTGTATGATGTCATCACTCTCTGTGTAGTTATTGTTCTAAGCGGCCTTCGGTTCGGCTGACAAGTACGAAGATTTCTTCAGAATTTCGTGTCAAGAAACCGAAGTAAGAAATCTTTATTTTCTGATCATGAAGTGGAAGAAACCTAAGAAATATGGTACTTAGCGTTTCGTGGAATACACATTTGACAGAATCCGTTCATCCAGTCATCTAGATCACACCCATTTCTACAGTAGGCTATCACTTTCAATGTGATACTAACATAGTATACTAGGCTTACCGGTGAAATTACCACTATAACTTTCATACTATTGCTCGAACAATTATATAACACTATTATTTAATGTAGGCTACAAACTTCCTTTTAGACACCCAATTTCGTACTCTGGATGTGCGAAACCAACTTGGTGCCATAAACGAACTACGAAAGCTGGATTTATTGTGTTCGTAGTTAGTACCCGGTACATCGTGTTGGTGCAAAACCTGTCTAATTTATCACTATCATCACTGTTTGGAATCTCCACTTGTCACGCTTTGTTCACAATCAAAATCTCAAAATGGCATCAAGACCTTTAGTAATAACATCAGTCATATTAGATACCTACCTTGTGTCATTTTGACAATTTGGACATGTACAAGCTACTCGTCTCAATCTTCGACCAGGGACAACTGTTTCTGTGGATCCAGTATTATTATTATTAGGACTAGTAGCAGTAGTTGTTGGTGTACCAGGTTGCTGCTGGGGAGTGATCACCTGCCATTTTGTGGGATCATTAGGATCTTGTTGCAATGGTACTGTTTGAAACTGACCTCCAACTACAATAGAAATTCAATTCATGAAGTTTCTCAATAAATGATATTTAATATATTAAGCAATCATAGATTGGAATAATTGATGAATGTTTAATGAACAGTAATCTTTAACTTGTATTATGTTTTGATATCGAAATGCAGGGAACTCGCACCTGAATGAAAAACAAAATAGAAAAAAGAAAATTAAAATCATTTTCCTTGCATGCTATTAGACGATGGCAAATCATAATTTAAGCTCAATATGAATCTGAACTAACCTCCAATAATAGTAGCTTGTTGTGTTTGAGGATTGTTGGTAATCTGCTGTCCGCTGATAGCTTGAACATTCTGTATCTGAGGTGACATTATCTGCTGCTGTATGCCACCACTAGTGCTGACATTTCTACCAGTAAAGGCACCTTGAGGAGTGAGAGATATGGCACCAGCACCAGAGTTTGGAATACTACCAGAATTAGTATTGATGATTTGGCCTTGTGGGGTAACAGCCTGGATGGTCTGCACATTTTGAAGATTCTGAACCTGTTGAAATCCTTGTAGATTTTGAAGTCCTTGTAAATTTTGGACTTGTATAGTCTGAAGATTCTGGCCTCGAACATTTGGAATATTTAAAGTTGTTGGGCCTTGTATCCAGTTCGGGGAGATAACCTGCCCTTGGAGACTGGCAATGGTCTGAGCACTAAATCCAGCCTGCATTAACTGCTGTGGAGTTATAATGTTTGTTAAGATGTTGGAGTTTTGTTGACCACTAGTTAAACCCTGTACATTGGTTGGTGTTGATGCTTGAGATGATGTTGCTGTAGTTACTGGGTGGGGATATGAAGGTACACTAATAGTATTTTGACTCACTGCTGTACTAAATTGGTTTGCTCCGTTTGCACCATTTGGTAAAATAACTTGAGCACTAGCATTGTTAAACATTGAGACTGGTACTAATGCAGGCATGGTGCCACCATTCGGGAGGGATATGTTTTGTAATGTTGCATAGTTACCATTATTACCGTTGGATGTATTCTGAATGATGACTTGATTTTGTTGTGGAATTTGTGAAGTTTGAACAGTATTTGGTGTGACACATGGTGAACTATTTGTTGTTGGCTGCAACTGAGGTGTAGGACATTTGGATTCGGTTTTCATTTCAGGGATGCTCATTGGAACTGATTTCATTTCTGTTAGTACTTCTTGTTGTTGAGTTGTTGTATTGACGTAGGTGCCAGCATTTTGATTCATCTGTGATGAAGCGATTTGGGGCTGAGCAACAGTGACCGTTTGTGTCTGATTCTGTGACTGAGCCACTGAATAGTTGGAAAGTGTTGTCATGTTTCCTGTACCAATGTTAGACATGCTAGTTGCATTCTGAACTTGTGGTGAATGGATAGCTGTAGGAAATGTCTGCATTGGTAGTTGAATAGTCTGCATGGCTGTTTGACCATTTATTGATACAGGTATCTGTATGAAATTAGGTGTTTGTTGTTGCATTTGGGGTAACTGAACTTGCATTAGTCCTCCCGCAGTTTTTATGGTCTGCATTCCACCGAGATTTACAACATTTCCACCAAGATTTATCATATTTCCACCTAGGTATCCCACATTTGGCATCTGTTGTGATAACTGAGTTCTAATGATCTGGCCATTAGGAGTAATCATAGCTGGACCTATGTTTCCACCTTGCTGAAAAATATTTTGACCACCGCCTGCTGCTTGTTGAGTTGCATTACTTCCAGATGGAATAATGATGGCTTCTTGTCCATCAACTTGGATAGTTTGATACTGTGGAGCTGCAGGAACTATATTGTATGTTATGCTACCATTTGGTCCAGCAGTAGCAACAATTTGATTCTGCTGGGGTAGTAACTGCTGCCCTGCTAAATCTACTTGTTGAGCTATATTACAAACACTGTTGTTTGCTGTGGTCTGTTTACCAGTGTTGGCATCGACAATGGCACCAGTTGGTAGCTGAACCCAGGATGGTGCAACTATATCTCCACTGTTTGTTTGTCCCGCCCCGACTAACCGAACAGGCGTACCTCCATTCTGATTCAAGGCGTCATCGGGAGGGGCTCCAATCTTGCTGCATGTAGCTGCTAACAGAGCCAAGGGTGAGGCTTGGGAGTCCTGAAAGGAGGAGTCAAAAAATGGGTGTTAGTAAAAATGGCCGCCGGATCAATAACAAAGCGAATATCGTCATGAAATGCCGATATGTAGACTAATACTCACCTGTGTTGAACTTGTAGGTGTTACATAGTCTCCCTTTGACTTCTGTCTGGAAGCCATTTTTATTTTAATGATTGATTTCAATTAATTTTGAGATAAATTCACAACATAACGGGACACTGTCCAGGAAGACAAAGTGGGCCGTGAAAACACAATGAAAAGTGAACTCCTCTCCTTCCTTCTTGAAATAGTGCTTGCGTGGGCGTTACCATATTTTTTAGATAAAATACATTAATATACTAAGTTCTTCAAAGAAAAAACTATCAAGTGTTCATATAGAAATTTATTAACCATATTTGACATAGTTACCACAAAGAATTATTGGCAAAAGCCTTCATTAATATGGACTATATCCTATGCGGAAGTAACAACAGACAAAATAGAGTAAAACGTCATTGATTGACAGTTAAGCTTAATTAGAGAACTGAGGCACGCGCTGTTTGGCGGAATATACAAGTAACCAAAGGAATTTGTGTAAATGCATACTATTTATATATATAAATTTGTAATTGTTGATCAAATCATATATGTCGAATTCAGTGGTTTAAAAATTTTGACACGTATAATACAATGTCACAAAACTTCAGTACAAGTGTCAGAAGTTGGGAGGCGAATCGTGAAACGGGGTGGATTAAGGGGACGGGGCTAAGCCAATCAATTTGTGATGGCATGATGTTTAGACGGGGTTAGAATTCTAATATAGATGCAAACATTGGAGATTTATCCGAACGTTTTGTCTGAATGCGTTATCGGAGCATAATTTAACAATTGGCCTTTTTTACCTTTTATTTTTATGAGTTGCAGGAAAAAATAATGGGTGGGGTCGTATTAGAAGGTCAACGCAGTTATAGTCAGGTTTGTCAAGTAGGGTACTCGTGTTCAACCATCGCAGACTAGACAATCAAGTCTAAGTTATACTTGGGCAGGCGCAGTATATCGGGCGGATTTGATAGTCACATTTGACCGGACACAGTTGGTTGAAGGCGAGGCTTTTATTACTGCAATGAATGGTTAGGGGCGTTAGCAAATTATAGAAAAGACATTTCCTTTATTTTACGTGATTTTATTACTATTACTTTATAACAATTTCAAATGAATTTCTCCTTTCATTTCTTTTTGTCGTTTTCTTGTCTAGTTTTAGTATTGCAAATAAAATTGCAACAATTTGTAACCCTGTCTCTCAGTCAGTAAGAATTAAAATTTAGATCTGACATAATTTTCAGACTTTGAATAGCATTAGCCTATAGCTTTTCATTAAAGGTGCAATATGATAAATGTTGTTAAGTGAATAAATCTATTAGGATTAATGTTCATGCCTTGAGAGGAGTTTAGGAGATTGGTTACCAGAATTTAGAACGTTCCATATCAAAAATGATCAAACACGACACTTTTCTCACTCATTCAGGTTGGACATTTTGTAATATATATTACTATCAGTCCAGCACATACTAGTCATTAAAGTCTGCAAGATTTAGGCAATACATGAGCGTATTTCAAGTTTCAAGAATTATGAAAGACTTACGAATATTAGGCGCAAATTCTGCCCCCCCCCCCAACACGCGCGCACACACACACACAAATAAAACAACAAAAAACAAAAGATTATATAAGTCTAATATGATGGCTTTGGAATAATAGAACAAGGGCCAAATATGCGTTTATGGAAATGAACCAACATATGTATTGCAGGCAGGAGCGTAGCGTGACCATTTTGACTGGGGGGGGGGGGGGTGTAACGTCTAAGTTTTACCGACGAACACGTGTAACGTCAAAGTTTTACCGACGAACACGTGTTCTTCCCGGGGCAAAAATAACTTACTCGCACTTTTAAGTATATACATTATACACGAACGAAATCCATCGTTAAAGCAAATCCTAAACCTTAGAAAACCATATCAATCAGGGGTGTATCTAGAATATGCCTGAGAGGGGGGACTGAAAGGTGATTTTTCCAAGGCAAGCCCTGCAGGCCAAAGGCCTTCGTATTCGGCCCTTGCAGTGGCGGGGGGTTCGGGGGTCCTTCCCCGGAAAATTTTACATACTTGGAAACCCGGAGAATACATTTGACGCGATTTTGGAAGTCTTTTCCACTGGTCCAAATTATCAATTTTCATCGGAAAACCATATGTTTTCTATGTCCTTTTTCGACCTATTCTGCGTTTTACCGACTTGGGGGGGGGGGGGGATTTCGGGTGTTCTCCCCCTGAAAATTTTCGTCGGACAACCATATGTTTTATATAGCCTTTTTCGACCTATTCTGCGGTTTACCGACAAGTTCAGTAAAAATCACTTTTTATGTAGACGAACAGTTTTCCGATAACATCATAACTGACACAAGGTTTCCACACTTTCGGTCAGCCAATCGGTTTTACTGAAGGCTCTATTTCCCATCCATGACCGTCTATTATCGACCGATTCCGCGTTTTATCGACAAGTTTAGTAAAAATCACTTTAATGTAGACGAACGGTTTACCGATAACATCTTAAGAGACACAAGGATTTCACTCTTTCGGTTAACAAATCGGTTTTACCGACGGCTCCATCTATGACCTTCTTCTATCGGCCAATTCCGCGTTTTACCGACAAATTCAAATAACGAACAGCTTACCAATAACAAGGGTATCGGTTAACCAATCGGTTTTACCGAAGACTCCAGTCATAACCAACTTATACCGACCGATTCCGGTAGTTTCAGTAAAAAAAAATACTTTTAATGTTGACAGTTTACTGATAAAATCATAACCAACACAAGGTTTTTACTTTTTAGGTTAATTGGTTTTACCGACGGTCCCACCTTGCCGTCTTTTATCGACCGATCATAACCAACACAATGTTTTGACTTTTTAGGTTAATTAATCGGTTTAATCGATCGATTCCGCGTTTTACCGACGGTTCCATCCATGACCCCCCTTTTTACCGACCGATTCCGCGTTTTACCGACGAGTTCAGTAAAAGTGGTAGCTACGCCCCTGATTGCAGGGTTTAAGCGCATAAAAATAATGAAGTATTTAACTGTAGTCTGATGAAAACTTATTCGGTGTTACCTCTCCTGTAGTTCTGTGACTCATTTACCCCAGTCGCAATGACTAAATGTGATGGCGGTTGTGCCCCTTCAAGACACATAAGTAATTAAACTCACATATCAAGTTTATTATATATAAATAAAAAATATAGAACTCTGTCTTAATATATTGATTATTCATGGTTTTACAGATCTTGTTTAACGGGAAGTTGACCACACACCTTTCAGAACGAGGTTACTTCCCATCTCGGCCATTTTCTTTCCGGGTGACTGGCCGGTTTGAGAAATTTATTGAATTGAAGTTTACTGGAGTTTTACAGACATTTGGTGATCGGATTGAAGTAAATCAACAATATGGCCAATCGCTTACCAGCCTGTGTCATTGACACGGGAACAGGGTATGTAACTTTTGGAATAATGTGGAGTTTTGGTGTCTTTTTGGAGTATGACAGCACTACCTGGTCATGGCCAAAATAAGGGGTGTGTTCTTAATTGACTGGTTGGCTGTCTTATCATTCATCCAAGACGAAAAGGAAAAGGCATATGTGCTTGTGACGATATATGAATCAGTGTTTGGTCATAAAATAAACATAATTCCGATAATTCTTCTTAATGTAATGTGTTGCATGTCCTAAACTTGTCTTAGTAAAACAAGAAAGGAAGTTTGGTTTAGTCATGGTACTTTCTTAGGGTTGGCCTACTTCATTACACCACTATGCTTAAATAAAGTAGAGACTTGCATAATTATCATCTTGGTCATTCAAAACCAAATGCCTTATTAAATATCTTTTGACACACTTACAATTCAAGACAAAATACAAGTTTGAGACAGTTCCATGTTATTTACAACATCAATGCCTATGCTATACCATAAAAATTTTTTAATAAAGAGTCTCTGTTATGCATAATAAATAGTCCAAACATCTTGAAAGCTCATTTTAATGTTCTGTTAGTTATAATTGAATTAATTGCATTTAATCGATTAGTGACCATACTTAAATTGTCAAAATGGACTAAGGAAAAAATTAGATCAAAGTGTTAAGTAATTATTTACAAAAGCTAATTATTCTATTTCATCTGTGTAGTTTGAATAGTTTCCTGCTTAATTTTCTCTAACAATATTTCACTTACACTTTACAAGTTTGTAAGAAAGGGTTGGAATGAAATTTTGACAAACAGATGTTGGGACTATTGAAATATGAATTTGTGTTTGAGAAGTTTTACAAGTATGTTGATCATACATATACCATGTCCTATCTATAAGCAAGACATTTTAATTTCTTGTTTATTCTTAAAGATGATTCCATATAGAAGGATAAACTGAACGCTGATAATAGTTTGACATGAAAGGCTTAAGGTTATTGTCTACTTCCAGTTTGCAATTGCTTGTTTCATTCTTATTTTGTGTTATATATCTGATGTAATCATATAAATAAATCAATAACGTCTGATTAATGATTTGAATTCAAAATTAAAGACATCCTCATTGGTTATCTTAAATATAGTAAATACTAAGTAGATGGCTTGATTTCCTTCCATTACACTTTATGATATTGTTAATAAACACTAGAATAGTTAAGATATATGACTAATGGTCTAATCATCACCTCTATTGCCCAAGGCCTGAAATGTTAGTTTAATTATATTAACAGTAAGATATAGGAAGTAGATTACCCCTGTATATATTTAATTATTTCAATATGTTTCACTTCATAACTCTTAACATGTTTTATGTTATTCATGCCTTTGTTAAGGTGAACTGTGAAATGGAGAAATGCCATGAGATGAGATATGCATGATTTATTGAATAAAAACACATGCATGAATTAAAAGAATGCAAGTCAAGTCTTGTTAAAGTAAAATAGGTCATGACATATAGGAAGATTATACAGTCAAATGTTTTAAATTTCCAATCCTTATATACATCATAGCAACATACTGTCTTTGAACATTAGGATATAACATAGAAATAGATGATATAGAAATACAGTTTTAAATGGCATTTCCTCTACTTCTTAAACTATTACAAAAAATTGGGATTTTAAGACCAATGATATCCTCTGTAACTTTAAAGTTGGGTGTGATAAATTTTTTGGATAGGAACATTATAAACTAAGAACAGTATTCAGAGGCATTTTCTGCAAATTTTAAGGGTTAAATAAGCTAGCATGATTTCTCTAAAACAACTAGCCAAAATCATGGACAAAAGGGGTTTGCTTTGCTACACTAATCCTTCCTATCAGAGGCCATAAGTGGACTATCAAAATATATAGCTTGTGAGTGATAAAATGTGAAAAAAAGCAAAATTGAGTATACTATATTCCATGTCTTGGCCTCTTGATATGTGTTTGAAACTGCTACATACTAATGTTTCAGGTATACCAAGATGGGATATGCAGGCAATACAGAACCACAGTTCATTATACCATCAGCAATAGGTATAAAAGAAACAGCTGGTGTTGGGGATCAAGCTATTAGAAGATTAGGAAAAGGTGTAGAAGATTTAGATTTCTATATCGGTGATGAAGCTTTAAATACCCCTTCCTATGCTGTCAAGGTTTGTACTGAATTTTAACATTTTAATCACAAAGTTCACTATCCATGACGTCACTAATTATGCAGACCTTTTCTGAGGAAGTTTTTTTCTCAATCCTGGATGAAGATCCGTCTTTTGGCTTGTTTGATGATATTTTTGGTATTCAGTAGTGTTTTTACATTCAGACACCTGGCAAGTTCATCTAATGAATATTGACAAAGTTGACTTTAGATTTTATCTTTATTTATGAGTAGTATTCCTTTAATACAGGTATTTATGAATACTACAGTGAGCCTTGTCAGCTATAAGATATTTGGTTGTTATATTTCAGTGGCCTATTAGACATGGTATAATAGAAGATTGGGATTTGATGGAGAGATTTTATGAACAATGTATATTTAAATATTTACGATCAGAACCAGAAGATCATTATTTCTTACTGACAGAACCTCCATTAAACACTCCAGAAAATAGAGAATATACAGCCGAAATCATGTTTGAATCATTTAATGTTCCAGGTTTATATATCGCTGTACAGGTGAGTTATTCAATTGATGTCAATTTCTGTTAAAAGTGAGTTACATGTTTCCTGTTGAGTAGTGTTGGCAACTGACTAAGTTACATGCAGGTTCCTTTAAACTTAGTTGTCCGGGCTTAAATCTATGCACAGATGAGAAGAATATTTTCTTACTTTTAACCTGTCAATAATGCAGATCATTGAACTTACATACATTGAGGTAAAGCTTCCTCAAATGCACAGTTCCATGGTGTTTGAACTTATCCTGTATTTGCTATGTGTATAATATCATGTTCCATGTATGTTAAAATACATTGGTTAAGATGAATAAACAGGGATTAATTAAAAAATTTTCAGGCTGTATTAGCATTAGCAGCATCATGGACAGCTCGACAAGCAGGGGAAAGAACTCTAACTGGTACAGTTATTGATTCTGGAGATGGTGTGACCCATGTTATTCCTGTTGTAAGTAGAAGAAAAATATATTTTATTTTACCAATACACCAAACTAGATTTAAAATACATGTAGCTCTCATGGAAATAGACCAATGACAGACACAAAGGAAGATTTTTTTAGTGGAATAACCTAAGGTTGAAAAGTATAAAAAGACAATACATGAACCAAACTGTATTCCGTTTGACTTCTTTACTACTTTCTTCTCGTCAAAAGTGCAAAGTAGATGTTCTGTAATTATTGTGATCACAAAAGAATAGGACAGTATTCTTTTGAGTTTCTTTGTATCATTGATTGAAATGTTATTTACAGGCTGAAGGGTATGTTATTGGTAGTTGTATAAAACACATTCCTATTGCTGGTAGAGATATCACCTACTTTATACAACAGTTACTACGAGAACGTGAGGTGGGAATTCCCCCTGAACAATCTCTAGAAACTGCGAAAGCAATTAAGGTATGATAATTTATAGTAGATCTTTTTTTAAATGAAGCAAATATATTATGTAGATCATAAGTCAAGCCTAGTCCACCCAATGCTCAGTAAGTCAACTAAAAAGTATATTGAGCATCAATGAGGTTCATAGGTATTTTGATTGAATTGTTGTTATTGGATATTGAAAACCTGAGTGTGATTTGTTTGAAGAATTTTATCTCTATCATTGAATTCATGATTTGAAGACAGTGTTGGTGTATGTGTAAATGATTGAGTCAGCTCTTGATTGTTTAGGGGATAAAGGTGTATTAAAAGCAAAAGCTTTTAGTAATGTTGTACACCATTATTCAGAATACCTTTTCTTTGCAGGAAAAATTTTCTTATGTTTGTCCTGATATAGCAAAAGAATTCGCTAAATATGACCAAGACCCAGGTAAATGGATTAAAAAGTACGAAAATAAAAATGCCATAACTAAACAATTATATTCAGTGGATGTAGGATATGAAAGATTTTTAGGTCCCGAAATCTTCTTCCATCCAGAGGTAAGTAATTTATATGTTCATATGTTTATATTGAATTCATTTTCATTCTTTTTCCAATAGGACATCGGTTTTCTCAGATAGCACGTTACTGTAACTTAATATGCATTTTCCAGTAACAATGTTTGCTGCGTGGCAGCTACAAAGGCATTTTAGGCAGACAAACATGAGATATATATATGAGATAACTAATGTTAAACCTATTTGTATTGTAGTTTTGCAATCCTGATTTTACTACACCTATATCAGAAGTAGTAGATGATGTTATACAAAACTGTCCTATAGATGTTAGAAGAGGCTTATATAAGGTAAGGTCAGCTGTTTCTTAAGATGACTTATATCTGAAATAGATATTTAATGTCTAAAAGGCCTGCGTGGGTTATTTCATGGATTGTTTTGGAGGAAGTAGACTGTGCTTCTAGTCATTCTGCTTCCACTTTGTTTAACATAGCTAATGCATGTTACTTACCGTATAATTCCGTGAATAATGTGCAGGTTTTTACCCTAAAACAGGCCCAACAAAGAGGGTAAAATAAGTGACCGTTTGTAGAACTATCTCACATAGAGGCTTCTCAGACTAAGGCTCATGAAATGTGCCAAAATATATAACAGGTTAGCAGTTTTAATACAGGTGTTAATCTATTATATTTATAATTTAACAGAATGTAGTATTATCTGGTGGCTCTACAATGTTCCGAGATTTTGGTAGAAAAATGCAGCGAGATATAAAACGTATTGTAGATGGTAGATTAAAAATTAGTGAAGAAATCAGTGGGGGTAGAATCAAGGTAAAAAGATTTAAATTAAAAATTAAAATAAAAGAACCTACAGCCTACAGCAGTACAGCTTTATTCATTCACTGCATTCAGGCTCAGCGGAGATGATATTCTTTGACAAGAGCTGATATTGATATCTGTATTTGAATGATTAAAGATGAATTTCATTAATAATAATGGATGAATGTTTATGAATCGTTTATAAAAGTTACTATAAGGATATTGTTAAATTAGACACTTGTCAGGTAAAAAAATACCTAACCAAATCTATATTTATTGTATTTATCAGCCGAAACCAATAGATGTTCAGGTTATATCACATCATATGCAGAGATATGCTGTATGGTTTGGTGGTAGTATGTTAGCCTCGACTGTAAGTATTAGAGTAGTAGTTACATTGAATTATTACTTATTTATGACCCCGATCGTGGTCTCTGTACAAAAAAATCTCTTTAAGCGTACAAAGTGCTTGCTCATTTAATTAGTGTTATGTTTTCACACACAAAAAGAAATCCCATCACCATTAATGCTACTGCAATTATTCCCAATGTCTGATGATGAAATAAAGCTTTCAATAGCCATCTGCTATTTATCTATTTCAGCCGGAATTTTATCAAGTTTGTCATACGAAAGCAGATTATGATGAACATGGTCCAAGTATATGTCGTCATAATCCAGTATTTGGTGCTATGACGTAATAATGATGGTTCACAACTAGACAATAAAATAATACAGATCGTCTATAATACTAGTTAACTGGTTTACATTGACGAATGTTACTTGTATTTAACAATTTAAACTCTTGCCTGTCTCTAGTTTTAAATTACCTGTACCTGGCTGGAGCTGTGACTAAAGCCATATTATGTTAAAGGCTTAAAGATGATAGAGATATTTGGTTATGAGTTTTTCATACAGATATTACTATCACTGACAGAGAGACTTTCTCGGGTTAAATACAGATTTGGAGTATTGCAAAATTCATTCGGCATGCTAAAATAAACTGATATCTAGTATTATAGACTTTCATATTAAATAATATTTGCCTTCAGTAGATAAATTCAACCCATTTCCATTTCTTCGACACTACATTGCAGTCTTCAGATATAGAAAAAAAATATTTTTGAAATCTTTCAAGATTATTAAAGAGTTTGATGAAATCTTTGTTTGGAATAAATGGTTCATGAATTTACGTTTGTGCCAAAATTCACATTTAACTGATAAAGCCTCCACTTATTTAAAACTGGGATTAAACTAGGACTAAATGAGAAGTTTTCTCAAGGATCATGCTTAGAAATAAAACAAAATGAAGAAATATAGTATTGTAGAACAAAATATATCTAATAATGAATAATGTCACTATTTTTTTCTTCAAATTTTCATTGATTATTTTCTATATTATGTTGTTTTTGCATTAAACCTGCATTTTGATAGTATTTTCAGAAAAAGTTTTTTTTCAGCAACAGTAACCTTAAGACACTTTCTTCTGGAAATTTATTATGATTATGTAGGTTTTATTGCATTTTGTTAAGATATTTTTAATTCTATTTTCTATAATATTTATTATTACCAGTAACAATGTATCAATATACATGTACATGTAGTGCCAAGGTTATTTGTATCCCAGGGTTGCTGATATAGTTGTATTTGCCGGTCAATTCTATAAGCATTGCCAAATGGCATTGTAACAAAGCGTATTAAGCTACTCAAGATTCCTTGATATTTACTTATTTCATCCTTATCTCAAAAACAGTGGAATGATTTTGATATTTTAATATCTTGAAGAAATAAATATTATTTTTATTGTTAAAATGTTCAAATCATTGCCAATCTTAAGAGTAATAAACATGACTACTGCTGATGTTATATAGATACATAATGCTGGTTTACAACAATTTCCTAACTAATGATAATGTTAAGTATGTGCTATACACTGTCAAGAAGCTCAGGTGTCTTTCAAATATTTCCTTGGAATTTGACTTGCAGTATAGCATTAGTTCATAGGCTAAACTCAATGATATGGTGGTATGAATAGTTCTTGGCTATTAGTTTTGAGTCCTAGGTTTCAAATTCACTGAGAGAAGAGAATTTTGAAAAGTCACAGGTGTTGATATCACTCCTTGATCAGCTCTTTAACCTACATCAAGTATATGGCTCATGTCTTATTTAACCCTTTGAACCCTGAGTGTAATTTAGATAGATTATATATATTATACCCTGAGCTCCCAGCAATATTTTTTAATTTGTATGATGTTAACATTGTGTGACATCACTTGACAAAAGCCAGTTTACCGGCTTCTAGGGTATATATCATATAAGGATGAGCTGGTATACCGGCTTCTAGGGTTGGAAGGGTTAAGTCTTCTTTACTTAGTATATTATATTTCTAAAATAGTAGTTTAACTGGTATTCTATCTACTTAAACAAATGTTTTAAAGTGTTAAAAATCCAATCCATAAGGATATATTTGTGTACAAATAATACAAGGTGCTTGCTATGATATTAATAGGGCTTGGATTCTTTAACCTGTGCTTTTTTTATTGTTTGTTTCAATTTTTTGTTTGGCAGACCATTAATTCGGCCATAATCTACACAATATTAGACCAAGGAAGTTTCATTTTACCTGGAATATTGTAAAACTAACAAATTTCTGCATTTGTTAATGTCCAAAGGTATATAATACAATTTTTCATATACAATAATAGACACCATGACACCAATCCTGATCTTAGCTATGGGCATCATTGGTGGTCAGTATTTTAGCCCTCTTCTTAATAATTCACATATTATATTTGTCAACATCTTAAAATTCAGAATATATGCCTTCAACTAGAAACAAACCCACCAGTCTCTAACAATGGTCTTATTAGTTATTTTTATTTTGTTTTTTCTGATCAAGTTCATGGAAAATGAAAACATTAAAATCAGATATCCCAACATTCAATAAGTTGATATTCCAGTGTTTTATTCCCTTGAAAACAATGTACAAAAACTCAATTGTTATCTGTAAATAAAGCCTGATGGGTTGGTCAACAAACATTTCAACTGCAAATTTTATTGCAAAAAAAGTGCTTTATATAGAAATATAGGTATTCAAATTCAACAGCTATCTCGCGCCATGATTTACAGTGCGAGGACTGTCTATCATTATGGCTAAAGATTGAATAAATTGGGGAATTGGTGTAGTTGAAAGTTTGTTAAAATGACAACCTTGATGGTCTGTTGATGTATATTATCTTTTCACAATAAAATTATAAATATAAACAAGTATTGTGTATAATCTTTGATTAGTTTTATTATAATTATTACAAAATATCAACTTTGTATATTACCAAATATTTGCTTATAAATAACAAAAAAGGTTTTTGTAATAAAAATTTCTTTTTTTATTCAAGAAGGTGTTTGATATTAGCTCATACACAAGGCCCATACTCTGTAAAATAATATAGAATAAGTTATAATTGAAACCGATTCGACATTCTGTAATGCTAACTCTTCTATATTAGGGTTAGCAGATATGTGTTGGAGCAAACAGGTACATCGCGCACCAAAGGTGCAAAGGGCCGCAGGGCGGCATGAGAGCGTAAGAGCTGGAGGCAAATTTTTTCAAAATCGGTGATAAAAGCGAGCATGTTAAAGTGAAATTTGCCTTATTTTATCGCCTACTATGATAAATGGTGTTTTTAAGGTTTAATTGAGGCATAAAGATGCAGGAAAAAATGTTTTTTAACCTTGAAGATACATTTTTAAGTTAACAGGAATTAATAATTTTATCAGATCATAGATGACAAGTGGAGTCACCAGCCATGTATTTTGATATAGAAGGTATCCAAATAATATGCTGTAATAAAGGGAATTTATGGGGTGTATTTTTCAGGGATGTAGAACGAATAGAATATACATGTACTGCAAGAAGCGTAATAATTATCTTGCAAGTACATAATAATATTTATATGTTGTATATCAAAACAATTTATTTTCAATTTCATATACAATTTGATGAATAATGACGTCATAAATTTAATAAGATTTCAATACACATCCATCTGTGCTGGCCATACTTTTCTTATTTACACCCAGAAAAAGATAATTTCTATCATATATCAGGAGAGGAATACCTGTATACATTTCTAATCTACGAGCAAAGCCAATTTATCACATAGCATGTGCCCAGAAATTTAATACATAATTATCACTTAAAGGTATAGACGGTCTTAGAATGAACATAAATTTTCAAATCACTAAACGGTTTGAGTCAAACCTAACCAATATCAGTATATATCCATCAGTGGACTTACCTGGTGATATAACTATACATCAATATCCCTCTATAAATAAAATAGATAAATCCACAAAATCAAGTTATTAATTACAAACAGTTAATACATGAATTTATTGATTTTCAAATTTAAGTCTTAGAAATCTGTTGTAATTATGAAGGGAAGTAAATGGGTTTTGAATTGACCTCGACATTTGAAATCATTTCAAAGTTGGTTTTTATGCAGCTGATAACGATTAATAGGACTTTCCTTACTCTTTACAGATTCGTTGCTTGCTTATTTGAAAAAAATTTAGAATATAGTTTTATGGTCCCTATTTCAAAATTAATAAAGTGTGGGATACATACTTATTTAACCAATAGTCAATATTAAACACAAATATTAGCTGAAGTTAGGATGAGTGTATTCTAAGACCTTCTATACCTTTACTATCATTACCAGCGTTCTTCAAACCCCCCCCCCCCCACCCCCCAGTCTTACAGAAGAAATAAAGTTTTGAAAGATCCTGCATATACTCAGAAGATATAATTTTTAAAGGAGGGGATATTTCACGATTTTTCTAGTTTTTCTTCTAGGTCCTTAATTTCCTTCTCCAATTCAGATCGTCTAGCCACTTTATCAAGTTCTTGTTGTGAGGGTTGTTTTAATTCCCCACTCTTAATCTTTTCTTCTAATTTTTCAGTTGATTTCAGCTTCTTTTGTAAAGTTTTCAATTTTTTAGCTGGATCTGTATCTTGTTTAGTTGGAGCACTATCACTTCCTTTAGATACATTTTTGGCCTTTCCATCTTTCTTGGACGTATCATCAGAAACTTTAATGCCGTAAATAGATGCTAACAAATCATCAACACCATCAGCTTCATCTACTATCTTCTTGCCACTTTTACGATTATTCCCACCCTTTTTCTGCTGTCCTGTTTCAGCTGCAGTCTGTTTCTGTTTATTTCTGGCTTCTTGATTGGTCATTACATGACCTCTTGAAGCTGATTCTTTAGCAGACTTAGCCTTATCTACCAGATCTGGACTTAACCCTACAGGTACCCCTGCTCGGCTTTTCATCCATTTAACCCCTTCATTTTGATACCTGGAGAAGAAAGAAGGCTCCATTTCTAACATTTGTTGTACCTGTATGTTAAATAAATACCAGAAATGAAATTCATGAGTATTACATCCTACTCTTCTGCACCTTATTGAAGACAGCAAAAAAATACCAGAAAACGTAACTAATAAAAAGCAATCAGTTATGAAGAATGGATGAAAGAAGTTACTGATTGATGCCAGTTTACGGTATCTTACTATTTCTAGTTATATTCCCTACTTATCGTGTTTTCTGCCCTGAATCCATTGGTAAAGCTTCGAACAACTAATGTGACAAAAATAAAAGGGTCATATGATTGTTTACAGTTCTTCTTTACATGTTTAAGATAAATGGGAATTTCAAATTGACATCACTGAGATTGAACATGCTAATTCTTTACTTCATCTTAACAGTACTTGGGCTCAATGGATTTGACTTGATATTGATTAATAAACAAATTATTAGGAATAACCTTACATTGCTCTATATATAGGTACAGAAGTCAATCAGAAGCATAGTCTAAGGTTTTGGATTTGGAATACATAAAAGCTGAACAAATTCAATGAAAAGGGCAAAAAGGGGTAACAGTTTTACTCACACTGGAACTTCTTCTGGAGGCACATAACCAGCTTTTACTTTTCTAGCTTTACGAATTGAACCATCAGCTCTCCGACTTTCTGGTAGAAATAACTCTCCTAAAATATACCATTATTCTCAGATATAAGTGCCAGGGACCTTCTGGTAAATATTAGACATCTACTGATTCAATGCTATTGTTGTAGCAAAGTTTATGAACTTTTCATTTAATTTTAAGACATTGACAAGAAGCAAATTTCTCTCTTAGATACTTCAACTAAAAGGGGCTAATTTACAGAGATATGGCCTATGTGAAAAACACATTTTGTGTGCTAATGTTTATGTAGGCCTATTATTTTAAATTTGCTATTCCACATGTCATTAAATACATAGATAAAAAACTGTATACATGTATATGCATCAGAAAAATTTTGCACCACTGGTAGTAAGTCGAAATTTATCAATGAATCACATTATTTTGCGTATTCATTGTCAGTATCATAAACATCCTATATATATATATAGGTCTATAGGATATCTATGGTCAGTATTATCAATAGCCCTAGTCTGCGCTCTCATTCAAGGCCATGCCTTATTCATATTACATCTGACTAGATAATATGTGAGAATGTCATTCTGTTCCGATTTCCCTTGGATTTCTGATTTCAGACTGAAAACTAAGGTCAATCAATTGTTATCGTGACACAGTAATTACATTTATAACAACAATCAACATCCTATATTTGATCGAGCATTATACTATTTATATAGCCCACAGCCTTACTAGTAATCATATTTTTACTTTCTTCTCTTCCATATATTTCTTAAAACTATAAACTCATAATTGATTCAATAAAATTAACTTGGTAACAATAGTTTACCTGTTACACTATCTTTCACAACTCCAGTCCTTTCTACTGAACTGGGCGCAGCCATATTGTTTTTTCAATGGAAGGGAAGTAACTCTATTTAAGATATGAATGGCTAAGACTCCAATAATTGCTTCTATATACAAGATTTAATATGATTTTAATTCCCATTAAATAGCCTACATTTAAATCAAAGAAGCACAATTATGGCTATATGCCATGTCTGCATTGTCCTTCTAGAATATTTCACACTTAGGATAGAATAAGACTTCATTTTCTTGGCTCTTGACTGTTTGTAAATATCTCAATAAATGATATAAAGAAATTTGTTTTAAAGAAAACATTATGTTGAAATTGATAAAAGGTTTCAATAAGTCTATAAAAAAGCTAATAATGTTAGATTTCAGGAAATTCTTATTTTAGGACTGGTGCCATTCATACCAAATACTTTATATCGGAGTATCTGTTTGTGTATGTGTATGTGTGTGCGTGCTTGCGCGTGCTTGTGTCTCTTAAACTAAAATAATAATTGATGCTCGCACAAATCAAAAGTGTATCTATTGTTTTGTGACCTTGGCCAGTGCTTTAATTGAGACTCGTCTCAATACACCCTAACACAAATATAGAATTGTATTCAACTGCTGCTGAATAATGGGGAAGCTACAAAATTGCAGTGGCAGTGGCATTTCTATGGATGATTAGGAAGGGGGGGGGGGCTCTTCTGGGCAAGTTAGAGCCACATGATTGACAAGTAGGATTCATTGGCGAGTTCTTCACTATATTATTTATGCTATGAAATTGTAATGGGTAGTGGGTGTGTGTGGGGAGGGGGGGGGCACTGTCGTCTATAAGGTGCAGGGGTTGGAATAGTATTAAGTTAGTGTAGTTGGTCCAAATTTAGCGCAGCCTCCACCACACGACATGCAAAGCAACCAACTGATCATATCAATAAATGATTTCACCAACTAAGAAGAAATGTTTTGTCTGCTAAATTATTTCTTGCTTCCTTTGTTTTTGTGGCCAAATTATTTTCCCAGCCTAAACAAAGTAATCGGCCATGAGAAGAACACGTAGACTATATAATTAGGCCTTTATGGCTACATCATGACCGCAATCCTCTTTCCGAACGACACGAGCTACTGACAGATCCCTTCCAGTACCAAATAACGTTGCCCTATTTTCACTGATTTTTAACATTAACGATGCACATGCATATCTTCGGTATTCTAAGGGCATAAACATGACGTTTCCTATGCTTAATTTCGCTGATTTGTATTTTTTTAAGATTTCAGCCTAATGATTATAAAGTGCACTGTTTCGGACTACACTTTAGCCACTCCCCTTTCTTATGACATCTAAATATCGTCTGGTCGTTTTTCAGGGACCCATTATTTTTCCAAGCTGATCGTACTAAAGAAATATTTCCGTCGCCATATTTCTCACACAAAAATTAGATTTTAATGAAAAAACAACATAGAAATAATATTTTGATTGCTAGAAATCATCAAATTTCCTATTTCTAGAGAGGAAAGTTTTATTTGTGAACCTACAACAATTGCTAGTCCCGACGTTTGCTTCTTGATGAGCCTAGATCGAAATCGAGGCAATGTCAGCAGACGTCAGGAAAATTCAGATGACGGCTGAAATTCGAAGCATCAAGATGTGCGGAAGGTGTTCTCTGCGAAAAGGAAATTCTGGAGCGCTTTCGGTAGGTATTACTTAAATATTTTAACTAATTTGATATCACAATACATGCGCAACACGAATTAAACGGGTTTCAGAAAATCTGACGCCAATTTTGCCTCAATAGATAGCGCCAAGCCCCCCCCCCTTTCGACCGCCTCCACCCCCTTTACCACACACAATCTAGGCCTATCAATTATCTGGCTCACCCCTCGCTCAGTCCTATAATAATCAAGATAAATTTAGGCTAAAGCAAATTTCGCGTAAAAATCCTCACTGTCGCGCACCTAAGCCAGCCCTCCTTAAGCCCCCTTCCCCCTCCCCTCCTCTTCAACATTCTACTCCCATGGGCCTATAGCAGCACATTTTACCCTGAAAATACACACAAAAGATCCATAGAATTGAGATAAGGTGAAGGTATAGGGGTCTACGGCTTTTTATTCTATATAATTCTGAGAAAATTATCAAACAGAAATGCAGGT
The DNA here is from genome assembly GCA_030562195.1 of Nipponacmea schrenckii. Taxonomy (NCBI): domain Eukaryota; kingdom Metazoa; phylum Mollusca; class Gastropoda; family Lottiidae; genus Nipponacmea; species Nipponacmea schrenckii. The sequence goes on along the minus strand of CM060203.1, from coordinate 4,269,877 downwards.
TTTTTTTTGTTTGTTTAAATCATTTCGTAAGTTTGTCTTTCGATCTGATTTTAGAGGAAACCAGGTGTCAAGTATTTAGCAATGATGATGAGACTCAACATATCAGTCAACAGAAAAGTTAAAGGTCGTCATTCGAGAGATGCATAAAAGTAACAAGTGAGTATTCTGTTGAAATTATGTGAACAATTTATGCTAAAACAAAAGAAAAAAATATATTTTCTTGAATTGACTAACTAGGCGGACAAATATAGGCACTTAAAAGTGTAATTTTTGACCCAACCCAACCCTTTTTCTAGACTCAGTCAGCCACAAATGTGCAAAAAGATCATAAAACGGTTCTTCCTTTAAATTGAAATTAATAACTAGTCAAAAAGTTGATGGATTATTGACGTTTTTAAACCTCCAGAAAGTATAAACAAAATTTGACAGCACGGAATTTTACGCCAAGGCACATGTCTGGTAAAAGACAGCAGATGATTGGCCCAAACTTAGTTGTCAATCAGAAAGTGGGAGGAGTAACGCGCAACGTTAACATTTGCGTACTGAAATTCGCAGTTTTACCCGCGCTTTTCTGATCGCCAGCAGCAATTCTTAGAATGGCAATATTTATTGGATAATTATGTGATACTTTGTAGGATTATTGTTATCAGAGGATAAGATTTCAAGACTCAAAGGAAAATGGATTGAATTCCAATTTAAATGGTAAGTTTAGTCTTAGATTTATCAATTTCAAACTTCTTTGGGCACCCGCTTTTGCGGCTATGAGACATTCGTTTTAACCATCTCTATGAGTTATTTTGCATAGAGGACTTTAATTGCATCTTAAAAATGAATTTTTAAAAAGTTTTGCCCTTTTTGTAGGTATGAAACAATAGTTTAACTATGCGTTGCCCAGCGCCCTTTTCCATGGTGAACGTGGTTAGCCCCCTTCATCGTTATACATTGCATTTATATCTCATGGGGTGTGTGATTTGCCCTCATGTGTTCTCATCATTCATTTCTTATTGCTTATTCTATTGAGGAGTATGGTTAGCCAACCTTCCTCCCCCCCCCCTCCCTCACTCTTATTCATTGCATATATATCCCATGGAGAGTGTGATATGCCCTCATGCCCTCTCATCATTGTAGGCCTATTGCCTATTCTAATGAGGAGTGTGGTTAGCCCTACTGCCCTTTCATTATTCATTGCATATTGCCTATTCTTTATGGGAGTGTTGTTAGCCCTCCTTCCCTGAGTGTGAGTGTGATACTATAATCACCCGCCATTTATTCATTGCATATTGCCTATTCTCATTGGAGTATGATTAGCCCAAGTTACAGTCAAGCTTAATAAACATTAATTTTCATTTGCAGGTTCTATTGAGGAGTATGGTTGGTACCCCCCCCCCCTTTCCTCACTCTTATATATTCCATGGGGAGTGTGATATGCCCTCATGCCCTCTCATCATTGTAGGCCTATTGCTATTCTAATGAGGGGTGTGGTAAGCCCTACTGCCCTTTCATTATTCATTGCATATTGCCTATTCTTAATGGGAGTGTTGTTTGCCCTCCTTCCCTCTCAACATCGCAATTCAATTTTTCACGGTGAGTGTGATACTATACCCAACCCCCGCCATTTATTCATTGCATATTGCCTATTATCATTGGAGTATGATTAGCCCAAGTTACAGTCAAGCTTAATAAACATTAATTTTCATTTGCAGATTAATAATCAACCATGTTCGAGAGTAAACAAAAGAAAAGAAAGAGAATAACAGACCAACAAACTTGGTAAGTTTATGTTTCTAGACCAACGACTTTTGAATGGTGAGTTGAATTGTATTTATATAGCCATTTGTTTATAATATGGAGACTAAGGGGAGATAATACAATTTGATTAAACACTTTAGTGCCCCAACTTTAGTAACATCATCTATTATTGGGTACTTTGATATTGAGAGAAACGCTATAATGAGGTTGCAAACAGTGGCATTTCTAAAGGGGGATGGGGGGTTTCTGGTGTTCCAAAAGGCGAGGGGATGGCAGAGAAGAGATTGACACTGTTCTTAATAAACAGAAATAACTTTATTTACAGAAATCTTAGGACATTGTAAGTATGGAAGAGATTGGATCAAGGTACAACATGCTTCACATAATGGAAATGTGAAGAGCAAGGACAAATATGGAGAACCAAACCAAACCAAACCAACCAAAACTTTACATGAAGTCATAGAGTTGTGAGTTAAACAATAGGGCACTAACCTTCTTCTTTTTCTTGTGCATCCCTACATGCAGCAGGACCCTCCCCCACCTTCCTCACACTATAACTTAAAGGGATATATTGTAGTTAGACGGCAATTGACTACTGGATTCTGTGTAGCTGACTCTATCTGTGCTGGATGTTTTTGTGAAAGTATCCCTTGATACATGCATTACACGAACATACTACAATAAACCACATACATCGATATTTGTTTTACGATTGTGCTTACTGCAGTCGTAGAACAAGTTCGATAAGTTTCGCGCTCTCACGTGATGTATTTTTTTAGAAAATGGAAGGGAGTGGGTGTATATTTTCGTTCCAAATATTTACCAAAGTTTGTCGCCAAGCTGAAGTTTTAAAGGAAGCATGATAGGCTGTCCCCTTCCCCAAATGCTTCCATGGACATCCACCATCTGTCAAATTTGATTTATGGATCCTGATTTTTTATTTTCCCTTTTGAGAAAGTGAATTATGTGGATGCGAATACCAGATTTTTTTTTTTGAAACTTCTGTAACATAGTACAATCTAGTAGATCAGTCTACTTCATTGACTATAACTCGTGTGTGTTGTTCTGTAGGGTCCCTTCGTTGTAGGCGTTTCGAAACTCACGTGAAATCGATCCCTTACTTTATTTAGGATGGCTCATTGATGATGAATTTTATCAAAAATTAATCATTAGCATATTTAGAAATATCCTGAAAGTGGAACCCTAAATGAAGTCCTAACATGAGAGATAGTTTTCAATGAATTTATAACTTGTAAATTGGTAGGTTTGCAAAGGTAAGGGTATAATCTGTAGATATCCAGTGGGATACCTCTACAGACCCATCCTGCCTCTATAAGCTGCTGTGTGGGCTGGTTATTAATTGGCCAAATGGGTCAATATCTTATCGGCGGTTTTAGACGACGACCACTCTTGTACCCCATGGTTTATTAATGAAGATAGGACCTCTTGGCATCAAAGTTGTACATTGATTAGGTAAGACAATTAAGGTGTTAGGAATTAGGTGTTAGGATGTATGTTTTGTGGTGTAATCCTTGCGGTCGCGTGAGTAGAACTTGTGATGTCAAGAGGTTTATTTTTGGATTTAATGACCAAGTGAGGACGAGATACACAGATGAAGAGGAAATCAACGAAGTCTCTTGGTTTATGTCTGGTAATCAGGGGCTTTTAGTGTCAGACTCTGCTTTCTCAGTTTCGATTGTCGTTCGGCTAAGCTCTTGTAGTTCCCGAATTAACCTAACACTGTTAGGTAGGGCCTCGCGTGCATCCCCTTTTCCTTTTGGTTATTACGTGACCTGCTAAAAGCCAGCCCTCCCTCGATTGACACTGGGTATTAAAGTTATATAGAGTGATGCTCAGGGCTCCTGTTGTTTTTCTTCCTTCATGCAGCAGGTACCACGCCCTGTCCGTTCTGGATCCCGTCTGTCTGGGCGTATCTTATTGCACTGCCGGTCGTTTAGACCAAGTCTATCTGTCCCGGATTGTACGTTGAATAGGGCCGATTTCGGCAAGAATTTCAATAATACAAAACCGAACAAGTGTTAGTCGGTTAGTATCTTGATGTCCATTGCCACTGGACTGAAACCAGGAATAGAGCTTAACCTGGATTAACCCTGGATGAGTTTCAATAACTTTAAAAAATTAAGATATATTTTGAGAAGATGAAGAAATTAAACTCTGGCAAAAAGATTAAAAAAAGAAAATATATTTTGATGTCAAATGATTAGGGTAGGCAAGGAGAAATCCCACAGGGAGGTCATCGTCCCTGCCCTGCCGAGATGCACTCAAATTTTAGTAAGTTATATTTAGGTAGGTTAGATTATTATTAGATTTATTTCATATTCACTTGGTGATCCGGTGGTGTGGGTCGGGTACATACATTGTACTCCGACGGCCCACTCAGTCCACCTAGGGCCTTGTTAGGTTTTTTGGGGTCCTTTTTGCACAATATAAAAAAGAACTTAGGGTAGGCAGGATAAATTCCACAGGGAGGTGATCGTCCCTGCCCTGCCGAGATCCCAATAGGTAAGTTAAGAGGTAGGACGTAGTCGGTCAGTCACAGTTAGTAAGTTACTTTATAAGGGTAGACAGGATAAATTCCACAGGGAGGTGATCGTCCCTGCCCTGCCGAGATCCCAATAGGTAAGTTAAGAGGTAGGACGTAGTCGGTCAGTCACAGTTAGTAAGTTACTTTATAAGGGTAGGTGATATTATCATTAGATTTATTTTATATTCACTTGGTGATCCGGTGGTGTGGGTCGGGTATATTTATTGTACTCCGTCGACCCGTTAAGTCCACCTAGGGTGTTAGGTTTTTTGGTTTTTTTGTATCTAAAAAATCTCAGTTCGATATTTGCATATCCTTTGAACTGATTGAGATTTCTTTTCTGGAACCGATTTTAAAGAAAGGGTCTTAAGGGTAGGCAAGGAGAAATCCCACAGGGAGCTCATCGT